>OY720038.1:1875235-2378547 GCA_963082485.1 Eudonia mercurella
ATCAATTACTAAAATTAATGTTGTGTAAAGTACATACAATTCTAGTTGTGAAACCCCAAATTAGCATTAAGAATGTCTCCCATTAGGATTAATTTTCTCAAAAATGAAATTCTGAAAAATGTCTCAGTTATACTCGTATAGGTCAAGATTTTCTGCCAAATCAGTATTTTGAAGACATGGAATATGTCGCTATTTAAGAAAATGAATGGTATACCAAAACGGCTTTGTTACATCTCGACCAAAATTAGCGTAGAGAATAGTTTACTTAAGTTTAACTAAGTTTTTGTATATATTGTAAATGATAGACTTGACAGTGATGTTATTGTTAAATTATAAATTATTAGTATGAGAAATTTTCGATTTTAATATGTAGTAGCCAGAAAGGTTGAAATGTAAAGAAGTATTTCGTTTAACCACGATTAAAAATAATAATAAAAACTGTTGTAAAAGTCTATGATTAACAGAAGAACGTTTAAAAATTAACCAAAACAATGTTAATAGTTATTGGTAAGATTATTATCAAACGCAATTTTACTTTTATGTCAAGTACAATCATATTTATTCTATTTTGGAGAACAAGAAATTAATCGTATTAAGCTCAATCAATGGTTCGGTATTTAGTTATTTTAATGTTTTGATTGTATATTTCCATATTCTGTTTCACAATATTGGCCATTATTTTTTGTATAATTATTTTGATAGCTGATATTGTATTGTTCTTTTTTAAATTCCGACTGTTTACGCTCTCTTCACTTCTTCACATATTGATAAAATTTATCATAGTAAATTGTCATTATCACGAATATGTTGCGTGGAATACTTCGGTGGAATAACGATAAATCTTGCGCCGCGCAAATAAATATATTTCTTGTATCAACTGACCTGAAGAGTTTGTTTGTTTGTTTATTTGGTTGAACGCGCTAATCTCAGGAACTACTTACTGGTTCGAATTGAAACATTATATTTGTGTTGAATAGTCCATTTATTGAAGAAGGCATACATATATTACATCACGATATGACGAATAGGAGTAGAGCAGCAATGAAAAATGTTGCAAAAACGGGAAATAAAATAGTTTTTAATAGATTGTTCGATAATTAACGCAGGTGAAACCGCGGGGCACCGCTAGCTTTATGATAAATGATGAGTAAGCTATAAAACAATATGACCTGGCTCAACCTTGGCTATATGAATCTAGTTTAACAAACCTAATCCAAATTTATTTATCTGGAGTCAATTCTGTAATAATGTAATTCAAAAATATTGTAATTATTTAAATAATATTTTCTCCACAGAATATGTAATGAACTAGAACAAATTGCAACATTTTTTTGTGAACCATTTCGTTTTTTTGATTGTAGGGCTACGTCAATGTTAATCAGTATTACATTTGATTTTAATGTTATTTCCATAGATTTGACGTGCCAAAATGTTTCAAAGTATTAAAATATAGTTAACTAATTAGGTATAGTATCAAGAGGGCTGTTAAAAGAAATACTAAAAGTATGACTGGGATTTATAAAAAAGTTATGTTTTGAATTGAGTCGTGTAAGTGTATTTTTAGAATCAATGTTCTGTTCAATACGAGATTGTTCTAAAAAAGGAAATGTTCTATTTTAAAATTGTTTTATTTTAAATCGAAAATAAATAATCAAATTATAAAATTCAAATATTTGTTTTATTGTTATTAGTTAAGATTAAATTTTACGTAAAGAAACTTTAGGATGAACACTAAGTACAATCAACACATTTCTTTTAATCCCAACCTTACACATATTTTTAAAATACATCATGATAAGGTTTCTTTACATTTTTAGTAAAATACAAGAATATTTAAGATTATGAAGTCTACTGCGTACATAATCTATAATATATATTTTTTAATTGATCAAAGTATAAAAATAAACAAATGGTAAAAAGATAATCTCATTTCAGTTAAATCTAAACTATCTTTTTTACTTGAACAGTGTTGATAACTTAGAATAATTACGGTATAAAAGATAGTCTTAATACAAGCGCTCTGTCAAAAGTGAAGCACTACACCGATTCACACTTTCGTGACGATTGCTTGCGCTCGGCGACACGCACGCACACGTACACTTGTAACTCCGTAGTGTACATTGAAAACTCGGCGTTTGGAGTCATATCTGACTCCAAAAAAGGTGCTTCAAAATGAGCGCGCGGACTTACTTTCTATACGTAATTATAGGTTGATAACAATTTTTCTATAATAAAAAAAATAGTTTTTCTCATAGCTTGGATGTTTACTCTAAAGATATCGCTCGCTGTCGCATTAGGGTTTACCTGTGTAGTTATAAGAGAAATAAATAAAGTACATATGGTCATTTATGTTGCATCGATTAATTTGATGCTAGCTGTACCATTTTTTTTCAATTATAACTGATGTCGTTTTGAGCCTCTAGCTAGAGATAACAGACAACATTAATTTGTGCTTGGTGGAAGCTGCGATCTCCGTCGGTCCTTATACAGTCAAGCCATAGCCATATGGACAATGTCCTCATAATATATCTTCTCTCTAAGTGGTCACTTATTTTCGTCACGAGAATTACAAGTCACCAATGCGTTACCATATAGTTTGGCTTCAATCACGTAGACAGAAATTGTAAAATACTTTACTAATGCATATAATGTTGTCAAAAGGTAAAAGCTATTTGTATGCTACATTGTCAGCTGAGAAAGAGAAGAAAACTAGATTAAAACCAAAAATGTACCTTTCTCAAACGCAAATTAAATATATTTCATTTCATTTTATTATGTATAATTTTATTTTGTATATTTACCCGTGCCAAAAAAGCTGCAAAATGGTGTCGGCTGTAAGAGATTTTAGGGAAAAATAAAATACTATATTAGTTAACACGATTAGTTGTCGAAACTCGAAACAGAAATATACCTATTAGTACTGTCTCTTTATTGTATTCCGTTTTATTAATTGAATAAAGCAATGTCAGATTTATTTGTTTCTTGATCCTTTAATATCGTTATCATATATATTATCATATGTAGGCATTAGATAACAATATATTTAAGACATATTTTGAAAAACAATACAGTGAATCATAGTAATATATTACATTATACCTTGTATAAATATATTATTTTGTGTACAAAAATTATAACAATAATGTTACAGTGGAACTAACTATAGTAACACAAAGACGAAACACGTCTCTTCATTGTGTTTGCTTTAATTTTGGCAAACTATTCCCAATGTAAGCTTGTTAAGCATCCACCGCATACAACTAAAGGCTTTCCATAATGAAATTTCTAACCAAAGCCCAAAGCCTTTAGTCTCTAATCAAAACCCGTCACAAATATTGACAACAGGAACCGCTATGTGGCATAGTGTAGGCACAAACAGAGGACTTTGTTTAAATAGTCACATAAACGTTAGTTTTCATCACAGTTTTCTCAGGATAGAACTATTTGTTTTACTAAATTGTCTCGGGTTTGGGTGTTTTCTATGTATAATAAGTATGTATTAACTTTTTTAAGTATGTTCATCCGTTGTCTAGTAACCATTTAATGAGTTTCATAACGAAGCTTCTCTTGGGCTAGACAGTTGGTGTGAGTAAAAGAAAGTTTATTTTATTTTATTTATTTATTTAAATTATCATGGTCACTTGCAGTAGAGTAATTATTAACGGTAATAGGGTACGGACGTCGAGCGCAAAAAACAATTAAGGAAGAGGGTAGGACGATTTGTCACCTTAAAAAACCCACCCGCAATAACTTCAGTAATTCCGTGATCATGGCGCATGCAACTGTGCCGAAATATCAGACACTCACATATAATAAACACGGCAAGAGTTTTCTCAGAGTTTTAAAAAGATTTTGTTGAACTTGACTGTTAGGCCACCGTAGACATGCTACTTTTAGCATCGGCGATCGGCGATTCAGCCGCTTTTTAGAAGCTGAATGCAGTGACCACACATTCCACACCGCACATTTAAAAACGCCAAACGCGGCGATTGAGTCGCTTTTCGGAAGCTAGACACATTCGGGTGCCTGGACGCATCGATTTGCATTGAGTTGCCGATCCAGCATCGAAGCAGTCGTAAAACGCGCGATTCCGATACCACGTCCGAACCGAATGCATGAAGTCGCGGAATCGCGATGCTGCATCGATAGGAATCTTACGATTTTACTGCGACCGAACGCAGAGTCGCCAAAACGTGACTCAGCATCGATACAGTCGCAAAATCGCCGATCGCCGATGCTAAAAGTAGCATGTCTGCGGTGGCGCTTACGTGCCAAGAAAAACACTGCATGTAGTCTTCTATTTAGGTCTTGTCTATCTTTACTCATTACAACTCAAGGTAAGTACTGATTATTCATAGTATCCAATTTTGATATCATTGATGAGATCACTATATTTTTAAATCTAAAATGATAACTCTGATGCCATAGTTATTAAAAAATCTGAACACATCAATCCTTGTCGCTTCTGCTTTGCCGAATGATGTCTTCTGTACATGTAAATATGATGGTAGACCTATTGAAGACGCTCGCATATCAGATTATCCAAAACTGACAAAGCTTTCAATGAATGTTCTTTGAATGAACTTTAAGCAATAGACATACATTTCAATGTCTTTAGAGAAAATTTTACAGTTTGTGGTTGCGTACTTCTTGGCGGAAAAGTGAAGAGTCATGTCTGCGGTTTTGTTTTATTTAAAATTTGTGTTATGTGGAATATTAATGTGAAATAATGGTGGATTATTAACCGTTAAGTGTTAGTGAGTGTGCATGAGTGTTGGCAAATGAAACAAAACAGTGCAACGTCACTTTTCCAATTCTCGAGGATACTCGAGGGGTTGGGGTGTATATCTTTTCTCACTTCTTATTTCTATTATCATTCATCATCATCATTTAGACGAAGGAAATATTGTTTATTTATGTATTAAGTACATTGTTAGAAACATTTATTTGACACTGGCTAAATGTGCTAATCGCACGAAGCCATCAACTAAAAGAAAAAAAAACATACCACAAACTGTCAAATCTTCTCAATAGATTTATAACTTTATATCTAAGTATTAAGAATGAAAATGTAATAAAGTAATTCATATTTAGTGAGTGTACAGAAAATTTTGTACCGGTTAAATTATATTGGAATTGACCTACTGGGTTTATTTTATTCAAGCGTAGGTATTAGAACCAAAGGCTTCGCCCGTTAAAGGCTTTGGATAAACGAACCTAACTAGTTGTGGGCGGGACGTCAATAAAATTAAAAAAAAAATATATCAATTCGATGCTAATACATATTTGGTCAAAATTATAGGAAGTAAGTTTTTCTTTAGTTTTAGATCAATTAAAAATAAAAAGAAGACACTATCAGATAAAAATTCCGGTTAGAGGGGCCGTCGCGTCAAAATGTCAACTTCTAGACTTTTGTGGTGCGAGTGGTTTTATTTTGTGAAAATCCTTTTTTTCATCTTCATTGCATTTTTTTTGGAAGCAGCGAGAAACTTAAAGGGAACTACTGAAAAATTTTCAAAAGGGAATAGTATCACGCAAAAGTACGTGTCCCAGTTTCCCTGCTAGATTATTCGAGGGGTTCGAATCGGATCGGGGTGCGGGTCCCGACAGCCAAGCTGAACGACACCTTTGTGGCGGCTCCACCTACCGCATACGCCGCACATTGACACGAAGCAAACACCTTCTCAACTGTGTCAACAGATGGCGCCACAAACGCATACCAACGACGTCGCCCATACTACGACGTGAAATAGTATGGGAAGCCTGCATCGCGGTAGCGAAGTTTCACCGTCTCCTTCGCTATATATAGCACCTCCAACTAACATCCGTTGGACCTCGGTCCCCGAGCTATACCACCCAGCTCGGAGGAAGATCTTCCCTTTGCCCTTCCTCAATGTACACCACAAGCATCCATACAGTGGTGACCCCGACGTGATGTACCACAAGCTTCCCTACACCTTCAAGAAGGAGGACTTCTGGCCAAAGGGAGTAGTGTATTACTTAATCTGTGGTAGTATGCCGGCAGCGTTACTATAAAAATAAGCTAGTATTAGATAGGTATGTATGTGAGAAAGGAGCTCGATTGCGCAGAGGTAAACACGCATGGTCTGCGGTTGACGGCTATCGGATGGATGACCAAGATTATTACATTGCGAGCTCCTCCGTCCTTCGGAGGGCACGGGCACTGGCTCCAGTTGCATTAGTCGTTAACAACCACCGATCCACAATATGTTTGCGACCGTCTATGGAACGTGTTCGTTGTGGTATTTTTATCCATAGGGAAGGTCTGTGCCTTGGCAGTGGAGACATAAAATGATCTGGTAGTGATGATGATGATTGATGATGTGTTAGACTCTAAGGTATTTATTTGTATAGGGGTCATTGATGTTTTAGTTATATATAAGTACTGGCCTCCAACAAGGTGGACCGACGATCTGGTGAAGGTTGCGGGAAGCCGCTGGATGCGAGCAGCACAAAACCGGTCGTTGTGGAGATCCTTGGGAGAGGCCTTTGTCCAGCAGTAAACGTCTTTTGGCTGAGATGATGATGATGATGATGAAGTACTGGTATTAGTAATATTTTATTACCGTCAGACAGTGGTTTTTAAAACCCACCAACCCACTTTGTGCTAGTGTAGTGAGTTATGCTCGATCTCTGTTCATGTATGCAAGCTTGCTCCTAAAAGTTTCAGACACCGTGGAGTAAAATAAAAATTAAAAATACCAAGCGCCTAGCAGTAATTGGCTGTTTGAACGCCCTCATTAGCAGTTTCATTTGTTCAGGCTCAAACACGCAGAAGGCCTTGTGCATACCGTTGTAAAAAATGATTTTATTTTTTATTTTTTTCTAGAGATGACTTTAATCATGGAGTTTTTTGATTGGCATTCCTGGTAATGGATTTGAATGAATAAGAATAATTATATTTTTTGGTTATACACGACACATAATCAAATTCACATTAATAAAAAGGGAAAAAAGACAAAGTGTTGAAAAAATTCCACGAGCGGGACTCGAACCCGCACCCCAGGACATGCCGGGTCAGGTGCACTGCCAACTATGCTATCGTGGCTCAATCCAACTCGCCGAAATTAATCAACACTCAACGATCAACGATATAAATAATGCCACAATGCCAATTAACTTTCGAAACTTTAAAAAAATGCAATTGAAAACACAGACATACAAAAAGGAGGAGCTCGATGGCGCAGTGGTTAACGCGCCCGGTCTGCGAGTGCTGAGGTTAAGCAACTTTCGCAAAAGCCGGTCATCGGATGGGTGACCAAAAATTTATCATCTCGAGCTCCTCCGTGCTTCGGAAGGCACGTAAAGCCGTTGGTCCCGGCTGCATTAGCAGTCGTTAATAACCACCAATCCGCACTGGGCCCGCGTGGTGGTTTCTGGCCCGTTCTCCCTATCCATCCATAGGGAAGACTCGTGCCCCAGCAGTGGGGACATAAAAATGAGCTGATGATGATGATGATGACATACAAAACTAATAATAAGCCTAACAAAATAATTCGTAAAACAATGATTCATGTTACTCATAGTTCACTTGTTTGTTACAATGTGATTGTGAACGAGCCCTTAGATTGCAGTTCGCGTTTAGTATGCATTGCTTTACATTTAGTAAATGCTAGCAGCTTATTGTGGGAGGCACGCTTTGGTAATGTGTTCAAGATAGGTAAGGTACATCCTTTGGAATATCGCAACCAGTTAACTGCCTATGATGCCTAGTTATAAGGCCGATCACAGAGATGCCAGGTTCGATTTCCAGTGCAATGTACTTACAGCGTACAGTCACGAGCATTATTTAGCATTATTAGCACCAGTAACCGCCTATGTGGTCTAGTGGTTAAGACCACCGGTTTAGACCCAGAGATCCCGGGTTCGATTCCAGCGGGGGGTACATCTTTGTGTACTCGGTTTGGTTGGTGGTAGGACTTGTTTGTCCGCCTGGCTAACTACCACCATCGTATATAAATATGTCTAACTAGTTGAGGATCCCGGGTGAAGTGCGCTTCCACCAAATGGGCTTATCATCACTTAACATCAGATGAGATCAAGGCACTGTGCTTACCCGTAAATATATTAAAAAAAATAACATGTTAACAATGCAAGTCTTATTACAATGGAATAAGAGTGAAAATTGGATGTGTAATGTGCAATATACCATGTTTGGTTAATGTGGCTCAACTACTGTCGCTCTGGCTATCTTATCTCTATCTGCTGGATCACAACATTGCTACTAACAATGATGTAATGGAAACATACCAGATTAGATGTTGGTAGATAAGACATGCGGACAAACAAGCCCTCATTTCATCATCATCAGCTCATTTTATGTCTCCACTGCTGTGGCACGAGCCTTCCCTATGGATGGATAGGGAGAACGGGCCATAAACCACCACGCGGGCCCAGTGCAGATCGGTGGTTGTTAACGACTGCTAATGCAGCCAGAACCAACGGCTTAACGTGCTTTCCGAAGCACGGAGAAGCTCGAGATGATACATTTTTGATCACCCATCCGATGACCGGCTTTTGCGAAAGTTGCTTAGCTTACCTCAGCACTCGCAGACCGGGCGCGTTAGCCACTGCACCATCGAGCTCCTCAACCCTACCATTAAACAAACCGAGTGCAAAAAAAAATTGCTGGGAATTGAACCCGAGACTGAGTTTGATACCGGTGGTCTTAACCACTACACCACAGAGGCAGTAATTTATCTACATAGATAAAGTGGCGAGAGGTCGGTAGTTCATAATATAACAGTCGACACATAAATGCTTAAAGAATATAAGAAACGACATTTCACAAGCAATAAAATTGTAAAGGAAGCAATAGAAACGACACCGCTGCCATACAATAAGGAGACCCAGAAAGTAAGCTTCACACAGCTTTATAATATTAAGTATAGATTATGTATCCGTTTTGTATATTTTATTGTTATGTGTTGTGCAGCTTGTGCAGGTCAATAAATGTTTCTTTATCTTTATCTGCGGTTATATTCGATCTCTAAAAAACTAGCAATGACCCGTGCGCGTGTGTGATTTTGAACGTAGAGCAGCACACAACAAACGCATGCATTCACAGCCAAATCCAGAAAAACAAAAAAAATAAACAAAACTAAACATTTTGATCACAACTCACACTTGGCCGATTTTTGGGTCGCCGCGTACCCACAGCCATTTTTGTGTGCTGGATCTGCGCTTGAGATATAGACAACCTCACACGGACACGGAGTCGGCTGCGCTCGGCATGTTTTGAGGTTGAGAGCTGTTGCGAGGTTTCGTGTCCGTGAGAGCACAATACATAATTAATATATATAGTAGTTTAACCGGGCCGTATTCTTGAATAAAATACCTACGGCTAGGCTGAGCGCTAGGGTTGGCGCCTACAAAAATAAAGCAGGCGTGTGTAGATTTGTATTGTAAGTACCTATGTGTGCAGTTTTAAGTTCAGGAATAAAACATAATGTTAATTTAATACCTAACATATTTATTTATTTATTAACTTAACAAATACTAAATTTATTACCGCCGCCATTATAACCACGTTATTAAAAAAAGAAACAAAAGGCGGGCGGACGGACAGCGCGCGAGCAGAGCGGCGCGACGCGACACAACCGACAGTTCATTCGACCAGTCTCGCCGGGGCGTCTTTTTTTTTTTTGCAGAGAGATTGCTGATTGTCTCAGACGGCATTTTCAGCTTCACCGGGCTTTTTTTGGAGCGGTGAGGAACGTAAAAGGTCCCTCAAGCCGTGTGAAACGAATCACCTTCGAAGGTTTTCTAGAGACAACGGCATCGCGCCATTTCCAAAATGGGTTAGCGGCCGTGTAAACATCTCGTGCGTCGATTCGGGCGCTTAGTATGAAATCGAACTACTGTTAATTATGTGTATTGTGGTGAGAGGTTCTTTATGTGTGCCTTGTTTGTATGAAGCTTAACTTCTGGTTCTGTTTATTGTGTGGCAGTTTATTGATAGTACAAAAAAGCGAATTAGAATTATAGTTAACATAGAAGCAACAGAAAGCTGTAAGGCTTACTTTGAAAAATATAAAATATTAACGTTGCCATCATAGAATTGTGTAAAGTCCGCAAATACCCTAACTTCTATATAAAGCGTGACGACCATAATTACCAAACATCAACTTAGACAAAGAAACAAACTAATGCTACCAGCAGCTTCTAAAATGACACACCATTGCATTCTTCCAGCCCGCTAGTTATGTTCAAAAAAAAATTCAATTAGTTACCTGATTCAATAAAAAACATTAGCAATGATAAACATTTTACAAACAAGTTAAAAGAATTACTTAAAAGAAGGTTTTATTATAATATATCAGAATATTTAGAAGACAAACATTTATAAAAATAAAAAATATAACACTCAAATATCAAAACATCTTAAGAAATATAATATAATAAATAAAAATATAAGAATATAAGCTAATTTACTTTAAAATTAATTGGAAAAGGTCTTCCCTCTTCAAATTGCTGTGCCCGACAGGGCCCATGATGAACCTGTACCTTTAATATAACAACTTTGTAACATTATGGTGTGCAATAAAATTGAGTATTGAGACAACTCAACTTCAACACAACTCATCGCCCACAAACAATTGTGGGCGATGCTCGAGCGCGTTCGTTTGTATGAAGCTTACATTGCTTACTTCTGCAGTCTACTTACTTTGTGTTGCTGCTCTGTTTCCCAAGAAATTAAAAAGAGCAGTGGAAAGTTCATTTTTCAATATCCTTTAGAATCAAGATATTAAATTCCAGCAGAAACGTTAAATTTATAGACAGTACAACGTGTAAGCGTGTTAGAGTTTGATTAGTGGAATTCAATCGTATTTGGAGCTCAATGGCGCAGTGGTTAACGCGCCCGGTCTGCGAGTGCTGAGGTTAAGCAACTTTCGCAAAGGCCGGTCATCGGATGGGTGACCAAAAATGTATCATCTCGAGCTTTTCCGTGCTTCGGAAGGCACGTTAAGCCGTTGGTCCCGGCTGCATTAGCAGTCGTTAACAACCACCAACCCGCACTGGGCCCGCGTGGTGGTTTACGGCCCTTTCTCCCTATCCACAGGTAAGCACTGGCCTTCACGTCACTTGGTAAACAGGACGAAGGTGGAAACGCACTTCACCCGGGTACCTCAACTAGTGAGGCACTGGCTATCTTATCTCTAGCTGCTGGAACACAACAATACTACAAACATTGATGTTATGGTGACATATTTAGATAATATGATCGTAACTAGCCAGGCGGACAAACAAGCCCTACCACCAACCAAACCGATTACACAAACATGTACCCACCGCTGGGAATCGAACCCGGGACCTCTAGGTTTGAGACTGGCCTTAACCATTAGACCATAGAGGCGGTTTACTTAAGCTTTTGCGTAGCGGTTTTTTTTATTAAAAAATTATTTTTAATGCTTTGTTAATTAAAATTTTCTGTTAACCCATTCAGAGAACTGATACGCTTGTGTCATGTATAAGCTTAAGTCACCTGAGTTAAATAGTTTAATGGAACTATGAAGAACTATGATTTCAAATGATCTTGAGATATTATTAATCGTTGTCACCCATCCGCTGATCCGGTAATAAGAAAGTTGCTTAGTTCACAAGATCGCAAAAATGTGCAACCTTCTGCACCCACACTGTCAACATCACTTAAAATCATGTTGTGAAAAAATCATAGGTTATTTTGTTATATATTTATGTTATGGCTTTAAGGTTCAATTTTGTTCAATAAAAAAGGTAACAGTAAAACAAAGGTACTCATTTACTCGAGTATAAGTAGTTCAACGGTTGATCAATAAATAATTGGGCACACAAACTATTAAGAGTAGTCACGCAATCAAAAAGTCCAGCACTATTAAACTTACCATTAAATTGTATAAAAACGGATTCGTTTCACATAGGTACCCACACTTTGTTTTCGTTTTCTATGCCCGAATAGAAACCATTATGCTTATTGATGTAAAAATTGTTTCAACGTCAGAAACGTTTGTTAATCGTTCACTGAATCGGTTACCGCCATTTTTATACTAGCTGACCCGGCGGACTTCGTACCGCTTTGACAGTTTCCATCATTGAGTTAAATATATGTCAATGGTTTCCATGACAACGAAACAAACAAATCATTTTGTATTGGAAAATTAAATTGTCGTTTTTAGTATTTTATTTAATTTTTTTTTTAATATAGCCTATGTTACTCAGCGCTAATGTAGCATTCTAATGGTGAAAGATTTTTTTAGTCGGTCCAGTAGTTATTCAGTTTATTCGTTGCATACATACATACATACATACATACATACATACATACATACATACATACATACATACATACATACATACATACATACATACAAACATACATACATACATACATACATACATACATACATACATACAAAAATACAAAGGTTTCCTCTTTATAATACTAGTATAAACTAGCTTTTGCTCGCGGCTTTGCTCATATGGGATACACGACTTGTAATTGTTTTTAATAAAAGCCAAACTTTTTAAAGGTAAGTATCTTTAAGGAAAATCTGAAACACTTCATAATTTCTAACCAGGCCAAATACTGAAGGATTTAACTTTTAAAATAACAGATTTTCATACATACTTTCCACCCCTATTTCACCTCTTTAGAGGAGGTTTTTCGAAAAATGCTAAAACACGTAATTTTTTAATTTTATTGAAAAATATTAAGATCGATTAAATTATTCATTTTTATGGTTCTTAATCTTAAAAATAACGATTTCCCCAAAAAACCATCTTCCCTTTTTTATTGCTTGAAATGAAAAATAACAAAATTCCTGAGACACGTCATTCTTTATTTCTTTTTTAAAAGCCAAATACCAATTTTCATGTATTTTACTTCAAAACTGACTTCATACAAACTTTCACCTACTATTTGACCCCATTAGGGTGTGAGGGTAAAATCCTTTTTAGTGACTGGTTACGTCACTCAATTAACCTACAGTCCAAATTTCATCTAATCAGCTTCAGCGGTTTCGGCTCGGCGATGATGCATCGGTCAGTCAGGACAAGTTATTATATGTATATAGATTATTTTTCTGTCCCATGATGGAGTGGAACGATTTAGTGGCTAACTGTTGTAAGATAGAGGAACAAGAGTTCCAAGATGCTCGCACATCAGGCGATCGGCTAGCAAACTATCACTAAAGGGGGTGCAGCGCGGACGCAAAACTGCGAGTTTCAAGTTTCTTTATGATAGCGAGCGAGTGGCGCGTAGCAGTGGTGTGACAACGGCGCACGACTACGAATACGCTCGCACACTAATATCTGTACAGAGTAGGCTGGTGATTTAATTAGAGCAATGTTTACTTTCGTAAAATCATAGGCGTTTGGGTAAAAAATAATAAAAGTTTTAATATTTTCATATTCATGTTTTTAATTGAAAAATAAGACAACAGTGCCCTCCGGAATATCAATACAAACATTTTGATGTCGGATCATTGTTTCATTTGTTCTATATTTACAAAGTTTCTAAAGAAATAAGTTTTTAGATATTATTATTTTACGTATTGTTTATGCAGTTTCTGGGTATTTGTTTCAAATTCCAAGACAACCATGACCTTGTGAAAGGATCAAGCTAACCTACACTAGTCCTTTTAATGTATAAGACCTATTCAGCGCCTAGCACCAGTGACTTAAAAACACGTAAATTTTCAAATTTCGCGCTGCACCCCCTTAAATCAAATGAAACTATTCTACCTCGGAGCACTTTGATTATGCTAAATGTGGCGTCAAGGTCGCCAACGGCGAGATTACTCATAATTGGTGATTTTGATGCTTCGTCCCACTCCTTTTTGTGGAAAGGACGTAAAAGTAAGTACCTATGTAAGTATTTTTTTTATTAAAATAAACATTAACCTCTTTACATATAAACAAGGAGTAAGAATTATTTCGATTCGAATATTATTGTTAAGAAGTTATTCCGCGTTTTGTTCCTGTCATGTAAACGTCATTTCAAATTAGAGCAAAAGATACAAAATACACGGAATAATTATTCGGACCTTATTCTTTGTTTATTTGTAAGACCCTTAAGTCGAAATGAGGAGAAGAAGTGACGAGCTCGATAGCGCAGAGGTTAACGCGCCCGGTCTGCGAGTGCCGAGGTTAAGTAACTTTCGCAAAGACCGGTCATCGGATGGGTGACCAAAAATGTGTCATCTCGAGCTCCTCCGTGCTTCGGATGGCACGTTTAGCCGTTGTCACGGCTGCATTAGCAGTCGTAAACAACCACTAATCCGCACTGGGTCCGTGTGGAGGTTTATGGCCCGTTCTCCCTATCTCCATCTACAGGGAAGGCTCGTGCCCCAGCAGTGGGGGTTAAATGAGCTGATGATGATGGAGTCACTCCTTCGTTCAACAGTCGATACAAACCAAACCAATAACAATAGGATTGAGCCACGATAGCATAGTTGGCAGTGCACCTGACCCGGCATGTCACGGGGTGCAGGTTTGAATCCCGTACGTGGATTTTATACAACACATTGTCTTCTTTTTTCAAATAAGAATGAGAAGTTTTGTCTGCTCATAAATATCCACTTACAGTGACTTCAGTACATCCGTATGATCGACGTATGCAACTTTGCCGAAAAACCGAATTCCCATATCATAAGCAACAAAAAATTGGTAAGAATTGCGAATTTATGGGTGGCTAGCTATTAGATCATTTTAACGTTAACGAGATTTTGTAAGGAAAAATATAACTCTTCTTGTTTGTCTGTTGGTTGCACTGCTTCAATACCATACAAATTTTCGTTTTTGGTATCGCTATAGAATGTCAAGAAAACTTCGCACTAGGGACCCTGTTAACAATTACTTTAATGTAAGTGATCCTACAAGAAGCCGCTGGATGCGAGCAGCACAAAACCGGTCGTTGTGGAGATCCTTGGGGAAGGCCTTTGTCCAGCAGTGGACGTCTTTTGGCTGAGATGATGATGATAAAGTGAGTATCACTTTATACACGTGAGCATGATAGTTTAAAAAGTTATAACAGACTTATACTATTCCCCTCGGTACATGTATATCCTGACCCATGTTAGGGCGAAGTGGGCAATTGATATCGACTTGTCGGGGTCCGCAATTCGAATTCATGTGATTAATGGTAGGATAATAAACAGCTTCGCTCAGTTTAAAGTTTCAGCAGGATGATAGAAGATAGTTTGCTCCGTTTGCTATCCATAAGGCGAGCCCACATTAAGTAACATGTTACTTAACTATGTTATATAACAATAAGTATAATGTTGTTTTACTGACACTCGAAATAAATTCGAAATATTTATTCGAAAATAATTACACTCCTAAATAAATAAATAAAAACAAAATAAACATTTTTTTTCTATTTCTAAATAGACACTTATCGTCCACACTAATAAAACATGCTACATAATTATACTATAAAATATAGGTACCTTTAGGTAGGAAGATTTTCTTATTTTGAAAAGATTAGTTTCGAAAGCAAGGCTTTTTGCAAATGTGTTTAGAAAAAAATTGTGGTATCTACACACTACTACAAAATATTTTCTAATTGTAAAAACAACAATTACAAAAATAGCTTTCAAAAATATTAAAATTTTGAAAAACTTCAGGTCGCGTGTTACATGTATTATACCCGTGTTATATTTGGGTATGTAGAAACAAAGAAACATTAAAGTATTTGCTCAGTTTATCAGACCAATATTAAACGTTTTACAAATATTATTAGAAACAAATGTATGGTTCTTGGCGGGAAAGTGAAGAGTCATGTCTGCGGTTTTGTTTTATTTTCTAAAATTTGTGTTATGTCGAATATTAATGTGAAATAATGGTGGATTATTAACCGTTAAGTGTTCGTGAGTGTGCATGAGTGTTGCAAATGAAACAAAACAGTGCAACGTCACTTTTCAAATTCTCTCAAGAAGTCCACCCGAGGACTTAGTAAAGCCCCACATCTTTACTGAGATACTCGAGGGGTTGGGGGTATATCATTTCTCACTTCTCATTAATTTTGATGATTTGATGAAAGAAATTATTATTGTTTAAGTATTGTAAGACTTTTTTTTTCATTGGCTAAATGCTTGTGCAAAGCCATTATTAAAAAAAAAAAAAAAACAAATGTATGTTACAATATTTAGATTAAATTTAATTCGAATTGTCATTGACTTTTAGCTTTGAAATAATTTTATCTTTATTATTAGGTGTAACTACTTCTAGTTAATAACATTGATTTTATTTTGTGATAGGACGTACTCTTCGATGACAAAGAGGACCTTTTCCAATTTTTGCCCGCTTAGAAACGGGAAACCGTACGGTTTCCCGCCCTGTGTAGAATTACGATCCGATGGCATAGTGACATTCATAAGAGCTATTTCTAGATTTTGAATTTGAACCTACCCCTTATCAATACCACTTGACAGTCGCTTACTCCTAACTTCAAAAGTTAAAATATCTTTAATCCTCCAATTCGTTTGACAAAAACCTCAAGTAGGTAATCATTCATTAATGTTCCAGATAATTGACTTGTCTACGCAGATCTGCGAATCCAGCCGTTTTTCGTACTACATCAGAGGGGATGGCTGATTTATACCAACTCTGAACTCTATTACAGCACTTGGCGTTCACTTAAATATGGAAATTTGTGTAATTTGTTCGTGTGATCGATATTTTTGTCGTGAGTGATTTATTGAGAGGGCACTCGGGGAAATAGGAGTTCTCCGATGACATAAAAGATATGACTTGTTTTATAGTAGGTACACTCGCGGGCACGACGTCCACGTAAACACTTGTAATGGTATAACAACTTACCGTAGTTTTATTGCGATTTGATTAAGGCGAAGGGTAAGGCACACTAGCGCCACCAATTGATAATTTGACAATTACTAACGGACCGGATCTTTTTTTAAACATTGCGTACCGTCCAACAACAGGAAAGCATTCATAGTATTTATTTAATAATTGTGCACTACTTTTTGTTGCGTTGTTTATTCACAAAACGGGCTATCGCATTTATTCACAAACAATGGCCACTGTTGGTGTTAGCGAATGGATACAAAAACAAACCTAAAAGTAGTGCACAATTATTAAATAATAGATGTTTGCCTGGTGTCGGAAGTTCCGCAATGTTTGAAAAAAAATCCAGTTTAGCAGTTATCAAATTAAATTCATTAGCGGCGCTAGTGTGCCTTACCCTTCGCCTTAATGGCAGGCATAGAAATGCATATGGAACAAAGAATATTTTTTTATAAACACACTAGCTGGTACCTACCTACCACTTCGTGTGTATAGAAAAACACTATATTATTTACATATAGGAGGAGTTCGACGGCGCAGTGGTTAACGCGCCCGGTTTGCAGCACAACAACTATCGCAAAGGCCCGACATCGGATGGCTGAATCAAAATATATCATCTCGAGCTCCTCCGTGCTTTGGAGGGCACGTAAAGCGGTTGGTCCCGACAGCATTAGCAGTCGTTAACAACCACCAATCCACACTAGGCCCATGTGGCGGTCAATGGCCTGTTCTCCTTAACCATCTATAGGGAAGGCTCATGCCACAGGAAAGGAGACATACAATAACTGATGATGATGGTGATGAAGATGATGCGTATATCTAATCTGTCTCTATTGCGAAACTCATCAAAATTAATTCTGTGGTTTAGGCGTGATTACGTAGTCGACATACAGATAGAGTTATTATCACATTTTTAATAGGTATTAGTCAGGATTATCAGACAGTCTCATGTGCGTAAAAAGGCACGTAAAGCCGTTGGTCCCGGTTGCATTAGCAGTCGTTAACAACCACCAATCCGCACTGGGCTTGCGTGGTGGTTTAAAAGCCCGATCTCCCTATCCATCCATAGGGAAGTCTCGTGCCCCAGCAGGGGACATAAAGTAAGCTGATGATGATGATGATGATGATGGTAGCCTGATTATGTAATCATCAACTCGCATTTAAGCCAATATCATTAAATAGTGGTGGTAATTTATATAATTTTTATACTGATATGATAGCCTTTATCAACAGTGTCCTACAGATAACAAACAGCGTTGCGTTAAATAGATCACTAAGTTTTTATTTAGAGTATCTTGAGTGTGTCATGCTCTCTTTACTGTCTCTGCGGTGGTGGCGTGTGCGTCGGGTCGTTACGTTCCCTAAAATATGGTTGAGCGAAGCGATGGCTGATTCATATGTCATACTCGTGAACGGGTGCCGCCTGTGGAGGCTGGTCTGCTCACGCATACTTATCTTATTTTTAGTATTATTCACTATAATTTGACTTTGTTTTTCTTAAACAATTTTTTTCCTTTTACGATAGTACTGTAGTGGTACTGTATGACATTGTGGAAATTGCAACTGTTACCTGATGGAAATTTGTTAACGTATATTTTTTTATTTTGTGTTTTTTCTTTTTTTACATGTTGTGGTTGTCTTCTATATTTTTTGTGTTTATTGTAATGGAAAGTGTCCTGCTATGATAGGGCATTTTCCAATATTTTTGACGCTGTAAGGGAGAAAAGAGCTGGACACTTGCTGAGTTTCTTGCCGGTTCTTCTCAGTACAAGATCTCCCGCCCAGAGTAGACTTACGAACCGATGGCATAGTGACATTCATAAGAGCTACTTGTAGCCAAAACTGAATAAATGTTTTTGAATTTTGAGTTTTTTGAATGATGACAAGATTTCAGAGATAGGGTGAGGGGAAGGCCGGAACCCAACAGTGGACTCTCATAGCTTGATGATGAAGATGATCCAGTACTAAAGACAAAAGGAACCAAAGTATTATTTTTCAATAATAAACCATAAAACAAAGCAACAGAAGCGATAAATTGACATCCGCCAATTTAGATGCGTTCCATAAAACTCGAGTTGAGCTTTTAATACACTTGTTTATTGCTTTCTTGGAGCTTTCTATTTTACGAAAAATATTGTCTTTAACGCGATCTGAATATTAAATGTGCGCTTAAGTACAGTCGGCAAAATAACAACAATTTTCAACAACATTTCCAGTGGGGTATTGTTCGGCATTAATCTCCCCTGAAGGTAATAAGGTAATAAGGTCGAACGCGTGTACAGTTAGCAACGAAAATAATTAAGCTCTTTCGTATTTAGCCAAAGTTAAAAGTTAAAGGTAAGAAATAGTAAGTTAAAAGAATTAAGCAAGCGCGTGTCAAGTTACTATGACATGGTATGAAAGTGTTTACTAAGTTGCCTTGCTTACCGTACTTAACCTTTGAATGCTTATACAACGTGACCTTACGCTCTGAACAAATATTGAAAACCTGTGTAACGCTACTTCTCAGAAATGTGATATTAATGAAATATTAAGGGGATTATTACCATGTTTTTTGTTGTGTTTGAGTATCCGATTCTGGCACAGTTGCATGCGTCATGATCACGGATGTACTGAAGTTATTGCGGGTGGGTGATTATGAGCAGACAAAACGATCTACCCTCTTCCTTAGTCGTTTTTTGCTCTCGATACGCAACTGTGCCGAAATATCGGATATTCAAACATAACGACAAACATGGTAATAATCCCGTTAAGTCATTATGATAGTTTAAAAAGTTATTTGCTGCCTTATTTTACAGTATGGTGTATGCGTGTGTTAAGTATTAAGCTGTAGCTTCAGAAGTAGAATCGATCATGAAACAAAATGCTATGTGCATTTAATGTAACTAAAAAAGTACATGTTACATACACAGGCTGCTCCAAAATAATTATTTTAAAATCATTGATTTTTCGGTAAATACTTGACAGGTTGCTATAATACTTCTCATATTGATAAGAAATATTATAAGTAATGAACATATAGTGCTAATATTTGTCCAGAGACAGAAACTATACCTACACCTGTATATTTGCACAATATAATAATAATATAATTATTTATTCAGATACACAGATCCAGTTTTGTAACAATATAACTTAAGACTATGTTAGGAAATATTAAAATTATATTAAGAAACAGTAACATTGTGTTTGAGTGTCCGCAATAAATTAACATAAAAAATTACAATAATAGAGTCCAGACGCAAGGGCAACTGGTGCAGCGCGAAAACATCGCAGCATCAGTCACCCTCACTCTGCCGGCCCACAATATGCCTCTTCACGCCTCGTTTGAAAGACCCCCCGTCATCATCATCATCATCATCAGCTCATTTATGTCCCCACTGCTGGGGCACGAGCCTTTCCTATGGATGGATAGGGAGGACGGGCCATGTAACACCACGCGGGCCCAGTGCGGATTGGTGGTTGTTAACGACTGCTAATGCAGCCGGAACCAACGGCTTAACGTGCCTTCCGAAGCACGGAGAAGCTCGAGATGATAAATTTTTGGTCACCCATCCGATGACCGGCCTTTGCGAAAGTTACTTAACCTCAGCACTCGCGGACCGGGCGCGTCAACCACTGCGAGATCGAGCCCCCCGTCATAGGAAAGAGGAAAAAAGGTAGGTCTTTGTTTAATTAATGTATTTAAATATGTATGTCTATCTGTTGTCTAATATATACCGTACATCGATCCACATTTATTATGTACTGTTACCTGGTTAGAAAAGTCACTATATCCGTGAAAAATTTCCTTCCTCGAACTAGGTATGTTTTCGGTGAATGCAACTCCATGCAAACTGATCCCGTGGGTCCCGGTGGCGTCATAATATATGTATGTTTATTGGACATCGGGACACGGGTGCTCTGCTTCTGGGAATCAATATTTCTGTCACAAGCAGACATAAATATATCAACGGTTTCCATGAGATATACCTAGTTGTTTCAATATGTTTTAAAGGATTTTAAGCAGGCACACGCAAAAAAGCAACAGTCTTGGCAGACATTTGTAAATAGTTATTTGTGCAACAAGAGAGCAAAGTCGTTTTTTGCTGCGAGTGCTGATTTTGAATCCTGAGCAAGCGAAGGATTCAAAGATTGAATCACGAGCGTAGCGAGTGATTCTAAAGTTGAATCCTGAGTGTGGCGAGGGATTTAAAGGCACGAGATGCAAAAAACTTTGCTCTCGTGTAACACACATAATTTTTCACTTCAGCAGCGAGAACACTTTAGGAGATAAAATATATTACGTAACATTATTGAAACTAGAAATAAATATTTACAGGTTAAATATCAGTTTTATTTGCAGTAAATACTTATTTTCGTTTAAATACAGCAATAAGTTAAACATTCAATAAATTACATTAAAAGACAATTATTTTTTTGCAAAATTTCTTTAGTTAGTAGGTACGAGATTCCGAACGTGTTTGTTTTTGAGGTGGAATTCAAAATTGGAACTTCGAAAGGGCTGGTCTTTGTCTCTCTCTTTCTAATGGTGGGAAAAAGATAGAGTGTGAATGTTTCAAATTGTATGATTAACCCAAGGCTGAATAAAATATTCGCGGCTTTCAAAAAAAATAAAAAAAAATGGTTTTCTGTAAAGTCGGTTTACTGACGATAGTTGAACGTGACAACGTCTTAAGAAGGTGTCGGGAAGTGGTTGACGTCAAAAAAGTCACGTCCGCCATCTTGGATCTCGAAATAGATGTTGTATTCGAAATCGGCACCCCCGAAAACCATGGAAATGATACCCATATTGATTTTACATAAAAAAGTTGCGTCCGCCATCTTGGATCTCGAAATAAATATTGTATTCGAAATCGGCACCCCCGAAAACCATGGAAATGATACCCATATTGATTTTACATAAAAAGTTTGCGTCCGCCATCTTGGATCTCGAAATAAATGTTGTATTCGAAATCGGCACCCCCGAAAACCATGGAAATGATACCCATATTGATTTTACATAAAAAAGTTGCGTCCGCCATCTTGGATCTCGAAATAAATGTTGTATTCGAAATCGGCACCCCCGAAAACCATGGAAATGATACCCATATTGATTTTACATAAAAAAGTTGCGTCCGCCATCTTGGATCTCGAAATAAATGTTGTATTCGAAATCGGCACCCCCCAAAACCATGTAAATGATACCCGAGCGATATAACGCGGCATTAGCGAGCGATATAACGCGGCATTAGCGAGCGATGTAACGCGGAACTTTTTCGTGCGTGCAGCCGGTTCTATCGAATTATAAGACGTTGTCACGTCAAAAAATTAAAAAGTTACTTTGTCTCACTCAGTGAGCAAAATCGCATTTTGCTCACTGATTTCAGGCAGCAAAACCTACATGTTTGAGCTACTGAAGTGAAAAATATATTAAATGCTAAACCCGAATTAGTAAGATTTTTTTAGGTTAATGATAAGGAGTATTGAATAGCTATTGTAAAATATGTTTTTTCGGAGGTGGGCGCTAGCGGCTGCAACACAGTTCTACACTTCTGCAGCTTCTGCCCGGGTGAAGTGCGCTTCCATCATTGGCCTTATCATCACTTAACATCAGGTGAGATCAAGGCACTGTGCTTACCCGTAAATATTTAAAAAAAACACATTTTTCTGATGTTTTAATGATTTAATAAAGAATTTATTATTGTTCGTGGGTCTCACATTGTAAGGTCCCGGGTTTAAATCCTATCGGGACTCTAACTATACCTATTAGGGCACCAGTGTTCAACATACTCATCCTCCATTTATCCAAAAAATGACATAGATTTTCATTGAAACTTTACGGTATGACCGCAAGAAAGGTGGTCCGTCTTTTTTGTCAAAGGCTTTTTTTTTTATATTGACACGTCATAGTGACCACATCCTGCCTGATGGTAAGCAGCCGATGCAGTCCAAAATAATGAGAGCGCTCCCAACCGTGGAACACGCACGTTAACAAGCGCACCCATTCATGACGGCCTGCATAAATGCCGTTTCACGCCCCGCTTAAAAGACCCGGGACTATAGGAGCTGGGAAACACATGCGCCGGCAAAGAATTCCAAAGCCGAATGGTCTTACAGAGGAACGACTTGCCAAATTTTTTGGTACGAGTACTGATTGTCTGTACAGTATGATGGTGGTTCCTAAGACTAGCACGTGTAGTCCGGGAGAGGAAAGGAGAAGGCGGGATTAGATCAAAAAGTTGCTGTTGCTGACCTCTATTTTTACACGACTGTGTAAAAATCATATATGATGTTTCTTTATTCTACCATAACTTCTAAACGCCTGAACCGATTCAGATGTATAAGGTATCGTTACAATCCTTGCATCGTTCCGACTAACATAGTAAAAATTTGGAAATTCAACCCATAGGGGTTAAAATAGGGGATGAAATTTTGTATGATGAAAATTCGTTATTGTTGCAGTTAGAGACTAGAACTTGATGCTTAGCATGATAACTGTAGGTTAATTTTAGTTTCTTCTAAAAACACAAATGTTGAAAAAATTTCCACGAGCAGGATTTGAACCTGCACCCTTCTGACATTCCATTGAAATATTATGATCAGATGTTAGTGACGGTAGTTGTTGACATTGAATGGGCGCCTTTGGCTTTCAAAGTAAAAAGTGTTTAATAATTTCGGCGGGCTGGTTAGAACCACGATAGCTCAATTGGAAGAGCATCTGACCCGGAATGTCAGAAGGGTGCAGATTCAAATCCTGCTCGTGGAAATTTTTTCAACATTTGTTTTTTTGAAATTTGTTCGCAACAAAATTTGCGTTAAAAATTATTTGAACATTTAGTTTCTTCTTTTATGAAAATGCTTACAAATTAAATTACATAGCATGACATATTTTATTAAAATTAAACTTGTCACTAAAAGGTACAAAATAAAAAGAATTAATTAAAAAAAATAAAAAACACGACTGCCATGGCAAAAAAGGCAATAAACAAAATGTCATATATTTATAAAAGTGAAATGTCACTCATTGACTCACTGACTATAATAATATAAAAAATCAAAACTGCTTATTGATAACACTGAATTTTTCACGGCAGTCGGGGGACCTTATAAATAAGAAAGTATTTCGCAAACCGGTCCACCGACTGCGATGAAAATTTCAGTTTTATTAATCAAGCAGTTTTGATTTTTTATATATTATAGTTAATGATTATCTAAAGGAAAAAAATGTTGAACACTAGTTCTTGTTGGTGCCACTACCCGACATTGCTCTGGTAGGCTTAGTTCTAAGTCCATCATCATCATCATCATCAGCTCATTTATGTCCCCACTGCTGGAGCACGAGCCTTCCCTATGAATGGATAGGGATAACGGGCCATGAACCACCACGCGGCCCAGTGCGGATTGGTGGTTGTTAACGACTGCTAATGCAGCCGGGACCAACGGCTTGACGTGCCTTCCGAAGCACGGACGAGCTCAATATGATACATTTTTAATCACCCATCCGATGACTGGCTTTTCGAAAGTTGCGTAACCTCAGCACTCGCAGACCGGACGCGTTAACCACTGCACCATCAAGCTCCAGAAAGTATACACCTACTTAAATTTCAAACCGATTTCACAAGCTACATAATTGAAATACACCAACAGAGGCCGAGGTAACAGAAACTTAATTAATTTTAAAGAATAAAAAATAATCTCTTCTAAAACTTTTTAAGGGAAACGGAAGTTTTCCCAGCCGTACATCAAAAGGATCTTACCGCTGAAACAAACTTTTCATATAAATTAGTAGATAATAATCATTCGCCTTTAGGTAACATTAAAAATACAATCTTAATGTCGCAATTTAGAAAAAGGAATACGCAATAACAAACGCGTCTGTAGTGTAACGGTTGGATCGCCGGTCTCAGACCCAGAGTTCCTGGGTCCGATTCCCAGTAGGGGGTACATGTTTGTGTGCTCGGTTTGGTTGGTTTTAGGGCTTGTTTGTCCACCTGGCTAGCTACCACCAACTTATCTAAATATGTCGCCATAACATCAATGTTTGTAGTATTGTTGTGTTCAGGCAGCTAGAGATAAGATAGCCAGAGCCTCAGTTGTTGAGGATCCCGGTTGAAGTGCGCTTCCATCATTGGCTTGGCACTGTGGTTACTCATTTATATCTACTATACTACTATACTAATATTATAAAAAGGAAACCTTTGTATTTTTGTATGAATGTATGAATGTATGTATGTTTGAAAAGAATAAACTCAAAAACTATTCGACTAATTTAAAAATTTCTTTCACTTTTAGAATGCTACATTAGCGCTAAGTAACATAGGCTAAATTAAAAAAATATATATATAAAATACTAAAAACGGCAATTTCATTTTCCAATACAAAATGATTTGTTTGTTTTGTTGTCATGGAAACTATTGATATATATTTAACTCAACTAGTGGTCGCCCAGTGGTCGAAATTCGACCGTAATTTTATTAAGGCTGCACGGATTGTATCCTAAGCAATGAAAAATTAAAAAGAAACAATGTGAGTTTGGATTGGCATTGACAGATGTCGGCCGCATTAAAGACAAATAATACGTGTGTGTCAAATACGTTAGTGTGTGTAATGTTGTTTTTGTCGATTTAATGTATTTTTTATGCATAATTTAAAAAAATAACATTCGGATATCCTTCTCTATATAAACTATAAGTGTGCGAAATTTCATGCTCCTCTGTCCGCGCAATTTTCGTAAAAACTCTTTGCCTTTTGTTACTTTCGCTATCTTTGCTACCTTTTGTGTGCTTTTTTATATCTTACTAGCGGCCGCGCGCAGGTTCCCGTTCTCGTGGGAATATCGGGATAAAATATCCTATCCAGGTTATAAACTATCTGTTTGCCGAATTTCATCCAAATCTATCCATCCGTTGCAGCGTGAAGAAGCAACAAATACACACAAACTTTCGCATTTATAATTATTAGTGTGATTTCTTTGGAGGCTTTTGTCTATTCATAGACATGTCAGCCTTATCGTAACCTAACCGTAATGTTTAACTTAATCTACTTACATAAATAAAAAACAGGAAAGGCACTCAGCGATGTGACAAACAGTCCACCAAACATTTTGCAGCTTCCGAATACGGTTCTGCTAGTATACTTGTAAATGCCCCTATATCATATCTATTAATATTAAACTGTTGCATCATTGAGTTCCTTTCCCTCCGATATTTCATACATTCCGTAAGAATGTGTTGAACATCTTCAACTGCACCACAGAAATACCCATATGTTATTTTATATAGGTAGCGATAGTATGAATACTTTTCCAATACCCTAAAATAACGTTCTGGTTAGATAGGCCCTCCAAGAGGAGTATCTACTCGAGTATCGGATCGATTGAGAGCCCTCACACTGAGGACTGTTCGAAAAAAAAAGGGAAAAACATTTTGTAGATCACTCGGTAAATATTGTTAGCGTTGGGGGTGCTTTGTTTTAATTCCAAGTTAATTACTTTAAGAAAATTAGGCAGGTTTATTCACTTAAGCGAGCGAGCGAGCTTAGACATGTCGTGTAGAGTAGTAGGTCATTTAGTTACCTTTCTTTCGCGTCCGGTAATGGCGAATAGTCGCCACAACTTGAATATTTTAAGTCTGCGTGGTACACTAAGCTCTGATGATTTGTATTTGGCTAAGATTCACATATTACGGAAGAGCCAACAGGATTATTTTCCTCAAGAACTAAGCTGCATTATGAACAACCAGCCCGTGCCACACCGCAGTCGTCTATCCAAACTGCCCGGACACATTGATAAGGACAATTTATTGAGGCTCTCTTCACGCATTACTGCGGTTACTGGAGTGGAGGAAGAGGTTAAATCCCCAATAATCCGCGATGGAAAACACACTGCTGTTCGATTATTGATACTTCACCACCACCGCAAAGCTTTACATTTAAATTTCAAATAAAGATGTCGGTAATCTAGAATCGCCGATGCTCGCCGGGAACCTAGTAATTTGGAGAAGCTTGTACTGGTGGGTCACGTTGAGGGAAGAAGAAGCAGAGGAAGAGCGCCTGCCCGGTGGACGGATGCTATTCTGCAAGTCCTGAAATGCAACACGCAGGCGGCTATCCGTCTAGCCCAGGATAGGACCTCTTGGAGAGCCCTGGTCCGCGATGTTGCTATTGGTGGTCACGACCCCCAGGCATGAGGACTCGACGACGATGATGATGAATCTAGAATCAAATCTTAGATTTGAGTAGTAGATACAATTTTTGATTTGTGATCGTGATAACTATTCCATCAACTATTTTTTATTTTACAATAGAAAATAACTTTGCTGTCATGTCACCTGAGGGCAAGTGATGGTAAGATTAAAAGTGCAATTAATTGTCTATCTTTTACCTTATCTTTTAACTGTTAAAACACAACAATGCAAGTATAAGATACTATATGACCCGGCGAACTTTGTACCGCATTTCTTTTTTTATTATATAGCCTATGTACTCAGCGCTAATGTAGCATTGTAATGGTGAAATAATTTTTTAGATCGGTCCAGTAGTTTTTGAGTTTATTCGTTGCAAACATACATACCTAAAACTGTCCCACTAGCCTGTAACTGTCCCACTGCTGGGCAAAGACCTCCATCATTGAAATCATCACTACAATTAAGGTATTGGCTTAATCACCACGCTTGCCAAATGCGGGTTGGTGATAACAAACACGAGCTATGCATTGAAAAAGTCCGAAACACACTTTTTGCCCGACCTGGGAATTGAACCTGAGATCTCCGGGTATCGGGCCAAGGTTCATAGTAGAATGCCGAAATCTTGCGGAACTTAACACAATGGCTGACAAACAGTTAATATGTAACCACGCGCTCGTGCTCAATTAAAATGCATATACGTGAGAGGGACAGGCGTTTTTGAAGTCGAAACTCACCCTTTGACGAGCTTCCTGAAGGAAAATACGCTTTTCCGTATTAAAGTTAAGGTTCAGAGTGAAATACGCAGGCTTTTCCGGTTCATTACAAAATGAAATGTGCCTAGGTATCGGACACACTTGTTAACGCATGCGTATAAGTTTTGAGCTTCAGTCATACCACGGACGCGAGCGAGGAAGCACGGCCCGACCGCGCCGCGTTCCAAATTTGAAAATGCAATTCGGATTTCAAAAGTGACAACTCGTACCACAGATTAGACAATAGTTTTTTGTAGTGTGATCTCTTTGGTGTGTAATTGTTTTTTTTATGCGTGAAGGTTTTGAATATTTTATGCCGGTTTCGCAGTGCGACGGACCGAGGTCCATGTAAGAAGCCTACGAGTCGAGGTTGGTGGAATTAAATTACTCCGTTGCGTGCCGGCCCCGAAAACTATTGCGTTTTTAAGTAATATGTAGGGTTGTTTACGATTGCCGTGTGGGGTAACGGCGTATAGTATTCGTGCTGAAACTAATTGAAATGTAATAATTAGTTTCGAATATTTAGAACGGGCTTAGCTCCAACAAATTGTGGGTAGTAAATGTGATATGACTTTAAGATAAACTTTTTAAGGCTATAGTGAATAGGCTACTTACTACTTAGATAAGCATGTGCCATATACCTAATTACTTAACATCTAGTAGGTAGGAGTAGGTGAGATTGTGCTCAAATATTTAGAATTATTTAAATGAAAACTATTATGTCTAAAAATGTTTCAAAGAAGGTGAAATTATTTCAAATTGTATTGAAATTTCAATCAAATGTATTATTTTTCTACTACTATCATACTAGCGAAACTATTAAAGTGCTTCAGTAATAAGTAGCGCGTTGCTGAATTGAACAATAATAATCTCATAAGAGCCAAACTGTGTTTAATTTAAAAACTGGGTCTCTATCTGAGCTCGTTATGAAACAGTCCGAATACGTATTCAAGGTTTTAATTAAAAATAATTCAAATGAAACACTTTTTGCTAATCATTTAGAGTTATAATTTACTTCTAAACTATTTAAATTAAATACTTTTTGCTAATCAGTTTAGATTTATACTTCACTTTTTTTTCATCATCATTATCATAAGTCATTAAATGTCCCACAGCTGGGCTCAGACCTTTTCACATTAACTATAGCACGTGAACGATCAAACCGTAATTCACAACGCAAGCGGTTAAGTTAACTTATACAAGTACTACGAGTACTAAGTAGCAAAGTCCAACACTATTTTAGATAGCTCTTTATAGCGTGTGAAAAACTATGTTTAACAATATTAATCCAGTTCTAACTTTACAAATCTGCAAGGCAAAACTTTAACAAGAGGTGTTTATGTAACATAAGGTTAATGAAAACATTAACCGAAACTCAATAAAACTTAAACCGGGACTATTAATGTTAAACATCTGTCCAATGTGTATACTTTTTTTTAAATATATTTACGGGTAAGCACAGTGCCTTGATCTCACCTGAGGTTAAGTGATGATAAGGCCAATTGGTGGAAGCGCATTTCACCCGGGATCCTCAACTAGTGAGGCACTGGCTATCTTATCTCTAGCTGCCGAACACAACAATGCTACAAACATTGATGTTATGGCGACATATTTAGATAAGATGGTGGTAGCTAGCCAGGCAGACAAACAAGTCCTACCACCAACCAAACCGAGTACACAAACATGTGCCCCCCGCTGGGAATTGAACCCAGGACCTCTGGGTCTTAACCACTAAACCACAGAGGCGGTTAAGACATTGGTATACAAATTAAATTGAAGAAAGAGGTTGATCAATATCTCATCTAAAAATAAGTCACGGTTGCCAAAGGAAGCATAAGGTTGTTCACATGGTAACTTTAACCACCGAGAACCCTATATTTCAGTGGTATTGACAAAACTGTGAAATTATAATGTCACTTGGGAAATAACTTGTTCTATGTAAAGATCAACATTAACCTGACAACTTACCTTTAACTTTCGCACTCGCCTTCACTGCTACGACGGATCCATCGCTACGACGACGGGCTTATTGCTACGACGAGCTTATTGCTACAAAGGGGATCACTGCTACGACAAGTCTTCTCTGTTGTAACTTAATTGCCCACCAAACACCAAAGCAGGGCTTAATAACGTTACCAAATTCATACTATATTGCTAAGAAACGTTATTTCCATAAAGTTAAACTGGTAGCGATTGTGCAGGGGTCCATATTGGGTTGCATAAATTAAAGAGGCATATTTTAAGGCTGCATAACGTTTTTTGGGCATTCTCTTCGTTTCTCATAACGTTCATTCAGAATAAATCATTAATTTATTAGGCATACTTTATTTCCCCATAACTACTTTTATAATAATGATACGAGTATATCAGCATCAAATCTTCATGCATAAATGTTCTAAAAATAACGTTACTAATCATAACATACATAAATAAAAAGCCATGTCATATCATAAGTGATTGTAAAACGAGTACATCATCAAATTATGATAAAGATAATTATAGTAAGTTAAAATTATGCCGATGAAACCATTATGGGTTTATAACACTCTGCCTAACATAATTTATTGCGAGAAAACTTTATGCTGAAACTGTTATGCCAAACTACATTATGACGAAAGAGATTATGCGACCGAAAGGGCTCTCATTATGCAGGTAACTTTGTTCAAGTATCATTACTTTTTCTTTACCGATTGCGCTTTTGCAGGGCAGTGTTAACGCTTTGTTAGCTTACTGGTAAAAATCCACCCTGATGACGTTACCGAGCACGTTATTTACGAACAAATTATTGTTTGTTTATTACATTATGCAAACGACTCCAAGTTTACATCCGCACCTCTGGCTCCACCCGATCAGATACTGTGGGTTTACGGTAGTCTTGTGTTGGGATATTGAATTCCCAACCAAACAACTCACCTTTTTAGTTTGACATGGGAAATCCTTCAAGTATACGCGACCGTGTCGGACTTGCGGTCAGGTTATATGAACCTGGCAGCTTACCTTACGTGGCTAATATCCTAAGGGATATCTCAATCATAACTTGGCAAGTGGTTGTTAAATTATGTACAGTTTTGAATGTCCTGTATATGGAACATTGTATTTCCTATTATGGTAATATCACTGTGACATCACTGTGGAATCTTTCATCTATCACTTTTTTATCTTTGATCAGTATCGTCTTTTCCTATGTGCAGATGTATTTAATGAATATTCTGGTAGAGCATGTCCTCCAGTGAAGATTAGTTATCGATATCGATAATGTCCTTTTTAAGAGCCGTTTCATGCACTCTTTTATTGTCAACTACTCCACCATTTTATCCTTGTGTTCCCAAAGTTAAAGATAAGATATCTAGTTTCTTATTAGTTTAGTATTCCGGGGGAAATGCGTTTCCACCTTCGGCTTATCTTCACTTAACATCTTACCTTACTTAAAAAAACTACATAAATATAAAATTTTACTTTTTTATTTTTAACTGCTAATTGCTGCTCTAAAGCTGAATTAAATATTTATAAGATACAGTGAATAAATTAAATGCCTACCCGACCCAGCCAGGAATTGAACCTGGGTTTTCCGCAATCCGGGCGGCTGCACTGACCATTATGCTACCGGGAAGGCGGACGTAAGCACTGAATTTTTCCACTGCTTTTTGATGTTTTCCTGGCTGGGACGGGTAGGCATTTAATTATTTCACTGTATTTTATAAATATATAAATATTATAATTTATTTTTTAGTATTTTAAAAACAAACTAAAGTGGAATTCGCTCCACCATCAGATACCTTTGCAATAGTATCGTACGTCACTTCGCCTTCCGTGTGTGTTATCATTGAGTTATTAGTGGACATATGGCATGCCTGTAATTACGAAATAAAAAAGTAACATAAACGCCTCTAACCATATAGACGACATTAAACATCACGGTTTCTTTGTTCCAGCCTTCGTGGTTGATCGATTAATGAGAGTCATAAATATATATTGTCATTAATAGCTGATTGCACAAAACTGCTTTGCAGCTAACCATTTCTGTGAAACGTATTGCCTTTTATTATAGCCTCAAATTACCGTCAAATGACCCGAAAAAGGGAAATAAACAATTTTATTTACTTTTATTTTACAATCACAATGCGTGTACGTGTACCAGAAATATGTGGTAATTAAACATTGTATGACTATAAATGAGTAGAAGTAAAGTATTATATTAACATAGATGCTGTAACTGATCTTATTTTGCAAGCAAGTAAGTTTTTTGTTTTTGTATTAGCTTAAAATTATAATTAGTCTAATTTTGTGTCACTGATGTACCTATGCTATAAATTTTTCTATTTAAAAAGAGACATAGTATCTGTTTTAACTAATATTATGTGGATAACTGTTATTGGCTTCGTTATGATTAGACACATTTGTAAAGCTTTTAGTATTTAAACTGTTGTTATCCCGAATAAAATAAAATAAAATAAAAATAAAAAGTGAAAACATCCAAAGTGTATCCGATGCAGAGTTTCTAAGACATAATTAGTAACTTAAATTTGTTGTACAATTTTTAATTTTTTTTTTTTTTTTTTAGTGTTTAGACATTTATTATCTACTCACAACAATAAAATTTATTACAGAACAAAACTTAAAACAAAAAAAAAGAAACAACTTAACTGAACTTAAAAATGAATTTTTAATTAAACTGTACAAATACTTCCCTTTGTGGAACTATTTGACTAAGTTCCGTGCGGATCTGTTGGCATTTTATGGTTTTAAATTAAACATATATTTCTATTGTGACGTCACATCAAAATAAATAAGTCACAGCCCTAGTGGTTTAGTAACCTCTGTGTACTTACATTTACGATCACTGCTGCTTGCTAATGCGCTTGACGCGCATGGTTTCACTAATATAAATATTTAATTTCCAATTGCAATACAAAATAAAGTTAATAATTATGTCTTAGTAACTCTGCATACAAGATCTAAAACGGATACACTTTGGATCTTTTCATTTTTACCACACCTATCTGTTATACGTTGTATACCGTGTGTTTTTTTAACTGGGGCGCAGTATGGGGAAATCCAAAGCCATGATACAGAAAAACTTTCTTAGAAACCATCAAATATTTTTGATGTGTGCCATCTTTCCGCTCGCTTTCTATATTAAGCAATTTGTGGGAGTGATTTCGTGAAATGGGACGGAAGTATGTGTAACAGTGTAACAGGAAGTCGGGGTAGCGTGCAAGCGCGCGCCATTTTGTGAATTTAAAATCGATATTATGAACATGACATATTGTGCCATTTGACTATCAAAGGTCATTTTGATATGTCAAATGTCTTCTAATGAGTATTTACTGCATTTATTTTATAGTTATAAAATTATATAATAATACCTGACCTATTTTTTTCAGAATATAATGTTAAAATTGCTTATTACTAAGGTGAGATGTCAAATGTTACACATCATATGCGACTACTGTAGGGCTCGCTCGTTTTTTTATCTTATTTTGTGTAAACAATTTTGGCATTGCAACCATTTTGGTCAAGTGGGAGTTGTACATAAAAATAAGTAAAATTAAGTAAATTGATTTTTTTTATGCGAATCGTCTCGTTTTCATATAAGAATAATTTCATTGTATCAGAAGAAAAAACCGGACCAGCAGAAGTTAGTCAACTTTAATAAAATGTTTAATGTTTTTTACTAACCAATAATGCTGATAGTGACAACTGTGTCACTGAAGTTTTTACCTATCACTAACCTATACCAATCTTATTTATATCTGTTTGTCGCCAAGTGCTGTGTTCCGGTTTGAAGGACATAAGATCCAAATAAAATCACTAGACATAACAACCAAAGCCTTTATGTTGGCAAATTGCCAGACTTATTCAGATTGTCCAAGCCTCTATATGCTGCGGTCATCGCTCACCATCAGACAGACAATAAATAAATTAATAAAAGGCATTTATTCATTGGCACACAATATGCTAAAATGGATCATAAGGACCTGAAACTAGTAGGTAACACTGGCATGGTCAATACTCGTTATATTGTCTACGGGATTGGGTTTTAGACTGCATTACCAACTCCGTATCTATTAAAATGTTTAAATAATTTTTAACGCAAATTTTGTTGCGAACAAATTACAAAAACACAAATGTTGAAACATTTTCCACGAGCAGGATTTGAACATGCACCCTTCTGACATACCTCTATCTATCTATAGTATCTATTAAGGCTCAAAAGCATTAAAAAACGACACTGGTCTTCCGTAGATATCAGAAAAAGTTGAAAACGATTAAAAATCTTTTATTGCCCAAAAAATTGTTCATCATCATCATCATCATCTCAGCCAAAAGACGTCCACTGCTGGACAAAGGCCTCCCCCAAGGATCTCCATAACGACCGGTTTTGTGCTGCTCGCATCCAGCGGCTTCCCGCGACCTTCACCAGATCGTCGGTCCACCTTGTTGGAGGCCTGCCCACACTGCGCTTTCCGGTACGCGGTCGCCACTCGAGGACTGCTCTGCCCCAGCGGCCATCAGTCCTGCGAGCAATGTGCCCTGCCCACTGCCACTTGAGCTTAGCAATTCTTCGGGCTATGTCGGTTACCTTTGTTCTTCTGCGGATCTCCTCATTTCTGATTCGATCTCGCAGAGAAACCCCGAGCATAGCCCTCTCCATTGCTCTTTGAGTGACCTTGAGCCTTCTGATAAGGCCCATAGTGAGCGACCACGTCTCAGTCCCGTATGTCATCACTGGCAACACACACTGGTCAAAGACTTTCGTCTTGAGACACTGCGGTATATCGGACGAAAAGATATTTCGTAGCTTACCGAACGCTGCCCAGCCTAATTGGATTCGACGATTGACCTCTTTACTGAAGTTGGACCTACCTAGCTGGACCGTTTGTCCTAGGTAAACATAATCGTCTACAACTTCAAGGGCAGAGTCCCCAACCTTCAGAGGAGTGGGTACGACACGTGAGTTTGACATAACTTTCGTCTTCTCCATGTTCATTTTAAGACCCACTCGTTGAGAGACTCTGTTGACGTCATCGAGCATTGTGCCGAGGTCTTCCAGGGTCTCAGCCATGACCACTATATCGTCAGCAAATCGAAGGTGAGTGATGTATACGCCGTTGACGTTGATGCCGAGTCCTTTCCAGTCCAGAAGCCTTAAAGCATCTTCCAGTGCAGCAGTGAACAGTTTCGGAGATATCACATCTCCCTGTCTCACTCCTCGCTGCAACTGAATAGGTTTCGAGCTCTGGTCCTGAAGACGGACTGACATTGTGGCGTTTTCATACAAACACTTCAACACTTCGATGTACCGGTAGTCAATTTGGCACCGCTGGAGAGAAAAAATTGTTATAGGAACTGTTTCCCTTCTAATACAAGGAGTAGATTTAAAATAATAGGATTGACATGACAAGACGCAAAAGTCAATTGGTCAAGGCGGAGTCAGCTTCATGGTCAAAGTAAAATACTGCGCAATGTTTGCCAGCTCATTGAAGTAAAACATCAAATCGTTTAGTTCAATCCGAACTTACTAATCTAATAATAATTACATCTAGTCCTAACGGATACCTAATTAAAGTTGTCGATTAATACCCGTAATTCGAATACTCCTCCATTTTGATTTCGGTGTTTGCCGAGCGTCATCTGTTTTTTGAGTTATGAAGAATTTTTCGGACTTAAGTCATCGATCAATCTGTATGTAAATTGAAACAAATATAAATAGTAACATTTATTAGAGTTTAAGACAACTTAAGTCTTGTTAAACCAATATACTTGTATAAATTGTTTGCCGCTGTATTTGCTAACCCGATTCTTATACTCGTACCATTTTATTGCAGCAGTTAAGAAAGAGGACGGTTATAGAATGATTATCGTAAATTGTAAAAAAAAATTTGCAGCAAGCTAGTCATTCTTGCGTAGTATAGATTTCGTGGAAATATATTTTTTTGGCTTATCGTTAGTATTTTGCGTTTACTATTAATAAAGTACTATTACTACTATTATTATAATATATCTGTACTATTGTTAAAGAGGTACAGTTTGTGACATTTTTTGATTGTTTGAGCAGGATAATCTCTGAAACTACTAGTCCAATTCCAAAAATTCTTCCATTGATAGAATGCTGATTTCCTTGCGTATAACATAGGCTATATTTTAATTTGATAAAAAAGTTTATTTCTAGAGTCTCAAATCGCGCACCGGCAGGCCCAGCCCATTAAGTTACTGTACTGTGTAATATTTTTCTCTCACTTCTCTCATCATATTAACATACAACCTTGGGGTTTTAAGGCCATAGTGAATAGGCATTCGGCCTCCTCTATTTTTGGCCTCATCTTGTAAAACTCATACTCGTGTAATTCGCAAAGCAAAGTTAATTCTCGTGAAAGCTTCTCAAATGTATATTTTAAAAGCGCACGTTTAATTACAAACATTTATCCAATTAAAAGATTGTATCTTCAACCTTTGGACGTCTTGTGGCTATTACTTTATAAGATTTCTGAGCACTTAAGTTTAAGATCGTGTATGGAAATCTTACTCACGCAGTTGATGCCTTTTACTCGGTATAGAACGAGCAATTTAAATAGGGCATATGAAGTATGTGGAAATCTAAAATTAGAAAAATAAACTGAAGTCGTTTAGGAAAACCGCAATGTTTCTTTTTAAATTGAAAAGGTTTGCTTTCAAAGATTATCAATGGAAAAATACACGGCTAAGTATTTTTAAAAAAAATTAAGTTAAATGAAGATTAAAGATAATAAGAAGAAAAGATTTAAGAAAAATGTTGTATTTGAGCTGTAGAATCCCCTGTTAAAAAGTACGGTGATCACATTTATCGCATTGCATTATAAATAACTAGCTGACCCGGCGGATTTCGTACAGCTTTGACAGTTTCCATCATTGATTTAAATTATATCAATGGTTTCCATAACAACAAAACAAACAAATCATTTTGTATTGGAAAATTAAATTGTCATTTTAAGTATTTTTTTTTATATAGCCTATGTTACTCAGCGCTAATGTAGCATTCTAATGGTGAAAGATTTTTTTAAATCGGTCCAGTAGTTTTTGAGTTTATTTGTTGCAAACATACATACATACAAAAATACAAAGGTTTCCTCTTTATAATATTAGTATAGATAACTATGTTTATCTGGGTTTAAAGAAAAATTTCCTTGTACAGGTATCCTAGATATGTCTAGGGTAGGTAGAATAGGTATGCGTTCTAAATAACTGACGTTCGTGCTGACTGCCACCTGTTTCCATCCTCGATGTAACCGAAGGTAAACAGAACTTCATTCTTAAAGTCTTTATATTTATAGTAAGAGTCAAAATGAAAAACGTTACTTACTTAATCACACAAAACGTATCGTCTTTACGCTATTTAATATGAAGCGTCTTTAATTAACGAGAAGATATTTCTAGAGTAAACACTTAGAAATCCAAGGATGGAAAATTATCCTTATTACGTTCGAGATAAGGTCCAACTCCTTATTTTTATAACACTAAGTTGGCAAATATAAACCTCGCCTGATGATAAGCTGTTATCAAAGCCTATGGACTTTTGCAACACTAGAGGTATCAATCACGCGTTTTTATAGCGCGCTATAAAAACTTATGCATATCACACGCACTTAAACACATCGACACAACACGATCAGATTCACACCTATTCTGTAAGTTATCATTTGACAAAATTTCATCTACTTACCTATTTTTATTTTTAGACTACCTACCTGCGTTCATTAATTATGTCAACATTTTCTAGTAGCATAATATGTTTCTATAATTGGCTTATGTTTAAGTAACATCATCTGTACCTTGTGTTTAGTTAAATGCTGTTGAAACATTGTTGAATAAATAAATAAAATAAAAATCTCTATTTATTCATTATATCAAATTGTACATGCACAAACAGATGACAGAAACAAATACAGTTTAAACAAAGACGATGCATAATTTAAATAAGGATACCAATTAAATACTTCTCGCTTACAGAATGCCAAGCATACTCTATGATAGCATGATTTGGATGTTTATCCCAATAAATGTTTAACTTTTTATCTGGTGCTGATGCTAGGAGTGTATTTAGTTTTCAAAGCCCACATACAAGGAGTATTTGCCGCCATGATTCAGTACGTACTGGTGGTAATTCAATCAAGCTGGTTCAGTGGCGAAGATTTCGGGTTTATAAGGCACAGAGAACCGACACAAACGGAACACCATTCTAGGGCATTCAGATTCCCCTTCTATGCTGTACTTCTTTGATCATACCTTTGTACTTCTATATTATCATATACTATCCTATACTATGTAGGTACTCCTCTGCAGGTAGCTCATTCCACAGACTCAACGTACATTTGCGAGCGGATGCTTCTATGAAAACGTGCTGTACGCGAATATTTCGATTCTAAGGTGTATCAAGCATTTATTAGTGGCACATTGTAATAGAGTAGTCCCGTGATAAAGGACGAAACAGCTGTGTCTAAATATCAAATACTTGAAGAAGCCAAAAAAAACACGACAATAATCCCGTTGACTCTTATGTCCCAACCAATAAGTGAATTTAACATTTTGTCGCGCTCCACTAACATAATAAAACCGGCCAAGTACGAGTCGGACTCGCGCACGAAGGGTTCCGTACCTGTTATCGTAATTAAGACCGAGAAAAAATGGGAAAAAATCACGTTTGTTGTATGGGAGCCCCCCTTCAATATTTATTTTATTTTAATTTAATTATTTATTTTTAAAGTGAATAATATAACTCAATGGAGAGGAGCTCAATGGTGCAGTGGTTAACATGCCCGGTCTGTGAGTGCTGAGGTTAAGCAACTTTCGCAAAGGCCGGTCATCGGAAGGGTGACCAAAAAATTAATCATCTCGAGCTCCTCCGTGCCTCGGAAGGTATGTAAAGCCGTTGGCTGCTTTAGCAGTCGTTAATAACCACCAATCCGCACTGGGTCCGCGTGGTGGTTTATGGCGCGTTCTCCCTATCCATCCATAGGGAAGGCTCGTGCCCCAGCAGTGGAAACATAAAAATGAGATGATGATGATAATAAATATAACTCAATATTCTGTGAATATTTCAAGCGTCTACCTGTTGCCGTTATCAATATCGAGCAAAAACGAGCAAAAAAATCACGTTTGTTGTATGGGAGTCCCCTTTAATATTTATTTTATTCTGTATTTGTTGTTATAGCGGCAACAGAAATACATCATCTGTGAAAATTTCAACTCTTTAACTATCACGATTCATGAGATACAGCCTGGTGACAGACGGACAGACAGACAGACAGATAGACGGACGGCGGAGTCTTAGCAATAGGGTCCCGTTTTACCCTTTGGGTATGGAACCCTAAAAAAGGACCAACAATTTCGATAAAATTCTTTAAATTGAAGTTGAAATTTTCTTTATGTGCTACCTTTAGGGTCATTTACATGCTAGTGATGACCAAAAGTCAAAACAATCATTAATGCATTTCTCATTCTATTGACCGAAAATAACGAGCTTGCACGTAAACCTGCGGTACACTGTGCGAGCCGTGAAACGTACGGAACAATAAACAATAACTGGACATGATGAATCGCTTCTCCACCGAGATGGAAGACGCGTTACTCATTTTGATCTATGGGTCGGTAGAAGTGGTGCGTGCGAGCGCGCGTCAACGACTCCTTCCATCGTCGGTGCTAAGTTGTTGCTGACGCTTTGTCATCGATCAAATTTTCGTCAACTCTCTTTTGTTTTTCGTGTACTCCGTTACAAGTGTTACTGTTTTTTTAAGGAGACGTATTACTCAATACTCTGTGCTGCCTAGGCATATACAGTCAAATGTGGTTACTTTTGTATGATAACTCCTTCCATCATCGGTGCTAACTGTTCGTCAACTCTCTTTTGTTTTTCGTGTACGTGAGTGTGTTCTTTTGTTTCTGTTTTTTTAAGGAGACGCATATTACACAATGCCCTGTGCTACTCAGGTATATACGGTAGAACGTGGTTACTTTTGTATGATGGTTCCTTCCATCATCGGTGCTAAGTTGTTGCTGACGCTTTATCATCGATCATATTTTCGTCAACTTCCTTTTGATATTCTTGTACTCCGTTAGAACTGTGTTCTTTTGTTTCTGTTTTTTGAGGAGACGTAGGTTTACTCAATATTTTACTGCACTGTGTTTCAAGAAAGAATGGAGAATGCTTTGTATGAACTCTTGGCTAGGCTAAAAATAAGTCATCAATACAATTGACGGGTATTGGCTTAATCATCACGCTTGTCAAATACGAGCTGGTAATCACAAACGCAGGCGAAGTCAATTGTAGTGAGTTGATTACAATGATCCAGCCTAGTAGTGGGTAGTCACGGCATGATTTTATTTTCTATTCCCAGTAGTGGAATATAGGCTGATGACTCAAATACTAACCAGATTTAAGTAACCTGTTTTGAAAGACATTTAAGCTTGATGAATTATTATGTTCTCTGCAAGTCTATTTATTCCAACAGGCATTTGGATAATTTACACCACCTACTAGCGAGTCACTTAAATTTATATTATCTGCCACAAGGTATCCTTCAAACCCACGGCATGTTTATTAGTTTCCGTTTCGTTTTATACACACTGTATTTAAATTCGTCTGTGGCTATTGCCTTCCCATTTATTTACGTTGGAAAGTGTTACAGAAGCATTTATTTTTAGATTGTAAAATCATAAAGTTGGAGGTTGAAAAGAAACGTGGATATAGTTTATACTTCCGTTAATATGGACTATGTTCAGAATTCGAATATAACACAGCTAATAAATGTAAAAAAATATTCTTTGGAAAGGTAAGGAAAAATTAGGTTATCTCCAGAACTACTGTGTTGTTTTTCAAAATTGTTTGTTAAATAAAATTTTACGCTAACCCTGAGTATTAAAAGCTTTAAACATGGTCAAGGGTTTCTAGAACTACTAAAATGTTTTATAAAATTATTTGATTAAAAGAAAGCTACACTAACCCTGAGTACTACCCGGTCAAGTAGATAGATATTCGTGTCAGACCGCATTTAACGTGTGCGAAACCTCGGAAGCTAGTTTCATGTGTACTGTTTGCGTAAACTTTAGAAAACATGATATAAGTTTGTTCCCAAACGAAAAAGATATTTTACCGAGATAAAACTAGGCTCGCTCCTCTTGAATTCAGGGTTGCAGTTTCTTGTTGCTGCAAAATATGCTGAGCGGTTTCCTACTCTTCGTAACAATGTTATAGTATTGAATGTTGATTAACCCTTTAACAGACATAAAATGTTTAAATATCACATTTGTTTTCAATCCTATCCCATCAATCAATGTGGAGGGAATATACATCCCTCTGACTGTGAACGGGTTAAGGTAAGAATTTAAGCCAAATGTCGTTTCCTTTAAAATGTTCTTGGTTTTCTGTATAACCCGCAGCACTGTGAAGATGTGGCATAAGGTACCGTATATTCTCGGCCTGCTACGGGTAGTAGCGCGAATCGTTTTCGCGTGCACTTGGAAATGCCTATGTCCAGCATTGGACTATAATCTTTCTCCGACCAGTCTGGGGAATTAATCTACATTTTTGCGTCAACAATTCGCACCTTCATCGGCGTCGTGGACCTTTAAATCCTTAAAAGATTGTCATTCTTGGACTAACTTCCAGGGTGAATGCATCCATCGGAGCAGGCGGCTGCATGGGCTACTCCACCCATCGCAGTCGTAGTCATTGTAACACTATCCTCTCAACACTCCTCGCACAAACTCCTTAACGTGAAGAGGTGTCCCCCTAAAGGGGTGAGATGCCTTAGTAAGAGACATGTCTAAAATGACCACCGTAACGCGTCGTGAATGATTCCTCAGAGTTCTTTAGATCCCACTCAGACACCAGATTTTTAGTAGGTCGGCCTTAACACCAGGCTAACCCCATATAACTCAGTTAGAGCCCCGCAGGATGATTCAGGTGCGAATTTCTTAAAATAGTAATATTTAAGTGAAACAAAGCACGTCGCTCCGGCAATGCTACGTTTCGACGCGTAGGAAAGACAGAAAGACACGCTTCAATATTTTTATTATCATATAAGTTTATTATGGTTTGCATGTGCCATTGTTCTTGTTTTCGACATTGTCGTATTGCGGAAAAACATTTTCGCAACACTGACACCGACACTGGTCCAATGAATATTGAACTTTGTGTGTAGCGCGATAAAGCCTGTCCCAATCAATGTTTATCTTTGTTAATTAAATTCCCTACGGTGTTTGTGTTATCCGAACGAAAGGCCCCGGTCAATTTGTGGCGATAACATCTAACGATCGTATAATGTAAGCGATTTTGGGGAAAAGAAAGTTACGGGTTTTTCTATTTGCAGGATATTAGTTCAAGTAACGCACGTATCTTCTTAATAAGTATACATACTTACGCAAATCTTTATATATAAAAATCTTCTGTGTGTGTGTATGGGGTGCCCTTCGGTTCGCCTAAAATTGTTTGTCCTAATATGGTTTGGCCAAACCGTTTTGGCCTAAACTTAAAACGTACAATTATTGTTTCGCCTAAAAATTGTTTTGCCACCATTATAGTTATATATATAGGCCTAAGAATTGAAAGGCCTAATTTTAGAATGTCTAATGTAAAATAGCCTAAACTATATTGGCATAACTTTATTTTGGCATAACGATTATTTCGCAAAATTTATAAAAGCTCTAATTTTAGCATATCTAAAATTAAATGTGCCAATAATGTACTGGAATAAAAGCATAGAATTTTATTGAGAAAATAAATTGACAGAAGCAAATCGCTGCAAACCCGACTCCACGTAGTCTTGTCTGCCCTACCCTAGAGTGCAATATAAGCCCGCGTAGGCGCCGAGGGGCGAGGCGGCCCGCGAGCTAAGGAGCAGGTGGGTTGTGGGCTTCGGCTTGCTGGCCGGCTTCGCCGGCCAGCCTCAGCCCCGGCGGTGAACGAAAACCATCTGCGACGAAAATCTCGCGTGGGACCGCCGGAGCTCCGCAGCGCCGAAGCCGTGACGGAAACTATGCATGCTGCATGCCTACATGCATGCTGCATGCCTGCTTGCATGCTGCATGCCTGCTTGCACGCTTACATGCTGCATGCCTGCACGCATGCTGCATATCTGCATACATGCTGCACGCATGCTGTGTTTCTGCTTGCATGCTGCATGTCTGCATGCATGCTGCATGTTTGCTTGCTATGTTAAGATTAATAAATATTAATACATAAATGAAAAAAACACAATATCATGTATCAAGTTTTTTATTTTTACTACAAAAACAAAATTGAACATGCATAATCAACATTATAATATTATGATTTACAGTAATTTTATATTTATTGCAATATTTCTCAAATGGTCTCTCTTATTGATTGATTTACTCGTATTTTTGAGGCGTTTTGTACTTTATGATTTTTAATTTTGTGCGAATTAATATTTAGGAATTGTAAACTTTAGGGATTACGAATTGTTCTGCCAAATGACGCATTTAGTAAATGACAATGTGGCGATAAAAAGTTAGGCGAAGTGAAATTAGGGCAAACACGATTCTGAATAGTGAAATTAGGCGAAAAAATTTTAGGCTTTTCGTTTGGGTGCCATTGCAAATTAGGCGTACAAAAAATTAGGCGATCCGATAGAGACCCGTGTGTATGTTATTGAACTCCTTCTAAACGGCTGGACCGATTTGGATTAAATTTTCTGTGTGTGATTCGAGAATGGTTTAGATTTACAATTGGATCCGATAGGTGGCTCTGCTATAGGGGTCCATCATGAGATACGGGTGTTCTTAAGCGGACGAATGATTTTTTTGTTTTGTTGTCATGGAAACAGTCAAAGCGGTACAAAGTCCGCCGGCCAGCTAGTATTATTATAAATAGGTAGGTATATTCTAAACCTAACCAACCTTTAATAGTTATCTGTGGTCTTAATACCCTCTATTGTCTGGTTAAGACAGCAGCGCAGGTCTCAGAGCCAGAGATCCTGAGTTCAATTCCCAGCGGGTACATGATTATGCTTGGTTTGCTAGTAATAGGGCTTGGTTTGAATCCTGGCTATCACCATCTTAGCTAAATGTATCGCCTTACAATTGATGTAGCTTTGTTGTGTTCTGACAGTTTGAGATACGGTAGCCAGAGTAGCTAAGGATTCCGAGTGAAGTGCAAGTGTCTACACGTAAGAAATAAAAAACTAGATTTTCGTTATAGGTTAAGCCTAGGCTAACTTGTAGACAAAGTAACTCTTAAAACAATGTAATAAGAGTCAAAACTAGTCAGAACTGTACATGTGTTACCTAATGCTTTTGACTCTACTATCTCATTCAATTCATATGTCTATATTGAACAAAGAATTTTCATTTCATGATTATGATAAGGCTTATGCCCAGTAGTGGGACGTATTTAGGCTGTATTTGTTCAATCGAACTTCTTCGTGCCAATAAAAAAGCCTGTAGTAATACAACCGACCTTTTTATCTTTATACGCAGAGTTTTGGACATAAAGACAACTCGATAAGGTTTAGATTTGCATATTATGGGTAATGTGATATCACATATAGAGATTGCTGTATGCCCATCAGGTTTATTGTACGGTGGCACGCGAACTTGGATGTTGACATTCTAATTGATTTGTTTAGTTTTTCATACTATTGATTATGTTGTAGTAATATCGTATCCTATTTGTATAGTACACTCGTACAATACGAATAAGTTGATTCAATTTTTTTTTTCATACTTACGAATACTTAATGTGATTTGGAAAAAAAAACTCTTTTCATCCTCGAACGGGACTCAAGCTTGCACCTTCCGACATCCGGGTATGTCCGGAATGTGTTTTACGCAATTATTGACAAATAAACAATAATGACAAATACTGACGACCGGTAACCTCAGAATAGTAAGTTAGATATTATTCTGAGCCGGGGGCTGCCCTTAGATAAATGGCATTACGCTAACAGAATATAAATTAAATAAAATGATTATTGTACAGAATTGACATAAGTCAACGATACGTATATATGACGTTTATGTCAACCATTTACAATAACCATTCTATTCTATTAACGTTATGCCACTTCTCTAGGGGGCTGAACATTTAATATGAAACTAAGTCGCTAAAAATATTGATGTCCTTTGTGTTGCAAGTCGTTGATTTGATTACATAAGAGCAATCTATGAGACTCATACTTTCACATAACATAACGTTAACTAACGCTAACGTTACGTACCGACGAGTACATTGGTGTAGGTGTACCTATGTGGGTTGTGGAAAAAGTAAAAATTCGTTTCCCCGACATATTATTATACTCTAGTACATCTGTACCGACGTAACGTAATGAAATGGGCACGCCTTTGTCTACGGCAAACCACGTGGAAAATTAGAAGAGATACATGAAGCAGAACAAAAAATTATACTCGGTAGGTACGTAAGGAGGTAGGTCTTTCAAAGATAGCTCTTTGAAATTGCTCTGTGGACCTTCCAGAAGTTTTTTGGCTGTATTGAGATAATGAACGGACGAAGGTATTTAGAACGCTCCTTCTTTGTTTCTTTCTTAGAAATTGTAATTGCTTCCCAGTGAGGTATGACTGTGTCATGTAACTTTATCAGAATACGCGTACAAATTGGCTGTGGAGCAATTTGAAAAAAAATGCCAAACGTAATAATGTTGAATACTTATAAAATACAACACAGCTACACACGAGTTTAAAGTTTATACTGACACCCCCTACCAACCGTCAGGTTACAAAGTAGGTGTCAGACATCCTTGTGCAAACACAAGGGACCATCTACGTCAGGTCATAACGCCAGATCAGGACGCGCCAAAGCGCATTCTTCACCCGGTACTTTTAAGACTAGTGTCTCGAGCTAGTTGCCCCGTGGACACGTATAGTCCACTACCTATTATCCAGGTAGGTTACCGGAGCTGTAAGCTCGCTCACTTTAGTATTTCGGAAATACTGGGTTCACTACACAAGACATCGTTGAGACAACATTATTACTTTTTTTATATTTTAAGTGCGAATTGGTGCACTGAAGCTGAATTAAATACTCATAAAATACAGTGAAAAAATTAAACGCCTACCTCTAATTCTAATTCTAATTTAAATTTAACACGAATTCTTGAGATCGGCTCTTTAACTTACAAATTATGAATTCCAATCCAGAGATCTCGGAATCTATTAATCTTCTAATATAATCTTCTCGGTACAAAGTTTCCACCGTAGAGCTGCCGAAGTCATGGCTTTGAAATGACGTTCAAAAAACATTTGAAAAATTAATTTTGAATTAAATTTTTTTAACTTTGAATTATTAAACTACTTAAGATTATTATTAAAATGCACATTTTACACATTTGAGCAACAGTCCGGTTAGCTCACCTAGAAACCTAATATGAATATGCTTGTCTTACTAGTCAATGGGGATCGAATCACAATTTCTCGCGTTCAACTCGAGTATATTTTCGTTCGGCTAGCGACGCGAGGTTTGCGGTGGAGCCCGTGATTCCTCTATCCATTACGTTATTTATATTACCAGTAACGAAGTCTTTCGTAGTGTAACGCGCAATAAACAAGATCGCTAGAACGCATCGAAAGACGCCCGTGCTCGAGATCGAGGTTTTTTACGATTGACAATAATTTGGCGTACAGAGGTTAGTGTTGCACGTATTTGCGTAGTTAATTCTATTTCCCTGTTCAGTGGTACAAAAATACACATCCTTTGTTCAACTGTAGCAAAAATGTCAAAGCAAATTATAACAGACGGCGTTTATACGCGTATTGTGACATCCACCAATGTGTAATAATATACGCTTTCATCTCTAAGAGCACTTCTTAAGAATTACCATATTTTTCTTTCGACGGTGATGGCGGCGCGGCGCGCTTTTCTACTGTATGCCACTCCTAATTTTCCTCTTGGTTTGTCACGACAGGCACAATTATTTTTTATTTGCGCAAGGTAGTACAGTCAGGGACACAAGTAAGCGTACGCTGTTTAAAGGTTATTACTTTTTTACAGGTATACCATGTTTACTTAAATACAATTTTGTCCTTGACTTGAAACCTTCATGTACCTCTACATTTAATTGTTGATTTTTATTGTTAGTAATTGTCGTAATACTCGTAAAATGGTAATGAGCTAGCTTTACAGTTCAGAGAAGTTATATATAAATTAAGAGTGGACAATATAATAAATAATAATGAAAATGGTAATTGCAAAAAAATATTTTATGCGAAAGAAAAGTTGTTTTAAATTGCTTTTTGGGTAATTTAATAATTCTAGGTCAACGAAAGGAACTGTATAAGACTCTTGGATGACTGAAATATAAGAAGGACAGTATTTTAAAAACAACCTGACAAATTGACTGTTTTTATTTATAATCTTAAGAATATTTCAAGTGGTGACATTAAATACTGTATTTATAGATCTATATCGTTGTAAAGACTTAAATTCAGTGTCTGTTTTGCAGGCAGATGTTCTGAACACATGTCAATTTAATTGTATTTAAAAATGAACTTCATTCCATTGGCCTTGATCTCAACCTTTCGAAATGTGAACTATTTTTAACAGACAGTACTGACAGACTTCTGACACTTCCCAAATTTAACGCAATAGCTCCGGAAATCTAGATTGTTGAAAAAAGTTCGCTTCGTCTCTTTGGGTCTCCAATCTTTGAAAATTCCTTTCCCGTTTTTATCGATGAAAAAATACAAAATTTTAATGACGTTTCGAAAAGATTGTTTGAAATTAACATGCATTCGGCTATAACCTTAATTCGTTACTGTTGTTTCGGCCCTAAATTAATATATTTCCTTCGCTCTTCCCATTTATGGATGCACAGTCATCTTTTAGATAAATTGGATCAAATTATGCGGCATACTTTAACGTCGATTTTAAATGTGGCCTTGGACGACCGTTCATGGGCACAAGCTACTTTTCCAATTAGAATGGGAGGCCTCGGGGTCCGCAAAATTTCCAGTATTAGTTTACCGGCTTTCTTATCCTCGGTCTATGGCACCGAAAAATTGATCAGGAAAATCCTAGCCCCCACACTGATTAATTTTGATGTGCCGTGCTTCACCGAGGCTATGGATGCCTGGAGACTCGCTTGCCCGAATTCAGATACACCCGTCTATCCATCTTCCCAGAGACGGTGGGATGAGCCGCTTTGCAAAGTAGTACAGAATAATTTACTTGTCACGTCTGCTACTACTGCGGAGCGTGCGCGCCTGCTGGCTGTGGGCAAGTGGGAGTCGGGTCTTTGGCTTCATGCACTACCGTCGTCGAACTTAGGTACTTTGTTCGACGACACTACTTTCCGCCTCGCTGCTTCCCTGCGTCTAGGAGCTCCTTGTTGTTCTCCCCATCGCTGTCACTGTGGCGAAGTTGTCAACGGCCTCGGACATCACGGCCTATCTTGCAGCCGTAGTGCGGGCCGCTTAGCACGGCACGCGAACATTAATGACATCATCCGACGAGCTCTTGTCACCGTCGGCGTTCCAGCTGTATTAGAACCCAATGGCTTGGCACGCGACGATGGCAAGAGACCGGACGGCATGTCTTTATTTCCTTGGAAGTTGGGTAGGCCTTTAGTGTGGGATGCAACTTGTGTCGATACTCTTGCGCCATCCCATCTTCCTAGCACTGCGTGCTGTGCTGGTGCTGCTGCTGCGGCTGCTGAAAACCTCAAGCGGCGAAAGTATAATAACCTTATCGGTAATTATATTTTCGAGCCGTTTGGGGTTGAAACCCTCGGGCCGTGGGGTCCGAATGCTCATGTTTTGTTTAATGACATCTCCAAACGGCTGGTTGACACTTCCCATGACCCAAAGGCTGGCTTTTTCCTTGGCCAGAGACTAAGCATTGCCATTCAACGTGGAAATGCCGCCAGTCTCTTGGGTACTTTACCAGTCGACTGCGATGCGGAGGAATTTTTTGACGCCGTATTTTAGTTTTGTATTAGTTTTAGTTACTTTAGGTTATTATAATCTCAGATTTTAATTTTGTAATTTTCAATAATAAATAAATCTTAGAATCATAAGAGGATAAATATTTATAAAATAAGGTGAAAAAATAAGCTATTAGCACTTAAAAATAAAAAGTAAAATTTATAAAAGGACAAGTCTTTTGACTTCAAAGCTTGAATATTTTACGCCTCCAACAAACCGAAGGCTTCTGTAAATATTAATTTCAACTTAATACTGTACTTACTCGTCTCTAAGTAAATAGGTCTTGACGTTTTTTTCCTTAAAAAGTACGGAACCCTTTAAAAGGTATGTTGGCCTTGGGTTCTTAAATGGAGCGATGTTTACTAAATAGTCAATCAATATGAAAGTTTGCATAGTAACTACAAAAAATATTAATGTATGTAACGAAATTTTAAAACAAGCAATTATTTTCTATGAATATTAAAATTTTGCACAAATTGATCTCACGAAGGTAAGAAAGTAGTTAAGAATCTTTGCAGCTAACAGATACGAGTATGTATTAAATGAACATATTAAACCATAAATTCGGAAAACTAAGTTAACACCGTACCATTATCAATGCAAAATAAAACTTACTGCTATTAACTTAAAGTACCGTTTCACTTACAAAGTTGTTTAACGAAGTTGATAGTGTTGTTTGCGTGTATATAGAAAGCTTTCAGATAAAAGGGTAGATAGGGCGAAATTGACTAGTCAATCTGCGCAACGGATAACCTGGCCTAGATTTCATCGCGATTGCTTTGTCCTCTTTTTTAGATATACATTCGCTGATAAAAAAGGTTGTGTCATTTTGTTAAAAGTATACCTTTTTGTTTTATTAGTACATCGCATTTTGTTTATTATAAAAAATGTGTTTTCCTTTATCTTTAGTAAACAATGCTGACAAACTGACAATCAGTATATTAATCAGTTGAACACTATAGGTACAACAATAGACGTAACTCTGAGCTTTTGTTTATTTTGATTTGTGATACACAGTAATTCAGAATATAAAGCTTTCAAAAATTGCTATGATGACGATAGCGGTTTGTATGGACCCACCCTATCCAGCCACAAATCAAAATCTAACATTCTGTTATTAATATTACACTTAATGAATCAGTAACTTTACATTAGGTTTTTTAATATTAATTTAACATTAACCATCACACAGAAGGTCGTAGGAGAAAAACCGGATCTATGGAGCGGCGATGGTGGAGTGATGATAATGGAGTCACAAGAAAGAACTAGGTTGAAATGGGCTACGAACAGAGATATATGGCGTGCAAAAAAAGAGGCCTACATTTCACATACATACATACATACTCTCCCTTCCTTTTCTCTGTCTACCCCTTTCCGTCCATCACCTAAAAATGCCAACACCCATCCATTGTAGCGATGACTTGATTTCAATAATGGAGGTCTTTGCCCAGCAGTGGGATAGTAGGCTAGTATAGAATATAAACGGAGAGCTCATGGTAGACCGGGCCTTTCATTGCACTAATAGATCACGGAAATAATTTTACCCAACATAATAAAATGGCTGCGCATGTGTAGTAAATACTGCCATTCACAATTCAACCGAACGACGGAATGATTCTAAATACACACGAAAATAAATATTTATCTGTCTTGTTTAATTTCTGTACGGCATTACGTAAACAACTGGTTTGGCCGGCGATGCCGCGGTTGTTGAGATACGGGTACAGTCGGCCGCATAACTAAATCATTATGTATTTGATACAAATGTATTTCGAGTTTAAGTTGGAGCAATCATAGTTTTGAACCATTTTTTTATGACAAAAATAGTTTAAAATTTGGCTCTATGGAGTTATAATAAGAGTTAAGCATGAAACACTTTTTGTTTATCTTTTTCTTTACAAGGGGAAAACGCTTGGCGTTCATCTTATCTGATAGTAAGTGACGATAAGGTAAACAATGGAAGCTTACTTCACTCAGAATCCTCAACTGCCCACTGTAAATCTGACTATGTTATATCTTAACTGTCGGAGCACAAGCAAATCCTACTAACATTTTTTTTAAAGCGGACAGTTCTTGATCAAATTTGGCTTAAGTCTGGCTGGCTACCCAGGCAGACTTAAACCAAACCGAGTACAATAATGTACCTCCATCATGACTAAGATATTAATTTAATTAATTAAATACGAAAAATAACGCCTTTGAAGTCGCCAGTACACAGTTTATTACTTCAAATTAATAATACACTCAGGTTTAATACAACGAAGAGCAATTACTTCAAAACAGAACGTACCTACGATATAACACTTTGACCGTGCCGAATAAATAATGCTGCGAAATATCCTGAAACGTACCGGCTGCGGTGTATCATTTGCAGTATAGCCCCCTAGACAAGTGGCATAACGATAATAGAATAGAAATTAAGGGGGTGCAGCGCGGAATTTCGAAAATTTACGTGTTTTTAAGTCACTGGTGCTAGGTGCTGAATAAGTCATATACATTAAAAGGACTAGTGTAGGTTAGCTTGATCCTTTCACAAGGCCATGGTTGTCTTGGCATTTGAAACAAATACCCAGAAACTGCATAAACAATACGTAAAAGTTATGATATCTAAAAACTTATTTCTTCAGAAACTTTGTAAATATAGCAAAAATGAAACAATGATCCGACATCAAAATGTTTGTATTGATATTCCGCACGCCACTGTTGTCTAATTTTTAATAAAAAAATATGAATATGAAAATATTAAAACTTTTATTATTATTTACCCTAACACCTATGATTTTACGAAAGTAAACATTGCTCTAATTAAATCACCAGCCTACTCTGTACAGATATTAGTGTGCGTGCGTATTTGTAGTCGTGCGCCGTTGTCACACCACTGCCACGCGCCGCTCGCTCGCTATCATAAAGAAACTTGAAACTCGCAGTTTTGCGCTAGCGCTGCACCCCCTTAAATAAAATTATTATTGTATGGGATTGACATAAACGACATTTATACCTATCCTTGACTTATGCCAATCCCGTACAATAATCATTCTATAACATTTCTTTTCATTCATAGTGGCCGCGATCACGCTGTGAAAACAAAACGGACTAGACACGTTTTGTTTCTGCTATTTTAACGATTGTAATTAATCATTTTTAGATAGTTAACAGTTCTTGTTAGAGACGTGAGACTGTGCAAACGTGTATGTATGTCGCAGAGACTTTTACACAGCCGTTCAGTGCCCAGTATTAGTATGTATGATTACGATTAAATATAATTTTACGCAAATTTTGTTGCGAACAAATTAGATTTTGAGCGGGATTCGAACTTGCACCCCAAGACATGCCGCATGACATGAATAGGGCTCTTTTGGCTTACAGAGTAAGAGTAGATAGTGTTGATTAATTTCAGTGAGTTGGATTGAACCACGATAGCATAGTTGGTAGTGCACCTGACCCGGTATGTCATGGGGTGCGAATTCGAACCCCACTCGAGGATTTTTTTAGCAACACTTTTTTTCTAAGTAGTATTTATATTTAGCAGTATTAGTTGGTTAATAAAAATTGAGATAGCTATTATTGTGTTTCAGTTTGCTTAAACGAGTTTATTAACAACAAGTAGATCCTGTTCCGTTATACATTTTAATTCGTTATATTTTTTAGAAGCTTTGATTTGTGTGGAAACAAATTCAAGCTTTTAAAAAATATTGCTCGAATAGGTACTTAGATAGGTATAGATCGCGCCAAACTCCTAGTCCCCTCTTACCGCTCGTCCCCGCCTTCGCCCTACTGACGCCTATTTTTTACAACGGCGACGCGAATCGCGCCAACTTCAGAGGGCTTCAACTTCTGAGGTTAACTAGCATCTCTCTGAGGTTCACTCTCAATCAACTTACTGCGATCGCCAACCCGCCTGCCAAGCGTGGCGATTATGGCAAATCCCCTCATGTATCCTTATGTATCCTTGGGGGAGGCCTTTGTCCAGCAGTGGACGTCTTTTGGCTGAGATGATGATGATGATGATACCTACTTAGATAGGTAGGTATATTGTTTTTTTGAGAACCTAGATTTACCTGCGTATCTTTTTCCGTGTTTTGTTTGAAACTTTCCTTTTGAATAAAAATGTGTTCTGTTTTATTTCAGGTACTGACAGTGCTGATACATTTACCACGTCAAAACTAGGACAATCGCAAATAGCAGGTATTTTTTTTGTTTATGAGCCGGCACAGAAGCGTATGTACACCTGCACCTCAATAAATGTTTAATCATATGCCATATGAAGATATGCATAAAGTTCAAAGTGTATTGAGGAAATTTGACAGTTTGGGTTGTGAAGAGCTCGATGGCGCAGAGGAGCTCGATGGCGCAGAGGAGCTCGATGGCGCAGAGGAGCTCGATGACGCAGAGGAGCTCGATGGCGCAGAGGAGCTTGATGGCGCAGAGGAGCTCGATGGCGCAGATGAGCTCGATGGCGCAGACGAGCTCGATAGCGCAGACCGGGCGCGTTAACCAACGTGCCCGGTCTGCGAGTGCTGAGAATAAGCAATTTTCGCAAAGGCCGGTCATCGGATGGGTGACCAAAAATTTATCATTTCGAGCTCCTCCGTGCTTCGGAAGGCACGTAAAGCCGTTGGTCCCGGCTCCATTAGCAGTCGTTAACAACTACCAATCCGCACTGGGCCCGCGTGGTAGACTCGTGCCCCAGCAGTGGGGACATAAAAATGAGCCGATGATGATGATGATGATGATGATGTGCAGGCGTGTTTACCTACTCATGGACGCTTGCAACGATCCAGACGGATGCTGGGCAGAATCCCAGTGGTTACCGCACACACTAAACAGTTTCATTTACGAGAGGATGAGTGTTGGATAATGAAATAAAACAGTGCCACGTCACTTTTCAAATTCTCTCAAGAAGTCTGCGTGAGGTCTTAGTAAAGTCCCACATCTTTACTGAGATACGCGAGGGTTTGGGGGTCATCTCTCACTTCTCATTTTTATTATCATTCATCATCATCATACAGGAAGGAAATATTGTTTATTTATGTACCTATAACTTGTAAGAAAAATTACTTTGACACATGCTAATTGTGCTAATCGCACGAAATAATATAATATATGAAATATGAAGCCATAACCAAAGAAAAAAAACTATGGTAGCATGTGTTTCCTAATAACTTTAACTAACAGCTGTGCCAATGATATGCATAAAAAAATATTTACAAAAACAGTTTTTTTTTCACAACTCATGCGTTTGACTTTTATCTCATTTTATTTATTATTTATTTATTTATTGAGACTACAATAGCCACACTTAACTACTAATTTGACAATCTTACTAAGATCTTACTTTATTTAATATGTAGTCTTGTTCCCTATTTCCAACTCACTAAAGTGCAAATTATAATTGTCAATATGAGTTACCTAATACTGCATTCATGTCGTAATTGGTTAACATGTCTACATAATATACTTTGTTTACTATAAGATGACTTTGTTAAATATATTTTAGCTAAGTTTTATATTTTACCGCAAGCTAGATCACATGACACAAGCTATTCTCCAGTTTTTATTACGAACTTCTTCGTAAGTTATTTAAAGGTTACCCGTTCACAACTCACTAGATTACCCCTTGTTCCTTTCTGCGCGTCCCCGAGCCCCATCTCTGAAATTTAAATATTTATTCCGAGTTGAACCCTCATTTCTCCCCGTATGAAAGGACACACCGTCTGTTTTCTAATCACGTATACCTTTGTTTGAAAGTTTTTTTCGTCATAACAGCCATTAGGCAAAATGGCCTTTCAAAACGTGAGCTTATTGGCAACTGGAATGACAAAAAAAAGTGGAATGCTTCTCAATATAATACTTTTATAGTAAAAGCTATGAGAAAGGGAGGTGAAAATATTTCACGGACGAATTCGACACTCCGTCATTTGGCTCGAGAAATCGTCCCATAGAACCGAAACAGCTTTCCTGTCGTATTACCTACTTAGTTGCTTATACTTTTTTTTTAGAGATACTTTGCTGGTTTCGCTCGCTTACTCGTTTTGTTTATCAACAGCGCATTAATCTTACAATTATAATATGATTACTACATTTCTTTACCATTACACATATGTAATATTATTATGGCGCTGAACAACTCTCACAAATAAGAGTTTGCGTACACACCTACAGTTTTAAGGGATACTTCACTTAAAAATACTTTAGAATCTTGGTTTGACGTTATAATTTTTTGGAAATATAGATTCTTCAACCAAATGCACAAGCCACTGCGCCATTGTGCTCATCTTCTTGTTATCTGGAAATATATATTATATTTATTGATAATTATAAATTAACGGATTGTAAATAAGATTCCAAACCAGAAACAGAATCACCTAAAATATATGTATAATTAATTAACTTATATATTACTAGCTGACTCGGCAGACTTCGTACCGCTTTGACAGTTTCTATGACAACAAAATAAACAAATCGTTAAATAGTTTACGCGTGAAAGAGTAGCACACAAACTCACTTTTTTAATAATAAGTCTTTGATTATACTCTTGGGAATATATGTACAAAATTTAATGATGATCGGTTGAATAGTATACGCGTGAAAGCGCAACAAATAACAAACAAACAAACAAACAAACAGACTTACTTTTGCATATTAAGTTAGGTTACTATTAGTTAGGATAGTTAAGGTATAAACTCTGATTTAGACACACATCTGCTTGTAACGTACACCAAAATTGTAACCCTGTAAAGGCCATCCCAATCCTATCCATACTACTCGGAGAACCTAGTAGAGTGCGGGAGCACGCTTGCGTGATGCCAATTCCTCTATAACCTTCTGACGTTGTTTCGATCGTAATCAAGCACTGTGGCTTGAAACCTTTAAGTTTCTCGCCACCCTCAGAAAAGTACGGTGACGCTGTAAAGGCCGCCTTACAGATAACATCAAACTCTCTCCTAAACATTTTTGAGCCAACGAAATCAATCTTTTTTTTTATATATTGATTCAACCTTTTCGAATAAAATCAGATTGAGTTGTCATCATGTCAACATGATTGTGTCAAAATAAAATGTAATTTAAATCAAAAGCACTAAGGAGTATTGATATCAACTTCGAAGCAAATCGCTGCCAAAATAACTTTCTACCCCTTTTTTAGGGGATGAATTTCAATAAAATACAAAACACGTCTTCCATCAATTCTGTTAAAAAAGGGTTTTAACAAACTTTGCCCCCCTTTTTCACCCCCTTAGGGGTAGAAAAATCCTTTCTTTTCGGATGCCTACGTCATGCAAAGAACACACCCATCAAGTTTCAGGTCTCTACGATCAGCGGTTTAGGCTGTGCGTTGATTCATCAGTCATTCAGGACAAAGCATTTTATAATAATAGATTACTGTTTCTATTATTGTGTGTAATCATATTATTTTATTACATTTTTTTATCTTTAAGAATGTACTCGATGTTCATATATACTAATAGTGCCGAAACGAATGTTTTCTGAAGTTTACGCGAACACTACACATTGAAATGAAACAACTTTTACGGATCTACTCGCGTTCTGCAAAGGGTTCAAAACGTCAGGATAAACATTAAAAAGTAATGTGTAAAATAAACGTGAGAAGATTCGATAAAGTTCTTTTATTTCAAGTGTCTAAACTAAAAGACGTGCATGCAACTTTAGTTAAAATTGCATGTAAATCGTCTTTTTCGTCGTCAATCATATCCCATATACCTAAGCATAACAATCACTATGTATTTACACAATTTTATGGCAATAAAAATATAAATTATCCAAAATACTTCATCATCATCATCATCATCAGCTCATTTATGCTATGCTACTGCTGGGGCACGAGCCTTCCTTATGGATGGATAGGGAGAACGGGCCATGAACCACCACGCGGGCCCAGTGCGGATTGGTGGTTGTTAACGACTGCTAATGCAGCCGGGACCAACGGCTTAACGTGCCTTCCGAAGCACGGAGGAGCTCGAGATGATACATTTTTGGTTACCCATCCTAGGACCTGCCTTTGCGAAAGTTGCTTAACCTCAGCACTCGCAGACCGGGCGCGTTAACCACTGCACCATCGAGCTCCTCAATACTTATAAATAAGTATTTTGCAATCATACGCAGCACGCACTAGCTGCTATGCCATTCTCTACCGAAATAGAGTTACGGTATTCATGATATTTATGAGTATCGTCCAAGCTTGGGTATATGTATGAAAAGAATTTATGGGGCGTGAGAGAGTAAAGGGCTCGCGCAAAGTGCTCTGATCACATTAGCGATACGTCTGAAAACGACAAATGTCAGGGGTACAGGGTGCCTTGTTTTTTGTTATTGGCGTGAAATAAAATACCTATTTTATCCACAACATGTAACATAACTAACGCGTTTTGGCTGCGATTGCTTAAGTTAAGCAACTTTTGCAAAGGCCTGTTATCGGATGGGTGACCAAAAATGTAGCATTTAAACTTTTGTAACGTTGTTGGTAACGGCATATAATTTTGTAAATGTCGTTACTTATGAAGATTTTTTATAAAAAAACGTTTGTATGAAAAATATATTTTTCACACAAATTTTTTTTAAATTTTCTTAGCATCTATTTATGTTAACACTATAAAAATTGTACAGTAGTGTGTTTGTTTCACTAGCGAAATATAGCAGATATTAAAAAGAAAAAAAATCAAGTCCCTACAAAGCAACAATGAAACAAAAGTTCAATTCCACGAACAAAAATAGAACTCAATTAAAAAAAAATAGGGCGATAAAGACACAAAATGAATAATCATTGTTATTACGGAAGCCTAAGTAACATAGTCCTAATTAAAGGTGTATAATAATATTGACAACCGGTATTTACTTTTAGAAGTAATACACCTATTAATTAATAAGTGATAAAAAAAACGTCAATTTCATAGGTAAGGATCCAATATTAAAGCTGTGAAGTATCTTGCGCTCATTTTTCTCCACAGCTAAAAAATAGACGTCCTGAATAGATAGTAGATAAAAAAATTTTTGGACGATTCAAAAGCACTTTTCTAAAGTATATTTAAATAAAAAATATTTGACTTTGACTTTGAAGCCGTGCTTTGGACGGCACGTCCCGGCTGCATCAGCAGTCGTTAACAACCATCGCGGTAGTGTATGATCCGTTCTCCCTGTGTTTCTATCAATAAGGAAGGCTCGTGTCCCAGCAGTGGGGACACTATATGAGCTGGTGATATTGTAAAAAAATAGCCTATAACTATCCCACTGCTGGGCAAAGGCCTCCATCATTGAAATCAAGTCATCACTACAATTGATGGGTTTAATGGGCTTAATCGTCACGCTTGCTATAAAACCCGAAATACACTTTTCCCGACCCGGGAATTGAACCCCGGACCTTCGGCTATCGGGCCGAGCGGTTGAGCGGAGCGGAGTGATGCAAAATAATAAATACACACCCCGAAAGCAGGTTGTTAAGAGTCGACAACTCGATCCACCCCAGCCATTTTGTAGATATTTTTTTTCAAAATAAATATTTCGTAGATTACCGTCACTGCTTTGTTAAACAGTCGTAGGTACATAAAAGTAACAAGGCTTCTCTAAAATGAAAAAAAACAAGCCATCGCTTCGTTCAACCTTATGTTAGGGAACGTAACCCTACCCACGCATTTCTGACCCATGCAAATTTATACTACTTTGTAAGCCAAATAGAAAATGAACTGACATATTGTGTCACATATGGTTGTGGGTAAAGAAAGACTCAATATTGTATTAAAAGTATCGGGTTTTCTTTAATTAAAAGCTTTTAACTTCCACTTTGTTACTCACTGAAATCAAAATTACGCTTCTTTTCTCTACTACAAACAGTTTTGCAACACATCTAAAGTAGGAACATACCGCTAAACTATTAAAATATTGACTAGACTTTTAACGTTCAACAACACTCATGGGAGTTGTTTTTCCAAAGAAACCTTATGAAGAATCCATTTGCAATCCTGCCTTTACCCTAGGGTAAAACAAAAGGCTGCAGTCAGAAAATCGCTCAACATTTTGCTACAAGAGTTTTAATGCTTTGAATTTTTAAAAGCAGCAGTTTTCAATGCTTCCGTACGTACTTTATTGTTCATCATGTATGTTCTCCAGCAGCGGGGACAATAAATGATGAATAATATTAAGTATGTCAGATATATTTATTAGAGACTGAGTAAATGGAACGCTCTTTTTTATCCCCCCCATTGCTGAGACACAAGCCTTCCCTATGGATGGATCTGGAAACGTCAAAGAGAGAACCATAACCCACCACGCGGGCCGGGACGGCTTTACGTGTCTTCGGAAGCACGGAGGAGCTCGATATGTTACATTTTTGCTCACCCATCCGATGACCGGCCTTTGCGAAAGTTGCTCAACTTCAGCAATCGTACACCGAGCGCATTTTCTCTAATCAACTTTATAATTAAAGTAAACATTTAACGAATCTTGTAATTCTATATAAGGTATAGGTTTCAAAACCTGCTTACATTTTTTCCGCCCTTTCGGTCTACCAATAAGTTACAATTTCATAATTAACAAACAGCCCCACATCATCATGGTACAGGATATTGCAAAGCATGATATCTTGGGTTTGCTGTTCTGCGGTAGATAATTAACCACTGCGTCATCGAGATCCTCATTAACAACTGAATGTTGTAAAACTAGATTACTTTTAAAGCAACCGCCTCCTTTTATAAATCAACTTTTGCTACCAACATTTATTTATTTAGATGCTAGAAGTCGACCTACAAAGTTATGGCGCAAATACTTCACCTGAATGTCTTTTCCTGCCGCTTCTCGTGTTGTATTTATTTTCGCCGCGTGATTTCTTTGAAATACGAATTTTTATGGATGAATCTGGCGGATAGATGGCCACGTGTTATACCTATATAAAAATCGAGCCGATGAAAGGAGAGGAAGTTAAGAAGTCTCAGGTTTGATGTTTGGTACGTTAACCTTTGCTGTTTTTCACGTTGTTGTAGTTAGGTAAGAATGTACATATATACTCTGCATCTCCTTACTCAATACTCGTCCATACTGACGTCCATACTCGAAGACAGAGCATCAAAACTACCAATTTTGAGTCAACTCGCCGTTAGTGACTTTGACGTCACATTTACGTTATTTGACGTCACATTTGACGACCTCCTTGGTCGAGTGGCTTGCACACCGGTTTTCATGGTGTCGCTATCTCTGAGGTCCCGGGTTCGATCCCCAGTCGGATCAATTTAGAAATACCTGTTTTTCTATATTGTTTCGGGTCTGGGTGTTTCCTATGTATAATAAGTATGTATTTAAGTGTATTAAGTATGTTTATCCGTTGTCTAGTTAACCATATAACGAGTTTCTTAAGGAAGCTTTTCTTGGGGCTAGATAATTGGTGTGAGTGTGGGAAACATTTTTTTATTATTTTTTTTTTATTTAGCATAGCCAAGTAGGGCCTATGAGGTGAATAGATAACATCAGTGACAGGTTGCTAGCCGATCGCCTGATGTGTCAGTATCTTGGAACCTTTGGCCCTTAGTCGGCTCTTATGACATGCACGGGAAGTAAGGAAGATGAAGAAATAAAAAAGTTACAAAGAGAAAAGTAGAATAAGTACATTTTTTTATGATAGCCAGTTTCTTAGTTGTCCGGGTCAAATTTGGCCTTCATCATCATCATCATCAGCTCATTTTTTATGTCCCCACTGCTGGGGCACGAGCCTTCCCTTGGATGGATAGGGAGAACGGGCCATAAACCACCACGCGGGTCCAGTGCGGATTGGTGGTTGTTAACGACTGCTAATGCAGCCGGGACCAACGGCTTTACGTGCCTTCCGAAGCACGGAGGAGCTCGAGATGATAAATTTTTGGTCACCCATCCGATAACCGGCCTTTGCGAAAGTTAACCACTGCGCCATCGAGCTCAATTTGGCCTTATCGTCACCTTAACTTCAGGTGTGATGAAGGTCAAGCAAAAAAACAAAATAGTTCATTACCCACCACGCTAACCCAATGCGAGGCTGATGGGCTTTAACGGCTACTATCTTACTACTGGGACCAACGGCTTATCGTACCTTATGAAGAACAGGAGATTACGCTGTTTGGTTTCTTGACTTAAAGCTCCAAATAAAGGTTTTCTCCAAATAAACTTTCAAATTTTAAAGGTTGCGAACTCAAAACGCAAGGCTTTTTTTTGTTAATTTCCTTTGGGCCGTTAATAGCTTTTACAGCGTCATCGGACTTAAAAGATCCTCAAGCCGTTTGACCAGCCATACCAGAGCCGTTGCGATGTGACTTTCTCACACCGTAGCGGCATATGCTGAGGTAGGGTCCTGATTGGCTCGTCACACTGTTGTGTTCCTTTATTTGTTATTTTTTTGATTTTGTATTTCATGTCTTTTTTAAAATTTATTATATTTTTAAGCATGTTGTTGTGTTGTTTTCAAGCATTGTCACGGACGTTCGAAGGTCCCCAATTTCAACCTATGTGGTCGTTGGTTCTCAAGACAGAGAAGCTGAAGATATTGTAATTCAGTCACGGCTTGCGATGGTTTACGTAAGGCGACAACGCAGAATTTGCCGATAGAATATTAAGCTACATTGAGCCGGTGATTGCTTAAGGTATTAGTCAATGATCTCTCTGGTAACACAGAATACCTATCTGTTAGAAAGCGAGTATCTAGGTATAAGGAGTTTGCTGGCTCGAAGTTACTAATTCAATAACGGATTCAATAGTGTATCGTTAGCCTGATTTTGACGTAAGGTGTTATGGACCATGGAAAAAGTGAGAAACGAGGTAATAATTTAATTTATTGTTTTTGGTAATATTGTTAAGGTTTAATTAATTTAACTGTTCCTTTAAAAATGGTTTCGTATTATTATTGAGTTACGAGTATTCTTAAAGTCAAAGTATTTTTTTTTTATTTAAACAAACTAAAGAAAAAGTATTTAATAAGTAATAAATGCGAGTACTTACCTAGTCTCGAATAAAATGTTATTTTCTTTTGGTTAACATCACAAAGAATAAACTTAGAACAATCACACCCGTTTGCACTAAACTTCTTTGCCTATCTACCCGGTCTAGTTAAGTTGGCACCTGAGTGTAAGCGACGTTTTCGAGCCAGGTGCCGAGTTAACTTGACCAGGAAATAGTTAAGCCAAGACTTAGGCGATTCATAAGTTTAGTGCAAACGGGTGTCAGTATATTTTTTTAAAGCGGTTCTTTACCTACTACCTTTTTTCCTGACCTATATTACGTAATTTGTAACAGGTATACTAATATCTACTTTACCATTTTTACTTGTGATGCTGCTATAAGCAAGCTACTCAATGACGCTTCATAACCACAACTTATGTTGGAACAGGAAAAGCTCAAAAGTGCTCATTATAATGGAGTGCCAATTATAACGCTAAGTTGCCCGTTATAACTTGGCATGTGAACGTACGTAGAACAGCGACGCTACAACAGTAATTCGAGTTGCCCTCAAAAGTTACTGTACATATTTTCCACTTACCCTTATTTGGTAGTTTTTTTTCCTTTAGTTGACGGCTTCGTGCGATTAGCACATTTAGCCAATGTCAAAGAAATTTTTCTACAAGTAATACATAAATAAACAATATTTCTTTCCTGTATGATGATGATGAATGATAATAGAAATGAGATGTGAGAAATTATATACCCTCTAACCCCTCGAGTATTTCAGTAAAGATACGGGGCTTTATTAAGGTCCTCGGGTGGACTTCTTGAGAGAATTTGAACTGTTTTGTTTCATTTGCCAACACTCATGCACCCACGAACACTTAACGGTTAATAATCCACCATTATTACACATTAATATTCGACATAACACAAATTTTAGAAAATAAAACAAAACCGCAGGCATGACTCTTCACTTTCCCGCCAAGTAGTCTATATAGTAGTTACACAAGTTCATGTTACTTTATATTTTTAATTTAATATTATAGTTACGGGCCATGAAAGCAATGTAACTCTTAATACAATGGAATAAGAGTTAAAACTAGTGTAAAGTGTATACATGTCAATGCGCGAGACTGTACTTAGGTAGGTATACATATAAATTCTGAGTAGACTTCTACCACGTGGATCTTATTTATTTTACATTTTACCATTGAAAATGGTTATCAGATGCAAATCGCCTGAGATGTATTTTTAACCATAGCTCCGAGGATTTTGGGAGAATCGAAATGGAAATAGTACCAATAGTTGAGGAATTTGTCGAGACACGTGTGAGCGTTTGAATTTTGAAAATCAACTGGAAACTTTTTTTGGAATTTTGAAAAATGTAAAAAAAAACGGGTTTTTTGAGGGGTGTTTGTATACAAAATTGTAAATATTTCAAAACAAAACCCGACTTAAGAAAAAATTAAAAAGGGTCCTAGGGTAATACTCTAGGACCCTTTTTAATTTTAACTAATATAGTTTAGCTACAAAATAGCGAAACATTTTTGAAAATCGGTTAATAATTGTGACCTGTAGATGGTCCCTTTAGATTTGGTATTGTAGAAAAACGGGTATTTCCGTATATAAAAAGTGATGTAGCTGCTTTGCTTATTGACCGATCGTCATGGTAATGGTGTTAAAAGATGCGGATGCAGGCGAGAAGTGCATTTTCAATGCTCCGATTCTTGCGGGGACTGCGAAATCTGTGAATTTGTATTTCTTGTGAAAACTTTTCGGATGAAATTCGGCATACAGATAGTTCATAACCTGGGTTAACACATAGGATAGTTTTTATCCCGATATTCCCACGGGAATGAATAGAAAATGTCAAAGCAGTACGAAGTCCGCCGGGTCCACAAGTAATTAATAAAATAAACTTTTTAAACTTCTAACAACATTAAGAACCATTGAAATAATACATTTTGCGCTGTCTTGTAATGTAGATATTGTTGTGTAATGATTGTAATAAAAAGAATTTGGTCATTATGTAAAATTAGTGTTTAATGAATAATTTAAAATTAAAAATATTTTACAATGTTTAGATATTATAATGTTTAAAAGAATTTAACAAAACTTTACTTGGCATTTACTTTACAGATTGCTTTTATGGTTTACATAAAATATAATCATTCCAAAATACAATAATAAAAATATAATGATCTAAAAGTCTGTTAAAAGTAGGTTGCTTCAAGTTGTCCCCACTTGAAACCCACCGATCAATAAGGACCAGACATATTATTTAATGTCAATGGAAAGCTATTTTCATGAATCAAATTTATTACTGTAACAATCTAGTCTCAAATAGTTAAAGGAAAAAAAGGTATAGCTTAGTGTAATTTTGTTAAAAAGTCATTGACATTACATTAAAATACATAATAACATAAAAGAGAACATGGAAAACAGAACAACAAACATAGTTAATAAAGGGACAGACTTAACTTTGGGTAAAATGGTGATTAGTTTTTGTTTTTAACATATTTTCTTTTTTTTTTTAATTCTTTCCGAAGACATTAATTAGATCAATTCATCATTAGTCAATGTGAAATTACTCCATATATTTCAGCCTATTCTTACTTTTACAAACTTGCAGTACTTTAACAATGTATCAAAATATTTACAACAGTATTCAGCTCGAGAGACAACAAACGAACACAACACAACAAACAACAGATACGAGTTCTTAAACCTGCCATTTAAATAGCAAGAACGTCTTTAAACTTATCAATCTCTCCTGCTTCTCAAACGTAGCCATTTTTCAACACTTTTTACCGTAAGATTTAGCTTATTTGCAACGCAGTGGAGAAGCTGTAAGCTCCAACTTCGATTCAAACTATATTCTTCTTCCAATTTGGTGTTGTGGGCGTTAGTGAACACAGTAAGGAAACGTTTACGCCTTTTGAGAACTCTATTTTCCTTGTTTCGACAATTCCTTGTAGGTAGACGGTAGCATTGGTCTACTAGGAAGACTTCACCAGTGGGCGATTTAAATTTATAAATGATTGGCTTTAGGTTTTGTGGAGTGACGTCATAGTTTTTCTTTTGTTTGTGCTGCGTCTGCACCGTTGATGTTTGTGCTGCAGATGGCTGTAAAACAAAATAGTATCGTTTATTGCGTTTGTTCGCTTTGTAACATTTCATTTGTTTTGAAAGGCAGACACTGTATAATGAAATGGTCCCTGTCACCACGACCTCTAATGACAGCATCAAATAATCTATATATTAATACGTGAAGTAGAATATTAAATTGTTGATGGGTGACAGAGAGACTGAGGTTTTAATCTTCTCAAAACGATTTTTTCCGTTACAAGTGAGTTACATAAAACTTCAATAAAAGTATAAAACGAACCGTTTCATTGATGACTTTCGATGGTGCACAACTGGGACTAATTTTAGTTTTACTTGTATTTGAAGACATCATTCAACCAAAATAAAACAACGAAAATTACTAAATAGTTGTGACAACTTTAAAACTCGGATTGTAAATGACAGAGCAACCCCCTTGGCTGTCTACTATATAGTCTTTAACACTAATGAGTTAGAGAATAGAAATCTATGAGACACTGTGATTCATGCATTATGTTAATTGATAAATAATATAATGACATGGCTAATTAATTCGACAAACTCGGTGAGGGGTTTATAAATGCTTTCTCAAAAATACCACGTGTCCAAAATAGTTGAAATCACATAATTACTGACAATGTTAGGTACAGTCGAGTGTTACTATTGATAACTTATTGTAGGTATAAGTATTAAAGGTTATAGTTATACAGGTCGACTTTTTTATCACCATCCAAACCTTCTGAGATAACTCCCGTGACATAAACGAACAACTCTTTCTATTTTACCAACTCCCTAACTCGAAAAAAAATTTGCTGTTCCATACATTTTGGTCGAATGAATATTGATGTTTGTATGGAACAGCAGATTGACAAGATGGTCCAATATTATATAGATTATTGACAGACAAGTTGGTCCAATAGTAAAAGTTGTTCGTTTGTATCACGACGGGAGTCATCTCAGAAGGTTTGGATGGTGATAAAAAAGTCGACCTGTATATAATTATATAAGAATAAGAATAAAAAACATTTTATTGACCTGCACAAAAACAAATACAAAACAGATGAGAAAAAATAAAATAAAAATAAAAATAACAAAAAAAAAGAACAGCATATAACAACAAACAAAATCTCAAAAAAATAAAAGAGAGAAAAAATAATAAAAATAACTATGATCTGCAAGGCCAACGGGTAGCTGCCTCAGCAATGCTTTAGTGGCAATACCTACACAGAATGCCACAGAAGCGCTGCTTTTCAGATAGCTCCCTGAACATGAGGTGGCGACGCGTGGTGTAATAAATTAACATACATAAAAATACTAATAAGAAAATAACTAATTTACGCAATTTAAATGAAACAACTTTTACGGATCTACTCGCGTTTATTTTACTATACATTATTTAATGTTTATCCTGACGTTTCGAATCCTTTGCAGGGTCCGTGGTCACAGGGAGACTGAGGTGTTGGTCATCTCATAATTAGTTAGTAGCTTTTATACCCTCATTTAATTTAATCGGGTGCGTTCCGTTTTATGCAGAAAGAGCTTACAGTATCTTTTGGTCTGGCAGTATGGTGTTGGGGCTGGGATTTAATATTTTGTATGATGGAGTCCCAGGCTGGTGGTAGACTCCAACCATCTTCTCTATTAAAATTAGGATGTTTTTTAATTTCAATAGCCTCGCGTATCATCCTAGGGATGAAACTTTCGAAAACAATAATTTACGCAAATTTTGTTGCAAACAAATACCTATCAACATTTTGAAAAAGTGTTAAAATAATCAAGTGGTATTAGAACCATGACATACCTGGCACGGCCTTTGTGCTATCGTGTTTCTGTCCAACCGGCTGAAATTTATCAGTACTATCTACTCTTACTTTGTAAGCCAAAGGAGCGTTACTCCATGTCGACAAAACTACGTCATCAAAATCCGATCCTAATATTTTTACAAAAATTTAAGATCAGTTTAGAATTAGGAAAGCTATATTTATGATTATTACATATATAATTTCATTGGTATCACACAAAAAATCGTATTATACTTAAATAAACATCACTGGAAATAAACAAACAAACTTTTGAACAAAACGAATTACCACCACAAGACTGCGACATCCGCGGCACCATCGAACCTTTTCGGGTCGTCGACAAATGAGTAAACGACAATTCATTCATTTAATTACAAAATCTCATTAGTTTATTAATTCTTGGTTTGCCCATATACCCAAATAATTATTAACCAATTAAAAAGAAAAGAGCGTAATTAAAAAAAAGTATTATTAAAAAAATTGTCTCTTACTCTAATTATATATTAATTATTTAATTTGTACTTCAATTTCTTCGTAGCATTGTCGTAGCAATAAAAAACTAGTTGTAACACATTTAATCATTAAAATAAAGGTACGTAAGTTGCCACCTGGCGCCGTCAATATAAAACACATAAAAATATATAATGCAAAAAACACGATGCATAATTATAAATTTATTTTCAACGTTCGGAAAACATACCTGGCTAAAATTATTTATAATTCATTTTCCTATACAATGGAGTACCTACTTACAAACGCACAACATACAAAAAACTATAAAAAAAACTCAGGTACATCTTCATGTTCCATATTATTATGAAAGCTGAGGTGGTCAGAGTATGCACCACCATAAATAATATTTTTTTTAAACAATCGAGAAAATAATTCCAGCAACTAAAACTAAATAACAGCCGTCCCAAACACGTGCAAAACATAAAACCTAAGATGAATGTTTTAGAAACGCGGAACGAATCCTTTTTTTCTTAAATGAGGGTTTTAGTTATACAAACTTGATAATAAATTTAGAAAAGACAAAGAACTACTCTGACCGTATGCCATTAAAAGTTAAAGTTTATGGTCTAGTCAATAGGTGACAGTGATTTGGTAGAAAGACAAAAAGTTAGCAGACGTTCGAAAGTGCCATAAATAAACAAAAATGAACTATACATTTGCTTAAGCGTCGAGTTGGACCATGGGAAAGCAGAAAAAAAAGCGTCACACATGCATTGCAAGTGAGATTCTAGGAAACCCGGGGCGGGATGCTGTGCGCTGTAGAACCTCCTACAAACATCATCTGACCAATTAGAAGAACAATATACTCGTAGATGTGTAAAAAAATTACAGACGGGAGACATGAGAGGTGTGGCTTCTGAGGCTACCTGGGCTGGACGGCGAAGGAGAGCAGGGACAGTCAACGGGCGCACCTCCGGGAACGAGGAAGCTCAATTTGGTTCGATTGCAAAATCGATATTAGAAGCAGTGTACCTTTTGAAAATTGTAACTAGAGCCAGTGTTTTGATTATAAGATAAAATTGTACAAGTAATAGTTCATAATTAGATTCATACGTAAGGTGGTACCATCGTGCGAGTGTGCTAAATTCGGTAAAGTAGAAAATTTTGTTTTGTAAAATTTGTAGCATAGTTTGTTAGATTTATTACAGAAGCTTTCACGACACAAGCTAACTAAAGTTATTTATGTGAACTAAACCACATTTAAACTAAAGATACATAACGAATTTCCTTTATTGTGGGCCTATATAAAGATATATGTATAAATCAGTAACACAATTTTACGGAGCTATTACGTGAATAATACTAATCATAATTACATGAGTTATTATTGTGTAATGCGCCAAATATTGAAATGAATGGACCGTGCTCCATAGTGTGATGTATTCACCATTGTAATGATTGACCCGATACTCATGTCGTAGGATTCCTGCAGAATCACGATTAAATACTAATTTCACGAGGCTTAAAGGAGAGAGGAATAATTGTGTGTCGAGAAAGGCTCTTGTACATAGAGTGTGCATGTTTAGTTATATAATTGTAACTAGGTTGGTCAATGAGGTTTTTTAGTTTAACCGACAGTTTTTCCTCATTTGCGATGACCTAGGAACTAATCGGTTGGCTTTGTAAGGTCTGACGATTTTACAAAGTCTCAAAATAATGAAACAGTTTCGTATCTTCTAGTTTAATTAGGAAATTAAGTAGATAGATAAATAAATATTTAACTAAATAATAATAAATAAATAATCCAAATTTGGGCAGATCTATATAAATAAATTAAGAGAACTGCCTATGTCTTGAGTTTTATTTGATTAAGTTAAGTACCTTGAGTGTAATGATTATTACAACCGCTAGGATAGCGGAAGACCTAGGTTCGATTCCTAATGGTCAGTACAGCCGCAAGGATGGCGGGAGACCCAGGTTCGACTCCTGGATGGATCGAGAGAACATTTAAAGTTTTACCGTACTTTATTTCATCATGTCAATTTCACCACTGAGATATAACAGCAGAGATAACTAAACCTGTAGCCTTTGTTTAACCCAGCAGTAGAAATTATAGCTGAGCTTCATTGTTATTACTTTTATTAAATTGGTTTTATTTCACTCGATACACAAATATAGATGTCAGTTAATTCCTTCATTTTGTAGACAGACAATAGTATATTATCTTCCTAAATAGTAAAGCGTTCAGATGCGCTTAGTTTTGAATAAGCCTAATAATTACAACTGGACATTGAAATCCGACTTAACTATAAAGAGTGGAATGGGTAATTTTGTAGAGCAGCCTCTGCTCTGAGGCATTGAGATAATTATATTTGATTTATACAAATATTGTTGTGAACAAATTACAATTTAACATCGCACCTGACCCGGAGTGTCATGGGGTACGGGTTCGACTCCCGTTTGTATAATCTTTCAATGTGCTACGAGGCGCGGGTTCGACTCCCGTTTGTGAAACTTATTCAACGTTTTGTCACTTTTAAGCATTTAAGTTAAATTAGAGTTCAGATAGACAATAATAGATAAGCTGCAGAGCTGAATGGCGGGAAGGAGAGCAGCTGCAGACATCACGCATTCATCATGAAGGAAGTATTTATTGTAAAATCAGGAACATAGGATAATTGAGGTAGGAGTACGCAGGACTAGTACAGAGATTTGTGATATTTGGGAGAGCACAGTTACTTTTGTTATATCGGGAGTAAGGCCATCGCTGCAACGCGAAGCCTGAATTATGTTAATTAAAACCAGTACACTGTCGTGGCGGGGAGCAGCAGTCCGGGGTGTCACCAATACACGTCCCTGTCTCAACCGAACCTTTGCTTTCCATAGTCTGGCCAGACTAACACACAATTATCTTGAGAATACAAATGAATAAACAATAAATCCATGGATAAGGGGGCAAAAGAAAAGAAGCGCTCAGCGCCACGTAAATGATATTACACGCTTCGCAGCGTATAGGGTAAATAAGGTCGGTTACCCCCATCTAGCTCTGCTAGCGGCTCTGCCATCAAGTAGGAACCCTGACATCAAGCTGGACTGGTTCCTGATCGGAGGGGGGCCCTTAGCCCTCACGGGTACAACACATCGATTCACGCGATCCTATCACTTGCTATGGCTGCATGGTCTATATACTTTTAAGTCAACTCTATGCAAGCACCCTTTAGAGTGATTTTGCGCACTTATTTCAGCTTAACGATTAGAAACCTATCTAGACTCACTAGAAGGATTAAGACCAGCCATTGAAGCAAGCTAGGTGGAATGGAAAGATGTTTGTGCTTGGTTCACTCGATGATGTATTGGTATAGACATGCGTAATGACTATTGGAAGTAATTAAATCAAGATAATCCAGCTCTCCTATAATGTAGAATCTCTGTATCTGGCAAAGCATACTCGATATACTATAACTTACTAGACGATCACAAAGGGGCACTACTGGGGTGCCACCACATAAAATGGTGCCGTGACCAGGATTTCCAATTACGTATTCGAAAACACAATACGATTGGATTAAGAAAGAATCATAAAATATAAAACACAACGTAGAAATCATGTGTATCGAGTGTCATAAAGCTTTTTCAGGGATACCAAACTGAAGGAGAGGAGGAGAGGAGATTTATTGTGCATGAACTATTATACCATTGCGCATGACTGATTTATAAAAATTGTGTTTATTGTTTAAAACTTTGTGTATTGATAAATGTGATTTTACAAGACGCTAACAAAAATGTAGAGCATAGCATTTTACATATCACCCTTACTTGAAATTGCAATTAAATATAAACAAAATTAAAAGACATCTTGAGTAAAACGAAAAAAAAATAATGATAGAAAGTTCACTTTTGTTTTGTTTATGGTACTTACGAACAAAAAAACGGCACAGACATTGTAAACGGTAATAGAGTCGCATTGTTCAAAAACGCGCTATTGATAAACTTGCACAAAGGTAGTAAAGTTTGTATAAATGGTTAGAGGTAAACGTACGAAAAAAAAAAAAAACGCGGAGTGAATAACGTTATCGGTGCAGAAAGGACAGGAGGAAGTTCTAGTACGATGGATAACGCAACCCTAGGATTGTTGGTACAAAAAAATGAACGAATTTCAGAAGAGGTTAGAATTGTTAGGTTCGGGAAATAGGGATAACGGAGATCCCAGATAAAACCTATTATAATTTTAAAGAGAGTTAAGACATACATTAAGTCTTTGAACACGCACGATAGAGAACTAGATATTGCTATGAAATGTATCACAGTGCACGCTCGTGAGATCATGGAGTTATACTCGAAAGATTGGGTCACGTTTGCTGATTTCGAAACTGATTTTATACGCCTTTACTGGACTGAACAAATTCAGGAATCAGTAAGATATAAAATAATTATAGAGGAGTATTCAACTGATTCGGGTATGACTATGTTTGAACATTTTGCCGAACAGACAGAGACAATAAAATGTTTGACAATAGCTTTTAGTAAAAGGGACCTTGTTTACTTGATGATGAGACCCACTAATAAAAATGGCGCAAAATTTACTTAAGAATCTAGAGCAAAATGTTGTTGCGAGGCAGCGAGTGACGCCTATAAGATATAATATCGCTAGAAACACTAGACAAGATAGGTGCGTTGGTCAACCAATAACGGCTATTATGACGACCGATTCATGGAGGGGAGGTCGCGGATCGTTCCGAGAGAGAGGTTATGAGAGAGGACGTGCGAAGTATAGGATGAATTATAAATAGAGTCGAGGCGTATGCAACTCGTAGAGATAGACCTAGCTTAGAGACCTGCGATCACTTTTGTTAAACAAACCGAGACGACCGCTTTATCGAAATCTGTGAGCGCAGACAAACAAAAAAAAAACGAATGTACACAGGCGAGTCCTAGTTGTATAACTATGTGTGACGGGGGCGAAGGGACTCTAGAATGTTCAGGGAGAAATGTAGCTTATGAGATCCTCACGAAACAAGGGTGAAAGGTAGGGGAGAAATTAGGAATTAATGAGTTCGATTTAGTACGACATTTAGTCGGAACGGTGTGTGATAGATAATAAGATAATAGACCGGTTACCCGAAGGTCGTGGGTTCGATTCCCACTCAAGCTTCCTGAGACTGCTTTATTTTTATAGTAATTTTATAATAAATGATTTAGATGTTTCGTTTATTTAAGGATTTATATGGTTATTATAAATACACTTTTGTTATTATTAAGATATAGATGTAGAATAAAGTTATTAACTGGAAAAAAAATGCTAACAGTAATTATCAATCACTAGCATGTAATATAGGAATTTTATTGGAAGGTCAGTTCGATCCTGACTTGATATGAATAACATTTTGATATTGTAGTGTAGGAACAGTATATATTGATTTTCACGCACCAATATAAAAAGTTTATTTGCGAAAGCATCGTTATCCATGGATAACAGAAACCATAAAAGACATGATGACTTTGAGAGATAAAGCTAAGACTAAAAGTCGTCAAACAAAGCTTGAAGGTGATAAGAAATACTCAAAAGATCTTAAACATTTAGTAAACGAAGCTTTAAATCGTGAAAAAACAGCGTATTACCAGTATTGCATAAATAAAAATTTGAAGGACCCTAGAGCACTCTGGAAAAATATTAAACGAAATGTTGTCGATTTTAAGTCAAATCTTACAGACTTGCCAGAGAACATTAGTGACCCTGACCGCATTAATGACCATTTTTTGAAAGTTCCCGGTGATGATCGTATCGATGTTGCCCGTCTTGCATACTTTTCATCCCATCGTTTTAGTAATTCAGTATTTTCCTTTAGGCCTGTGGACGCAGAGTTTGTGTTCAAAATTATAAAAAATATTAGTACAAATGCACAGGGTATCGATGAAATAACACTTAACATGATACTTTTAACTTTGCCGCGAACACTACATGTCATTACTGACATTGTGAACAGATCTCTTGAAACAGGCACTTACCCAGAGTTATGGAAACAGGCAAAGGTCAAGCCGCTACCAAAAACAAGTCATCCCACACGTTTAAGTGATCTTCGGCCAGTCAGTATACTACCATTTATGTCGAAAATAGTAGAAAAGACGGTGTGTATACAGATGAATGAATACCTACACGCAAATAACATTTTACCAGTTAAGCAGTCAGGGTTTAGAAGAGGAAGGAGTACGTCAACTGCATTGCTTGACGTTGTGGATGACATATTGGCTGGGCAGGATGTAGGAAAGGGATCGATCTTGGTACTGTTAGACTATTCTAGGGCATTTGATACGATAAACACAAATTTACTTGTTGCTAAACTTAAATATTACGGGTTTGATGATCTTGCGCTTCAGTGGTTTTGTAGTTATTTATTTAATCGGACACAACAGGTGGAAGTCATTACAAGCAATGGAACAAAGAAAGTATCTGCCACATCTCCTGTAAGTAAAGGCGTTCCACAGGGCTCGATACTCGGACCTATTCTATTCATTGTTTACACCGCCGATTTGCCGAAATTAATTGTACACACCAATCATCATCTTTATGCTGATGACCTCCAAATACACATCTCTTTTAAACCATCTGAAACTGGTGAAGCCACAAATAAGATAAATCAGGACCTTAAATATATAGTGGAGTGGTCAGAAGCAAATGGTTTGGTGTTGAATCCAGTCAAAACCAAGTTTTTGATTCTAGGCTCTAAGACTCAAATTGGTCGGATTATTAGTAGAGCGCCAGAAATAAAAATTAACAACGTTAATATTGAGCAGGTAATGGAAGCTAGAAATCTTGGAGTCTGGATGGATGGCGGTTTAAAATTTGAGAAGCATGTAGGCCATGTTGTCCGACAATGCTTTTACAGGTTGAAGGTATTGTATCAGGTGCGGCAGTACTTGAGTGTAGACATGAGAATTTACCTTTGCGAGTCACTTATTCTGTCAAAACTGAACTATGCTGATTCAGCGATCGGTACATGTCTATTGGCTCGTACTAAAAGAGTGATACAACGCCTTCAAAATTCTTGCATCAGATTTTGTTTCCCTATACCTCCGAGATCTCATATAACTCCATACTTGGAAAACAATAATTTCATGAATATGGAAACTCGACGCAGATTACATTTTGCAAGTTTGCTCTTTGGTGTTATAAAAAATAAAAATCCACCATATTTATTTGAAAAATTAAAATTTACTCAACGCCAACGTATAAATGACCGATTAATTTGTCCAACTTATAAAACTACTGCGTTTCGTGGCAGTTTTAGATACTCGGCTTCAAAGTGTTGGAACAACATCCCTCCACCTATAAGACATAGTCAGAATATTAGCTCTTTTAAAATTAATTATAGAAAGCATTTACTAAACACTCAAAAAGCCGAATAATGTCATAAAGCGTTACTAATTGTACGTGTGTGTTTTAATTTGATTTCGAATTTTGATCATAATGTATTTAACTAAATATTATGTACTGTGTTGTTTAAAGTTTTTATATTAGATATTTTGTTGTTAAGATTAGGTGCCTAAATTCTAAATTGATTCACTGATTGTCATTGTTTGATATGCAGCAAAAAAAAAAAAAAAGCTGATTATTGATGTTTGTGCATAACCGGACCAACCGTTACGGTATCCGCAGAATACCAGCGTCGTGGCACTCTGTGCCTCGGCTTAAGCTGAGCGGGGACCTATTTGGCTTTGTTGTTTTTTCTTTTTCATTTTAAGTTGTTGTATGTTGTATATTTATGCCAAATAAACTTTTATTCATTCATTCATTCATTCATTATTGGAGAGTCAGTTCGACCCTGACTTGATATGAATAACATTTTGATATTGTAGTGTAGGAACACTATAAATTGGAGAGTCAGTTCGATCCTGACTTGATATGTGAAGAGGGTGGTAGTATGTGTGAATTTTGTACGAACAGAGACAGAGTGGAGTATACGGTGTTCCACGAGCTAGATGAGGTAGATGAAATAAATGGTGATTACTTATTCAAAAATTCAAAATTCAAAATTCAAAATTCAAAAACATTTATTCAGTTTAGGCTACAAGTAGCTCTTATGAATGTCACTATGCCAACGGTTCGTAAGTCTACTCTGGGCGGGAGATCTTGTACTGAGAAGAACCGGCAAGAAACTCAGCAAGTGTCCAGCTCTTTTCTCCCTTACAGCGTCAAAAATATTGGAAAATGCCCTATCATAGCAGGACACTTTCCATTACAATAAACACAAAAAAGACAACCACAACATGTAAAAAAAAAAAAAAAAAAACACAAAATAAAAAATATACGTTAACAAATTTGCATCAGGTAACAGTTGCAATTTCCACAATGTTATTACCTATATTACCGGAGGTGGGTGCGTGTGTCTGTATGACAAACATATTATGAATGCATTGATCGACACGAGTAGCCAAATAAGCGGTATCACTAATGAATTTTATGATTCTATCCGAGAGGAGGCACCTTACCTGAGATCGCTATACCTGCCATACGAGTACAAGGTGCATTTGGTTCAAGGAGTGAAAGCACTAATCGGTTGGTGTTGATAACTAGGTAGCACTTTAAAAATAGTTTTAATATTTTTACGAGTAAGCACAGTGCCTTGATCTCACCTGATGTTAAGTGATGATAAGGTCAATGATGGAAGCGCAATTCACCCGGGATCCTAAACTAGTAAGACACTGTATATATATCTTTAGTAGAAGTACCTGTATTAATTATGCGTCGATTACCTAGGTCGTTAATACTAGGGTATGACTGGCTGGAACGAGTGAAAGGTGTGGTTAATTGCGGAAGTGAACGGACATTGACGATAGAAAATCTGGGTGTTGAGACTAGTGTTAAACTTAATTCAGATCGTAAAGTCGAAAAGTTAGGGGGGCGCGTCGAACGCCGCTATAATTAACTCTGTATTAGTAAGGAAAGGAAACAGATTGACCATTAAAAAAAAGAAAAATTGGGACAGACTTCTAATTTAATTGGAAGGACCAATTAGGCAATACCGACTTAAATAACGAACAAAAGAAGTTGTTGTAAGGTGTTCGAATAAATTAGAATTAACATATAAATATGAACACGTCATTAAATTAGTAGATGAGAAACCTTTCGTTAAACGTTGTTATCCAGTACGGTTCGGACATAGGGAACAAGTTAAAGAGAAATTAGACGAATTAGAGAGGTTGGGAGATATTCAACAAGAGGCGACGCCATATTGCAGTCCGCTTACTTATACGAAAAAGCGAGATGGTATTATAAGACTCTTATTAGACGCACGTGAACTCAATAAAAGGATGGTAGGAGACGCGGTGTCACCTCCATTGGCATCCGAAAAAAAAAAAAATCCATCATTTCACGGGGTAAATTTTATAAGTTTAATTGACTGCAATTACGCATATTTTAATTACCTATATATACACATTAGCTGATAATAAAACCGGAAAAATAAAAGGGAATTATAATGTTATTCAATTGTTTCGGTATTATGTAAACAAACAAAAAAAGAAACTACGAGGTTCTTTGAATTGGGGGGTCTTGACCGAACACAATAGTGTCGCTGCTGAGGCGCGTACCGAGATGGGATACCGTGGGAAAGTTTAAAAGATCGTGTGAAATAAACGGAAGGCCTGGGAAGTTTTAAATAGTAGACAAATTCTATGGTTATTGTTGAAATAGATTTTAAAACGACGATAAACTAAAAGTTGTCTTTATGTCGACATTTCAAAATCTATTTGAGGGCGCGTGAGGTGGTCAGAGTATGCACCACCATAAATAATATTTTTTTTAAACAATCGAGAAAATAATTCCAGCAACTAAAACTAAATAACAGCCGTCCCAAACACGTGCAAAACATAAAACCTAAGATGAATGTTTTAGAAACGCGGAACGAATCCTTTTTTTCTTAAATGAGGGTTTTAGTTATACAAACTTGATAATAAATTTAGAAAAGACAAAGAACTACTCTGACCGTATGCCATTAAAAGTTAAAGTTTATGGTCTAGTCAATAGGTGACAGTGATTTGGTAGAAAGACAAAAAGTTAGCAGACGTTCGAAAGTGCCATAAATAAACAAAAATGAACTATACATTTGCTTAAGCGTCGAGTTGGACCATGGGAAAGCAGAAAAAAAAGCGTCACACATGCATTGCAAGTGAGATTCTAGGAAACCCGGGGCGGGATGCTGTGCGCTGTAGAACCTCCTACAAACATCATCTGACCAATTAGAAGAACAATATACTCGTAGATGTGTAAAAAAATTACAGACGGGAGACATGAGAGGTGTGGCTTCTGAGGCTACCTGGGCTGGACGGCGAAGGAGAGCAGGGACAGTCAACGGGCGCACCTCCGGGAACGAGGAAGCTCAATTTGGTTCGATTGCAAAATCGATATTAGAAGCAGTGTACCTTTTGAAAATTGTAACTAGAGCCAGTGTTTTGATTATAAGATAAAATTGTACAAGTAATAGTTCATAATTAGATTCATACGTAAGGTGGTACCATCGTGCGAGTGTGCTAAATTCGGTAAAGTAGAAAATTTTGTTTTGTAAAATTTGTAGCATAGTTTGTTAGATTTATTACAGAAGCTTTCACGACACAAGCTAACTAAAGTTATTTATGTGAACTAAACCACATTTAAACTAAAGATACATAACGAATTTCCTTTATTGTGGGCCTATATAAAGATATATGTATAAATCAGTAACACAATTTTACGGAGCTATTACGTGAATAATACTAATCATAATTACATGAGTTATTATTGTGTAATGCGCCAAATATTGAAATGAATGGACCGTGCTCCATAGTGTGATGTATTCACCATTGTAATGATTGACCCGATACTCATGTCGTAGGATTCCTGCAGAATCACGATTAAATACTAATTTCACGAGGCTTAAAGGAGAGAGGAATAATTGTGTGTCGAGAAAGGCTCTTGTACATAGAGTGTGCATGTTTAGTTATATAATTGTAACTAGGTTGGTCAATGAGGTTTTTTAGTTTAACCGACAGTTTTTCCTCATTTGCGATGACCTAGGAACTAATCGGTTGGCTTTGTAAGGTCTGACGATTTTACAAAGTCTCAAAATAATGAAACAGTTTCGTATCTTCTAGTTTAATTAGGAAATTAAGTAGATAGATAAATAAATATTTAACTAAATAATAATAAATAAATAATCCAAATTTGGGCAGATCTATATAAATAAATTAAGAGAACTGCCTATGTCTTGAGTTTTATTTGATTAAGTTAAGTACCTTGAGTGTAATGATTATTACAACCGCTAGGATAGCGGAAGACCTAGGTTCGATTCCTAATGGTCAGTACAGCCGCAAGGATGGCGGGAGACCCAGGTTCGACTCCTGGATGGATCGAGAGAACATTTAAAGTTTTACCGTGCTTTATTTCATCATGTCAATTTCACCACTGAGATATAACAGCAGAGATAACTAAACCTGTAGCCTTTGTTTAACCCAGCAGTGGAAATTATAGCTGAGCTTCATTGTTATTACTTTTATTAAATTGGTTTTATTTCACTCGATACACAAATATAGATGTCAGTTAATTCCTTCATTTTGTAGACAGACAATAGTATATTATCTTCCTAAATAGTAAAGCGTTCAGATGCGCTTAGTTTTGAATAAGCCTAATAATTACAACTGGACATTGAAATCCGACTTAACTATAAAGAGTGGAATGGGTAATTTTGTAGAGCAGCCTCTGCTCTGAGGCATTGAGATAATTATATTTGATTTATACAAATATTGTTGTGAACAAATTACAATTTAACATCGCACCTGACCCGGAGTGTCATGGGGTACGGGTTCGACTCCCGTTTGTATAATCTTTCAATGTGCTACGAGGCGCGGGTTCGACTCCCGTTTGTGAAACTTATTCAACGTTTTGTCACTTTTAAGCATTTAAGTTAAATTAGAGTTCAGATAGACAATAATAGATAAGCTGCAGAGCTGAATGGCGGGAAGGAGAGCAGCTGCAGACATCACGCATTCATCATGAAGGAAGTATTTATTGTAAAATCAGGAACATAGGATAATTGAGGTAGGAGTACGCAGGACTAGTACAGAGATTTGTGATATTTGGGAGAGCACAGTTACTTTTGTTATATCGGGAGTAAGGCCATCGCTGCAACGCGAAGCCTGAATTATGTTAATTAAAACCAGTACACTGTCGTGGCGGGGAGCAGCAGTCCGGGGTGTCACCAATACACGTCCCTGTCTCAACCGAACCTTTGCTTTCCATAGTCTGGCCAGACTAACACACAATTATCTTGAGAATACAAATGAATAAACAATAAATCCATGGATAAGGGGGCAAAAGAAAAGAAGCGCTCAGCGCCACGTAAATGATATTACACGCTTCGCAGCGTATAGGGTAAATAAGGTCGGTTACCCCCATCTAGCTCTGCTAGCGGCTCTGCCATCAAGTAGGAACCCTGACATCAAGCTGGACTGGTTCCTGATCGGAGGGGGGCCCTTAGCCCTCACGGGTACAACACATCGATTCACGCGATCCTATCACTTGCTATGGCTGCATGGTCTATATACTTTTAAGTCAACTCTATGCAAGCACCCTTTAGAGTGATTTTGCGCACTTATTTCAGCTTAACGATTAGAAACCTATCTAGACTCACTAGAAGGATTAAGACCAGCCATTGAAGCAAGCTAGGTGGAATGGAAAGATGTTTGTGCTTGGTTCACTCGATGATGTATTGGTATAGACATGCGTAATGACTATTGGAAGTAATTAAATCAAGATAATCCAGCTCTCCTATAATGTAGAATCTCTGTATCTGGCAAAGCATACTCGATATACTATAACTTACTAGACGATCACAAAGGGGCACTACTGGGGTGCCACCACAAAGCATTATCCTAAAACAGCCCACAGCTGGGGTTATGACTTCCCACGTTAGCTTAAAAAATCGAAAAAATAATTTTGATCTGTTTGGAGAGAGAGATAAATAAAATTTCTCCAATTAACTGCTATTTACTGTTACATAGTGAAGAAACATTAAAATAAAACAACTTTTACGAATCGACTCGCGTTTATTTCACATTTAATTATGATTGATTTTATGTTATTTTATCCTGACGTACTGAGCATTGGGTAGATATGAGCTGAAAATGATACTGATGATTTTTTTTTTATATTAGCGGGTAAGCACAATGCCTTGATCTCACCTGATGTTAAGTGATGATAAGGCCAATATGATAGAAGCGTACTTCACCCGGGATCCTCAACTAGTGAGGCACTGGCTATCTTATCTCTAGCTGCCGGTGAATAATCTATACTAATATTATAAAGAGGAAAGTTTTGTATTTTTGTATGTATGTTTGCAACGAATAAATTCAAAAACTACTAGACCGATTTAAACAATTCTTTCACCATTAGAATGCTACTAGACCATTAGATGCTAATTAGCGCTGAGTAACATAAGCTATATAAAAAAATTGTTTAAAAATAAAAGTACACCCGTGCGAAGCCGGGGCGGGCCGCTAGTACCTAATATATAAAAAAAGCGGCCAAGTTCGAGTCGGACTCGCCCATGAAGGGTTCCGTAGCAGCAAGTAACATAATTTAAAAGTTCTTGTAGTTCGTTGATTGAATGAAAGGTAAATTGCGGTTTACGATTTATGACGTATTAAAAAAAACTACTTATTAGATCTCGTTCAAACTAATTTTCGGTGGAAGTTTGCATGGTATAACATGGTATTGCATGGTACATCATATATTTTTTTTAGTTTTATCAATCTCTTAATTTAGAAGTTACAGGGGGGGAGGGGGGGGGGAGAACACACATTTTACTTTATTTTTTTGTTTTGTATTATTTAAATGTGTAGTGTTCGCGTAAACGTTAAAAAACAATAAATAAGTAAATAAACATTTCAATTGAGCAATACAAATAACTAGAATTCCAATTGGTAAGACAAAAAGTTAAGTATAATAAATGTCGCTGAGTCATTCATGAGTTCATATTTACTAATTATTTGTTGGCACATTGTCTATCGGCGTTTGAGTGAAACTGGTATTGGAAAATAGCTTTTGATGCGTGCTCAGTACCCACGTGCCCTGTAATGGTAATGCATTTATAATAACTTGTAAACACTGGTACAGTCAACATCAAAAGTAGATTATCAAAACCAGAATAAGAATAATACTATAAATGTAATAAAATATTAAATCTTACATTATATACATTGGCGAAGCCTCGACTAAATAAAAACATATTTTTTTTTACAGAATCAAGAAATAAATTAATATTTGGTTTCATTGGTGTATGTGTCGATTATGTTGACTATACAATATTATCTATTCTTTCCTTGTCATACTCTTAATTTGATATAATAAACAAAAATAAATCGCTATTGATTGTTTTTATAAAAAATGTGTCATAAATTGGATCGATTTTCAAAATGTTATAAGAATTTTATGGAATATACAAGAATAAAAATTATGTTTAACAAAACAACGATGACAAAGATTAGAAATAACAAAAAATAAAATATAAATAGAATTGAGAATTTTCACATCGGTTTACTTGAACGTGATGTTTAAGTTAACTTGCCAACCTTGCCGTTCGGTAAATATTGAACAAAACCCCCGAAGCTATAACAGAGTTAATATTAACGCTGCCAATGAGAACTTGGTTTCAAACAATTTCATAATTACTTTATTAATAAGATTAATTAGCGACTGTTCCACTCCTATTAGTCATAGCGTGATGTAATATAGCCTATAGCCTTCCTCAATAAATGTACTATTCAACACAAAAAGAATTTTTCAATTCGAACCAGTAGTTCCTGAGATTAGCGCGTTCAAACAAACAAACAAACAAACAAACAAACAAACAAACAAACTCTTCAGCTTTATAATATTACTTTATTAATAAGATGACAAAAATTTCTTTTTATTCAAATTTATTTAAAGTAATATACCTAATTCTTTTGACTGTATACAATTTCTTCACGCCTCTTTAACATCATCAGTCGACATACGAGCACTTACTCCACTCCATTAATGAGCTGAGATCTTCCCACATAACCAATAGAACATGGCGAGGACGGACCATAACTCCTCACACTGTCCTAATGTGGATGGTTCACAATAACGTAAAGCAAGAACAACTGTTCCTGGTGATAAGTACGTTTGTAAACATTAAGGGGGTGCCGCGCGGAATTTCGAAAATTTACGTGTTTTTAAGTCACTGGTGCTAGGCGCTGAATAGGTCATATACATTAAAAGAACTAGTGTTGGTTAGCTTGATCCTTTCACAAGGCCATGGTTGTCTTGGAATTTGAAAGAAATACACAGAAACTGCATAAACAATACGTAAAAGTAATGATATATAAAACTTATTTCTTCGGAAACTTTGTAAATATAGCACAAATGAAACAATGATCCGACATCAAAATGTTTGTATTGATATTCCGCAGGCCACTGTTGTCTTATTTTTCAATAAAAAAATATGAATATGAAAATATTAAGACTTTTATTATTTTTTACCCAAACGCCTATGATTGTACGAAAGTAAACATTGCTCTAATTAAATCACCAGCCTACTCTGTAGAGATATTAGTGTGAGTGCGTATTCGTAGTCGTGCGCCGTTGTCACACCACTACCACGCGCCGCTCGCTCGCTATCATAAAGAAACTTGAAACTCGCAGTTTTGCGTCCGCACTGCACCCCCTTAAAACATTAATTTATGATATTTAATTAGTATGAATGAGTATGTCTGTGCCAAATATTGCGTTTTTCAGTGTTCATTTTATTTTTATTTTTAATCAATTTATTTTTAGTATTGATATTTGTGATGTAAATAATATTTAGAGAATTGTACCTAATTAATTATGGATTTATATTTTGGTCACTAGCCTATGTTATTTAATAGGATTTTAACTTGTTGTTCTAATAACTTGCTGGTGTGTTGGAAATCTTTTCTGTATACCTGCATGTGTTTGTAGTAAATAAATAAAAAAATAAACACGGAGCGTGTAAAGCTGCACGCTTCGTGCGATCATGGTGATGTAATTGATGATCATGATCACGCCGTGTCGTTTTATATGTACATTTACGAGCACTATCACGTAAACACTTTTGACTTATTTTGTATCTTATTCCATTGTAATAAGAGTAACATAGAGCTCGATGGCACAGTGGTTAACGCGCTCGGTCTGCGATTGCTAAAGTTAAGCAACTTTCGCAAAGGCCGGTATTTGGATGCACCCACCAATTTTGGTTGGAATCTACCACCAGCCTGGGATCCCATCATACAAAATATTAAATCCCAGCACCAACACCATACTGCCAGACCAAAAGATAATAAAGCTCTTTCTGCGTAAAACGGAACGCACCTGATTAAATTTAAATGAGGTCATACGAGCTACTAATTAATTATGAGACGACCAACACCTCAGTCTCCCTGTGACCACGGACCCTGCAAAGAGTTCGAAACGTCAGGATAAACATTAAAAAGTAATGTGTAAAATAAACGCGAGTAGATCCGTAAAAGTTGTTTCATTTCAATGTGTAGTGTTCGCGTAAACTTTAGAAAACAATAGTCGTTAACAACCACCAGTCCGTGCCACTGGGCCCGCTTGGTGGTTTATGGCCTGTTCTCCCTATCCATCCTTAGGGAAGGCTAGTGCCCTAGCAGTAGAGACTTAAAATGAGCTGGCCTGGCAAAAAAAAACAGTTCCATTGTCTACATGTTAATGGTCGTGACTGTAGAACGTGCGTAGCGTCTCCTTTGGAGCAGTTGCAGGAGCATGGAGCGCGAGAGGTTCGCGAACATAGTGGATATCCTTTAACGTGATGTCATAAAATGGCGGTCGTTGACTCAACACGAGATATTTTTATTTGGCCGCCCCTCCGATCACCCGGTATTGGAAAAGTTGATTTGTTGAACCCAAAAGCGCAGCATCAGCTCCTTTTTATTTCTTACTAGCGGCCGCCCGCAGTTTTACCCGCGTGGTTCCCGTTCCCGTGGGAATATCGGGATAAAAAAATATTATATCTTAATCCATGTTATAAACTATCTATATGCCGAATTTCATCCAAATCCATCCATCCGTTGCAGCGTGAAGAAGCAACAAATATACACACATTACACACAAACTTTCGCATTTAAAATATTAGTGTGATTTTTTTAAAGAATTTAATTTAAAGATTTTGTAAAAGTTGCGGGATGTAATGTCCTATGGGTTGGTTATGGATTGGGTTCTAAAAGACTGCAGAGGAGGTCAAGTAATTATTTTAAAAGTCATCAGACATTTCGTAGTCCATACAATAAAGGAAAAAAAACGGTTTGTATTTAATCGATCACCAAAGTAACCTAACGTAACCCACAAAAATACTAAGTTAGCACCTAAAAATACAAAGTTAGCACCTAAACTACATTTAGATGCTAACTTACCATTGTAGGTGCTAGCCTACTATTTTTTTGTGGATCAATTTATTATTTCTCAAAAAAAACAACTAAGAACAACTGAGCATAAAATTAAGTTGCATTAAATTACATTGGATTAAGTTTTTATATTTATTTTGTGTACTGACCTTCGAAATCTCTGTGTTTAAAATGTTCATAAAAATATTAAAATATAAGACAATTTTTTTTAAATGAGATACTACATTAAATATCTACTTCCCTAAAATAGCACACACACAGACACACCCGCACATCCTCACACTCTCACACCCACACACCCACACACCCACACACCCACACACCCACACACAAAACACCACCACCACCTCACCTACCTACACTTGTCGTAATGGTTCTCGTTTACATATTTATATTACAAAAAAATATTTTTTATTACAAGCTTTTATTTAACTTACACTATTTGTATGTAACTATGTAAGTAAGTTGTCCGTCAAAATTTGCAAACTATTTTTATTATTATTTTCATACTTTTACTTTTTTTTCATAATTTCTTAATTGTCTGCTTATGCTGCCTTGTATTGTACCCTATGTGGAAAACAACTGCCTCCTGACATACAGGCTTTTAGCCTAGTTTTGGAGGCAGGACAAATTTTACTTGTAATCATGCCTTTGTAGATAATAAAGGTCATTTTATTTGTTTATTTTACTTAGTAATGAAGCTGCCAGCCTGAAGCTTGTCAGCGACCGTACGATCACTCTTGTTTACATTATTTGGCCTGTTTACGAAAATGAACCGGTTCGCTTTTATCAAAAGTTGTCTGGCTAAGACAGACTTTTGTTTGGAACACGTTAATGAGGTAAACTTTCATTATTTGCCCGAGATAGATTGGGGTCCTTATCTTATGTCGATGCGATTGTCGCCGCTGACAGATTACATTGTTGGCGTTAAACGGGGAAATCCACAAGATGTAAGCGAGGTTTCGGAATAAGAATATCCCATGTTCCTTTACACACAGGGAACGATATTTGTTTTTAGTCTATCTGACGTACAGATGATATGAGAGATGATATCTACTGATATGGGCTCAGACTTAAAAATAATGACTTTTAGCTTTTTAGCTTTTTTTTTTCCGGTGTTAAAATTATTATTAATGCGTTATTAACACAATTAATAATTGTACTCTTAACCTATCCAGAAAAGCTGATGCACTTGTTTTTAGGTTTGGTCCGACGTTTAGACGTCGTTAGCGAAGAGAGTTTAGATGGGGTTTGAACCACCATTTCTCGCATTGTAACATCTATCCGTTGGCCTACCGAATGGGCAGTATTTATATTACACGCTGACCTGGCTGCGAGTTTAATTCGCCATTCGGACACGTTTACGAAAATACAAATTTTTCCACCACCAACATTCCACCAGACGGCGCTGCTTCAATAAGCAGCGCCGTCTGGTGAAATACGAGGAGAGTTTTGCCATACGAATTCTCGTTTTCGTTAACGTGATCGAATTCTAAATTTGACTTACACTAGACACTCAGAATACGGAGGGCTAGTTTTATTAACCATTTGATTTATTAACCATTTGATGAAACGAAACCGAAACGAGTAAAGCTTTCACTAAGCGCCCACGACATAGAATCTGCTATTTTTAAACGTTCACAACTGAGTACAGTGTCAGAATTTCGATATTTGAACTATGGCAAAAATGTCAGAATCAAGCTACTTTTACTACTATTATTTATTATTATTATCATGTATTAATAATAAGCGGTTGTTTAAACGATCAAAATATAAAAGAAAACAATTATGCATAAATAATTATATTTTATTAAAATCTAAGTACATTTTTATATAGTATCTCAAATGGGTATGATACAATAAAATAAATAGATAATAAAAAGAATAGACATTAGAAAAAATAGCAAGATACATTGAATATATAAAAAATTGTGACAGAAGAAATCTTAAAGATTTACAATATTAATTTTAGTAACAAAGACGCAATATATGAATATATACGTTAGTTGTTAAAAGTATTTTCCCAAACAATTTTAGTATAAACAACAATAACAAAAGCTTTTTACATGAGTCTAGAATGCCAAAAAAATAATTTTATATTAAGCCTATACAATATTTAAAATCGTTGATAAACATTCAATTGTTAAATGAATCTAAATCAACATAGTCTTTCGTAAAAGAACCATTCGATTCTGATAATGTCTCACTGTCAATTTGGAAGCTACACGTAACTTCTTGGTTTGTCTCTTCATCAGTAGAGGATGGTAGCTGAGGGCTTGTCTTCATAACAATTAGCATTTCACCTTCGACGTCACCCGCTTCAACCTTCGGTACTTCATTCCTGACATTTTTATTATGAGTTACCATATGTCCTGCAACACTAGATATTCCATTTCCATTACCGCTGTAGTGTCCATTGTAACTCACGTTGGGATTTATGTGATAAGGCTGCGCGATCTGAGGATATCGGATTGCTGTCTCCGTACCAGGAACTACACCCATTCCATAAATGTTATAATTGGGCATCCAAGAGTGATTGGGCATCTGAGGCACATAAGCAGGCGGGTGAGGGTGTGGATAAGCGCTCTGAACTGGCATCGGCATTGATCGGAAACCTCGATAGGTAATTCTATTCAGATCTTCATCACCGGAATTCTCAGAGCTTTCTTGAAGCATTTTCTTCTCTTTCATCCTTCGGTTCTGGAACCACACTTTTACAGTTCTCTCCATCAGATTCAAGCTTTTAGCAATGGTTTGTCGTCGTTGCTGGTCCAAATAGCGGTTGATAGCATATTCGTCTTCCAGTTGCTTGATATGTGCGTCAGTGAAAGCTGTACGAATCCTTTTGCGCTTCTTAACACCTTCGGTAAGATTGACTTTACCATTTCTCATGGGCATATCGCTGATTTGAGTAACAACGAAATGTTCACCGTTTGCTGGTGTGAAGCCACGGTTGTCAGAAGCTCTGATAATTCCCTTAGGTTTGTGTATATTGTCTTCGCCATAACCAATGCCATTATGTGGCAAATAGCTATTTCCATTGATGGTTTCTTGGTACACCATAGAGTTGGCATTAGCAGGCACAATTCTGCCGTTCACGTCGATACACATGCCCATATTGAAGCAAGGGTTACTCGCTTGCAGGCTGTTCGCCGGCTGTGACGTAGGTGCGTATTGGAAGTGTTGCGTCATTTGCTGTGAACAAAATTTTTAAATTAGATTAGAATTAGATAGAGTAATTGCTTTCTTTTTTAACAATGTGTTATTGTATTGTATCTTCTCTGTGTTAGTTGCATTTTAACCAATTATTTAGGTTGTTATTTGATTTTGATAGTAAAGTAAGTAGAAGTTAAAGTAAATAGCCCTTATTATTATACTGTCCAACTGCTGTACAAAGGCCTTCAACATTGAAATAAATACATTGCTACAATTGATGGGTTTGATGACCAAGCTTGCCAATTCCGTGCCGGAAAAATCCGAAACACACTATGCTCGACCTGGGAATTGAACCGGCCACCGAGACATTATACGTAGATATACTTCAATAATAAACATACCTGAGTAGCTAAGAAGCCATTGGGGTAACATGGTGCTGTCTGTGGCAGATACTGCTCCGGTAATTCACCATAACTTGGGTTCAAAGACATGGTCAAGAGGAAAATAAAATATTTCACAGCACTTTGTCACGACTACGAAGACTTTATAGATAGGCAGGTACGTTCTTTACAAATATGTGCGCGGTAGCAAACGACACAGCGACACTACTACTACAATATTCGAGTCTGGAATGGTAGTTGCACCCCGTAATTAACTATTATATACCCATTGCAACTCATTAACGATTCGCTCGACGAAAAGCACCATTTTGAAACGGCAGCTCGTTTGCAACGGGTTAATTGATGTGTAAACAATAGCAATAAAATTGCTCATCATTTTGTGACATTATTATGAACGTTATAATCTTTCTTTTTTGAATAATATATTTGACGCAAAACTCTGGTACTGAAGATATGCCTCTGATAACCATAATTAACAATTGGCGTTAAAACCCCGTTAACTGTTATATTAATTTTTTTTTTCATCAACGTCAGCGTATTTGTAACTAAATTATTTTTCTTATGTTTAAATTGTTATTGAAAAAACATCGAATTCGGTTCGAATCCCGCTCATGGAATTTTTTCAATACTTGTCTTTTTTAATTTGTATTTTTGTCGCAACAAAAATGGCGTAAAATTATATGATCACTGTTATTTTGATTTATGCTTGAATATCTGCTAGAACGTGTAGTGTGCGCTTCTATTTTCAATCTAATCGTCACAATCAAATTTTCTTCTGTTGATTCAGGCAAACAAACATTGACATTTGGCACGAAAGCCTTTGAGACACTTACATACATATAAAAATATTCAGGTAACTATATTAAGCAACCATCATCATCAGCTTATAATCGTTCCACAGCTGGGTTTTGGCCATCTCTCATTAATTCCAATCAGTCCTGTACCTCCCTTTTTGACCTTCCACCTAGTGATGGTATTTAGTGCCTTTTTTTAAAGAGTGAAAGTATCCCTACGGAACCCTTTCGACCTGGGCTGCTCTGAGACTCGGGTCTGGTGCGATGGTCTGCCCAATCCACTAAAACCACTCCACACACCAACCACTGGGCGGGAGGATTCCGGGTAGAGCGCTTCCACCTTCGGCTTTGTCATCATTTAACATCAGTTAAGATAACAGCCAAGTACTTATGAAAGGTATGAAAAAGAAGAAATGATGGCTCTTGGTTGGTAGGTTTTGACAGCTGCGATTTGCGATTTCGAGACTGATTAGTTATATCATTATGTTACGTTAGTAGATTTTGATTAATTTAATAGTAACTACTGACGACCTCCTTGGCCGAGTGGTTTGTACACCAGTTTTCATGGTGTCGCCATCTCTGAGGTCCCGGGTTCGATCCCCGGTCGGATCAATTTAGAAAATTATTGTTTTTCTAAATTGTCTCGGGTCTGGGTGTTTTTTTATGTATAATAAGTATGTATGTATTTATGCATTTTAAGTATGTTTATCCGTTATCTAGTAACCATTTAACGAATTTCATAACGAAGCTTTATTTATTTATTTATTTAACTAAGTGTATCTAAGTTACTGACACAAGCACGTAATACTTTTTTGAATAAAAAAAAATATAATGTTTACTTTACTAGTATAACATATGGCAGAGATAAACCGCATCACCGCCTCTTTGTATAAATAGCACTACAACAATTTTGTTACCCGCAGTGCTGGGTAGATACAATAGCTTTTCCTCAGTAGTTAAAGATTCCGGGTGAAGTGCGCTTTCAACTTGGCCTTATCGACACTTAACATTAAGTGAGACAAAGGTCGAGCTTTCATTCGTTAAAAAAAATATTTTTTGTGTGAATCAAGATTGCTTTAATTTATTTTCCTTTTTGCCATCTTCAGATGGGAAATTTAATTTAGTTTCTAAAAATATATAATATGTCTTAGTTTTAATAACAATATAGCATGATATCTTTGAAAAACCAAACCAGTCGCGATTGCGCAGATTACCGCGACGCTCAACGGGGGTAGGGGGTTTCTGCCTTGACTCTTGAGAGATTAAAAAATAATAAGAAACCTATTTCTTTTCCATCAATACCGTCTCAGACCGGTAGTCTTAAGAGAGACCACGAGACCACAAAGGCGGTTAAGTTATGGTATAGTATGGCAATATCTTTTTAAATTGATTATTGATATTATTCCAATTATTACTGCCAAACAGTTAATTCAAAACATTTCTATTGAGCAATTCAACAATATCTTCAGTACCAAACTAATATTCTAGTTGCCTTAATAAAAAGTTTGGTAAAAGAATTGTCGTGTTTGATCATTTACTAATTATTTTTTGGCGAGTTGCTCATTGGCATTCGAGGTGAACCGGAACCGGAATTAGACAAATGTATCCCTGAATAAAAGGTGAAGAAGTTCCCCGTTATGTAAGAACATTTTATTAAAAAAGTATGTAAAAAGTTTTTTTTAGCTTTGGATAGCTTTTTTATGAAGCCTCATTCGCATCTTAGAAAAGAAAAGAAAAAAGTAAGAAAAGCTGATTGTGTAAATAATTTCATTAAACATTAAAAACAATATAACCAAATTTATTAATACTACATTTAAGTAAATACTAAGTCGTACTTAACATAATTTATGCAATATTATTTGTAAACCCCGTAGTTACAATTAAATCTTTTAAAATAAGTTATGCCTTTAATAGATCTGCTATTTTTATAGGATACCATTTAACATCTGATTAAATTAAAGTTAATAATATTTTTTAAATGAACATGTTATATAAATAATTACCAAATTGGAAACAATTTATTCCAATGTCCAGCTAAGTATAAGAAATTTTATTTTATTTTATTTAGATGTACAATACAAATTAAAATCAAATATATTATGATACATTACATAACAATGATAAATCCGGATTGCAATTTAAAAGAATGCACATTCAGAAAAATATTCATCATCATCAGCTCATTTATGTCCCCACTGCTGGGACACTAGCCTTCCCTATGGATGGGTAGGGAGAACGGGCCATAAACCACCACGCGGGCCCAGTGCGTGTTGGTAATTGTTAACGACTGCTAATGCAGCTGGGACGCACGCTTAACGTGCCTTCCGAAGCACGGAGGAGCTCGAGATGATACATTTTTGTTTACCCATCCGATAATCGGCCTTTGCGAATGTTGCTTAACCTCAGCACTCGCAGACCAGGCGCGTTAACCACTGCGCCATCGAGCTCCTCTAAAAATATTAAGATTAAACAATTGATCACCGAGCATTGCAATAGAAAAGCATAAAAACTAAAATTACATTAAATCAAAAGAGAAGTGTATTTCAAATGGCATGCTAATACAATTCCATACATTATATATAGTTAACTAATAATGCTATAGGTAATTAATTCCAAAAAAATATGTCATTTCAAATTACTTACTTAATTATTTTAAACAGTTTCTAAAGCAATGAGAAATTTAACTCCAAATAGTAATTCAACATTTGTGATTAAATGTGCAACTTATAAATTACGAGGAAACCTCCGATGTATCAAAAATGACAGACGAGTCTTCTAGTCTAGATGATAATATGACACGTTAATCTAAATATAGCGTACACATCAAGCCAATTTATTTTCAACAACAGTAAATTTTGTTATAAGAAATAAAATATTATGCTTGAAAACATTATTTTCAAATATTCATCAGAAACTTCTAACTTAACTTAGCATTATCCTTGTAAACCAGAATTTAGGGTGCCTCGTCATTGTCTCCGTTATAATTTAATTTAATTTATTAAAATAATCTAATGTTTAATAAAAAAAATTGATTATATCTCTTCTAAAGCTAAGCGAAGTAATTTTACTTTGTTTTTTTTATTTTATTTTTAACTAGAGAGTTTTAATTTATTTTTATATAACTGCTTGATATTATGGCAGCCTTAAATAAAGTATTGCCAATGTAAATAAGCTTTTGATTATATACACGTCTTAAATATAAGAATGTGTTCGGTGTACGCTTTTTCGGATGTCCATGCATAATAAACTCTAATGTATATTATGTTATATACACGATTAAATTCACTATAGGTACGGGACATTACTAACATTTTTACCGCCTCTGTGGTCTATTGGTTAAGACTTTAGTGTCCCAGCGTTCGATTCCCAGCGGGGGGGTACATCTTAACTAAATATGTCGCCATAACATCAATGTTTGTAGCATTGTTGTGTTCCGGCAGCTAGAGATAAGATAGCCAGTGCCTCAGTAGTTGAGGATCCCGGGTAAAGTGCGCTTCCACCATTGGCTTTATCATCAATTAACATCTGGTGAGGTAAAAGTCAAATATACCGGTAAGATATAATATATAAAAAAAAAATTTTTAACTGGTTTACAAATTACAAGCAAAAGCTCATCTTAAATTTTCAATTAAAGCATTTTGAATTGAAGGCACAGTTATAAATTAATTTGCTAAAGTAACTTTTGACCGATTTTGAAATGGAATCTCTTTTCGTTAATTAGAAAGTCTGCAAAGGACACTCTCCATTGTTTCCTTGATGATTTCAGATCGTTGGCTAATTAGATTATTGTGAGGAATGAGTATTTTTTTTCTATCGACGACTGGTTACGTTGTGGGTTATTAGTAATACAAACTAGATTTCGAAACGCGTAAGTGATATCATCACTTGTCACAATTTCGTTCTTGTATTCTAATTAGCGGGAGTAATTAATCTTAATGATATTGAATTGCTTATTGAAATTGGAAAATCGGACGGAATCGCTTGTTAATTTTTTGTTTCCGTTTTTTTTAAAATAAATTAATGACTTAGTACGATTTGCACATTTTAAATTTTCTGTTTTAAATTTACTATGATATAATACGATATGATATATAAAATATGAGTCATGATTTAAAGTACGTAACTAATTAGTAAGTAGTTAAATTATATTCCTCTCCAATCTTTTAAAAATCAGTAAATATAGAGGAAGAGAGGAGCTCGATGGCGCAGTGGTTAACGCGCCCGGTCTGCGAGTGCTGAGGTTAAGCTACTTGTACAAAGGCCGGTCATCGGATGGGTGACAAAAAATGTATCATCTCGAGCCCCTCCGTGCTTCGGAATGCACGTAAAGCCGTTGGTCCCGGCTGCAGTAGCAGTCGTTATCAACAACCGCACCGAACTGGGCCCGCGTGGTGGTTAATGGCCCATTCTCCCTATCCATCCATAGGAAAGGCTCGTGCCCCAGCAGTGGGGACATAAAGTGAGCTGATAGTGAAAGACAGAGATATTAGTTCCAATTACTGAGACCTCACTCTTATTGAGACAATTTGAAGAGCTACGTGTTTTCACGACTGCATGGTTTCTTCAAACCGAAATAATATTTTTTATAACCTTTTGGTTCGTCATATAAAGATGATAAAAATAATTATAATGATGATAAGTGCATACTTAAATAATTTGAAGGTAGCATTACCTTCAAATTATTTAAGTTTTTATTTTTTATTTTAATCGCATAAAAGATGTCATTTTTAGTCATATGTAGTTTTAGCGTTAGCTTTGCAAAACTAAATACAAAACTATATTTTAAATTATTTTATATTAATTGGGGGATTTTTATAATTATTGTTAGTAATATTTACGTTTTATAGTTTTTACTTTTAAGTAAACTAATTAACTTGTTATTGTCTTTGTTTGTAAATAATAAAGTTGTTATTTTAATAATATCTTTTTAAATAACCAAGGTCAGAAGCATCATACAACATGGTAATAACCCCCTTAATATTCTAACACAATAACACGTAAGCCCTATTTAACCCTAAGCTTTAAGTTGATCATTGTATAACCTAATTAGTAGTAACATCATTATTATTAGATTTATAAAGTACTTAATCGACATTGCCTAATCTATTCGAAACTGCTTCGTTAAAGGTTTGATTTAAAATTTTAAACTCTGACGTTAGAAACACAGGCTCGTTGTCTTTTAACCAACTTCAAAATAAGCGGAGGTTTTTAAAAAGCTATAAAATTATATATATTTTTATGTCGGTATATGTTTAAGCATATCTACGACATCTATGTTTCGTGGATGATTTGTTTTTTTTAATCAAAACAGTTTTTTTTTAGTATCGATATCAAATAACATTGTAAATAATAGAAACAATTAAAAAAGGTGGGCACTGTAAGCAAATTCAAATTTCAAATTCAAAATCATTTATTCAGTTTAGGCTACAATTAGCTCTTATGAATGTCACACTGTGCGCTCAACATAGACAACACAGATTTTGTTGACCTCCCGATAAACAATCAAACCAACACAAAAAGTTCTTTTGTAAAAAGTATCGTCAACAAACCATTAGTAACTCCTTTATCTTTCGGAAAAGCAAAAGCATTAGCGACTGTTGTCTCCGTATTTGTTTACGCCTAATAAGTTTACACTGCGTGTCATATCTTGTGTCATTAACGGGAATCCGAAACTTAAGTTCTTTTTTATCTCGATTATCTTTCAAAGAAGGTGTTTGTTATGGTGTTAACGAGGAGCCCTTTCAAAAGGAAGAAATCTTTATATTTTTTAAAAATTGAATAAAATTGAATAGAAAACATTTATTGGTGACACAACACAAATGACATTACTACATAAAAAAATACTATTAGTTATTTTTTATTAAGTGGCCCGTAGTAAGTGGGTGGTAATGATGCCCGCACAGCATGACGTCGCCTCCTAGATTATAGAAAAACCTCTAGACTTTTGTGTTCAACTAATTTTTATTTTTTTATTTATTATTATTGCTCAATAACATAATTACTTAAAATTAGTACAGCATTTAAAACCACTAAGGTTTGTGTTAATGCCGTTTTATCTACATCGATAATACAATATAAGATAATACAAGTACCTACTTATAAATATACACTTTTAAACTTTCGTGTTTCATTATAATAAATAAATGCCTAGACGGGGATCAACGTCAGTCACCCATTCAAGGCATATTTTATATTAATATGTAATTTGCAAAAACACAATGTTGAAAAAATTTTCACGAGCAGGATTTGAACCTGCACCCTTCTGACATACCGGGTAAGGTGCTCTTCCAATTGAGCTATCGTGGTTCTAACCAGCCCGCCGAAATTATTCAACACTTTTTACTTTGAAAGCCAAAGGCGTCCATTCAATGTCAACAACTACCGTCACTAACATCCGATCATAATATTTTTACAGATATTAAAGATCAGTTAAGAAATAAGCAAAAAAAAAGGAAAGAAAGCAGGTTCAAATCCTGCTCGTGGAAATTATTTCAACATTGTGTTTTTGTTAAAAATTATTTGAACATTTTATAATATGTAATTTGCGCCAACCCCCGCCCAATTATCTTATTCTTATATATATCATATTATTTAAAGGTCCCTTTGTATTTTTACAAAATTTTCTTGAAGTTTTCTGACTTACAACTCTAATCTTTGACTAATTGCCACTTTGTAACTGCATTTATCAGAAAAAACGTGATGGCACTGCGAAATTAAAATTAACTCCTATCAGTTAGTGAAGTTACGTTTTGTTAAGACTTTCAGCCTTCGGTTTGCTATCCTGCATGTAAAGCAACTTTACTAACAACTACTACTAACTTTACGTCACCGGGTGGTAGTAAAATAACGGTCGTTAAAACTAGTTTTGGTCATCTCGCGGTTCATATGGGAATACCCTAGTTTAAAAGTGGGATCATATTGAACTGACGTCTGTTACTGTCGTTAAACATATTGTACCTGGATGATCGAGCTATGCTCGGTATTTTTGAAGGATAAAACGACGTTTTCTAAAAATGAGAAAATCGATTTATCGCCCCCGAAACCCCCTGCATACTAAGTTTCATGAAATCGTCGGAGCCGTTTCCGAGATTCAGATTATATAATATATAAACATATATACAAGAATTGCTCGTTTAAAGGTATTAGATCTGCGCGCATTAAGTTTTAACAATGTTTCGATGAGTGTATATCTGGTGGTGGTTGAAGGTTTCTGAAAAAAGGCGAAGTAAAACGCCTCTTTTACACCTATTTTATAATAAGTGGAATCAAGGTATCGATAAGTGAAAAAGCATCTTGCGTATCGGCAGTGAGAGGGGAGGCTAATATTACTCAGCATGTTACATTAGCCCTCTCATTTGAACTGTATTTCCACTTACCATCAAGTGGAGTGGAGTCATTTGACTTCCGAAATATTGCTATGCATTGTTGTGTTCCGACAGTTATGTAGAATTAAGCTACAGTAGTTGAGGATACCGGAAAAATGCTCTTCTATCTTCAGCCTTATCGTCGCTTACCATTGGGTAAATTATGAAAAGCGCTACCCATTGTTAGGGTAAAGCTGCCAAGGAGTACGCACTACCAAAGAGTACGCTGTGCTGCTAATTAATAAATACTAGTTCTCAATTATGTCTCATAAAATTTATTTCCAAAACGGAGGTGTCATAAAAACTTTTTTATCGTAATCGGTATGCGTCATAACGATTGCCCTTAACTTATGGTCTTAAAATTAGGATCCCTATATCCCAATTTGCCCTAAAATATAGCAAAGCATGTGACATACATATGTAGATATCTTCGCGGACGAACCGCAGATATTTAAGCGCAAAATATTGCAGTCATTCGCATTGGAACCTGGTTGACTTCTAGTAACTTTTTAAAATTTATTAATATATTTTTTTAAATAATTGAATATGGTAGTGTTTATAGTTTAAAGAAAAATATTAAGTATTTGAAAAAAATTAAAGTGTTGAAGAAAATCCACGCGGGATTCGAACCCGCACCCCATGACATGCCGGGTCAGGTGCACTGCCAACTATGCTATCGTGGCTCAATCCAACTCGCCGAAATTAATCAACACTATCTACTTTTACTTCATAAGCCAAAGGAGCCCTATTCAATGTCGACAACTAAGTACGTCATCAACATATTATATTATTTATTCATAAAATGTAATCCCCTTTGCATGCCGTGGCATCCTTTAATGAAGACGACACCTATCATTTAAACCGATCAGGCGTTTGTGTGTGATTGTAAATAAAACTTTAAATGTATCACATTATGGTACATCTATACAATACTTTTAGAGGTGCTATAACACCCAGTCGGACTAAGTGGGTCTACAATATGTTCTACTTAGTTATCGCTTGTATTTGTGTTTGTCTTGTTGGTTGTTTTTTAAATAAATAAATAAATTGTTTGCTATAAACATTATAATCAATAATATAAAAATTTCATAAAATGGTCTTCTTTAATTGTTTTAAGTCTTAATAATAACATACTTTAATGTTTGTGTTACCAAATAAACAGTTTAAATGCAAGCAGGTATGCACAAAGCTTACAAGCTTGCCTGTGACTTAATGTGATTTAAAATTAATAAGGTTATAGGCAGTACTTTTTAGGTTTAAAGTTCTATTCTCATTATAACTCAATGTGCACTTAAAATTAGATTATTTTAAATCTAAATCTAAGTAAGAAAAAAGTAGGTGCAATGCAACTTAACCACAACAACAACAATATTAGTTAATAAATATATATAGTTTAGTTTAATATTAGTTTATAACTAACTATTTACCTACAACAACAATATTTCGATCGGCCGCTGACGGCGACGCTCTTGCTAAATATATGTGCCTATATATGTTGTACCTATATGTTCTCTGGAAGTTCTCTGGAAGTGCGAAGGTGCTCTTTGGTGGCTTAACCCCTTTTTGGTATAAAAAATCCTAAACGTTCTCTTAGTGTATAGGTACTTTTTGATATCTTAACCCTAAATTTGAAAAAAAAAATGTGTCTTAGTTTTTTTTTTCACTGCTTTTTTATTTTTGTAATGTGAAAGTTTGGTCAGTTTCAATGTCTGTATAATTAATCCAAATTTAGAACTGATTATAATTTAGATCGTCGGAAAACTCAAACATATCGCGACACGAGGTACAAGAACGGTCAGCTAAGCCTTTAGCCAATATAAAACGGTTTCATCACATTTCTCGTTTTTGCAATAAAACCGGCCTTTGACTTTCTGTGACAAAAGGCTTTTCTAATGGAGGCCTATTATCTGAGGACGAGGGACGTCATCCCTCCTCCCCCCCATCTGACGAATGTTGCGGTTTTGAAACGTTTTTAGAAACGGAAAATCACGTTTCCGCTGCCGAAAATAGACGAAATAATTTAGCCGCTATACGAGAATATAGAAATTTGGTATGATTGTGAAGAGTAAATTAGGTGGTATTGAATCGAACGCGGATATTTTAAGTTCGACTGCAAAAATTTCTGACCAAAACCAAAACAGCATTATAAATGAAATAAAATAATTCAATTCAATTCAATTCAATAATTTATTGAGCAATACATGAGTTGTTACAATATTAGAAAGAAGAATTATTTATTATTTATTATAAGAAGATTTTTGATATCATTATCATTTTAGTACATCTATTAATGAATCCTTGGTTTCATTGGTATTATTATTTACATTCTTACGAATGTGATTCATTATCATCAGTTCATATTATGTCCCCACTGCTCGGGCACGAGCCTTCCCTATGGATGGATGGGGAGAACGGGCCATAAACCATAACGCGGGCCCAGTGCGGATTGGTGGTTGTTAACGACTGCTAATGCAGCCGGGGCCAACGACTTTACGTGCCGTTGCACGGAGGAACTCTAGTTGATAAATTTTTGGTCACCCATCCGATGACCGGCCTTTGCGAAAGTTGCTTAACCTCAGCACTCACAGACCGGGCGCGTTAACCACTGCGCCATCGAGCTCCTCAGCTCAAATATTATTATAGTAATATATAATTTTATGCAAATTTTGTTATAAACAATTTACAGTTTGAAATAAGTGTTAAAAATTTCCTTACGAATACTTTAGTTGATAACACTACCTACTGTTTTAAGATTCCTTAATTTTCGCTACTTATATATTTTAAAAAAAATTTTTTCATTCCTGACAGTGACAAGTTCTTGTTTTTATGACACGTAACTAGAATACTCCTTTTTATACCTACTGTTAAACAAAAAAAAAGGTTATTTTAAAGTTGACAATCGTAACATATTTTGTGAACATGAATGCTGTTACTCTTACTCTTTATTCGTATCTTATATGGCTAAGTTAGAATCACCTCGTTTCGACAACGACGTATAATTTAACACGACAAAGCTTGTGTATTGTATGACGCCAATTACTTAGAAACAGCTCGGTCTGGGCCAGCGAGATTTATTATAACAGAAGAGCATATACCCCTCTGATTAGTACACATTAAGTAAAACATTTTGACACTGTAAAAGAAAGAGGGAAAAGAAATGCCCTTGATGAGATTCTTGCCGGTTTTTTTTAATGCAAACTGTCTAATCATTTGGCCACCAACCTGCCTGTTGGAGAGCGGGATGTGGCCTAAGGTGGTATATGTTTAGACAGGAAATGCCTATTCACTCTTGCTTTGAAGAGAACCAGGTTGTAGTGAACAGGGAACACGTGACCAGGTAGCGCATTCCACTCTTTGGCGGTTCGCAAAAGAAAAGAATTAGCAAACCGCTTGGTACGGACAGGTGGTATGTCTACAACGTACGGATGGTAGGCTAACCTGCGTCTAGTACCAAGATGGTGGAAGGGGGCTGGGGGAACGAGATCGTGTAGTTCAATCGCACACTCTCCAAAGTGTATTCTATAAAACACCGATAGACCAGCAACTCTGCGACGGTGACTGAGGCTCTGAAGTTCAGCTGTAAATTGTTCTTCTCAGTATAAGGTCTCCCGCCCTGAGTAGACTTACGAACCGATGGCATAGTGACATTTATAAGTGGTATTTTGTAGCTTAAACTGAATGAATGATTTTGAATTTTGAATTAAATTTTTTATTAGAAATATATTTTCATGCAATTGTTTTCTCAAAGCCTCAGTGGTAGGATAGTGAAGGCCTCAGTCCAATATCTGAAGGTCAATTCAGAGCTCAATTTCGATATAGGGCAAAGTGTGTTTCGAATACTATCGATGCATAGCCCGATGCAGCAAGCGTAGTGGATAAGTCAATATTCAAAAATGGAAGCGATATGATTTCCATTGAGGCCTTTGCCTAACCGTGGGACAGTATGATTGGCTAATCACTATTGTCTTTGCAGAGGTTTCAGTAACATTTCAACCATCCAGATCTCATGCAAACCCATCTTAAAACTCTTATTTCTCAGCTAAATTGATTGCCATGAACTTAGCAAACTCTTTAAGGGCGAAGAGGTAGTTTATGTTTTTTTTAACATTGTCTCGACTAAAAAAAATATAATTTCTTTTTATTCTAACCATCCTACTGCTGAGATTAAGCTTCCTATTTTCCAAGCCATTTAACCCGATTTCCATCACAAAAATCGTAACGATATCGTAGCGATATAAGTCGTTTGATACCATTTTCATCCTAACACCCGACATTAAAGTCGTTTGAACGTAGTTCCAACTTACCGTATACGGTAGATCTGAATGCGGTTGGTTGGAGCTTCATTCGAACGACTTAAAAATCGGCTCGATTGACGGATGTGAATACGAAAATGGCTGCAACGAAGTCGCTACGATATCGTTGCGGTTTTCAATACAAGAATTACATTTCGCCGAGACTGACTGACTCACATCCACTCACTGACCTTTTGTGTTTACTACCAGACAGTAGCCAGCCAGTATGAAAAAAGAACATGAAAAAAAAACATATTTTTGATATGAAAGAGTTTGTAACACAGTTTCAGTGTTATGTTCATGTTATGCTATGGAGCGAGAGCACGGTGTCAATTATTACAGCAGTGTAGCCGGGAGAGTATGCAAATTTTATAATCAACTGAATGGGAGTAGAACACGCACGTACAAATTAAATGTTGGCACTTTTTGTTTACTTAAAAATAAAATGTGGTTTTATAGAATTCCTTCGTAGATTAGTGGCGCCAGTGTTCGACCGGACCAGTGATCGAGATGTTTTTCCTTTAATCATTATAAATGGGGGGGCAGCATTTGATTTTATTCTTTATCAACAATTGAATACAGACTATCTGCTTCAAAGCAGTTATTTCATAAAACAGTGATTCCAATCTTTCTCCAAAAATGGACCCTTTTCTTAATGAAATGTGACTGTGTCGAACACTGGATCTTAATGTGTCGGACACTGGTGCCAATGCGACACTGCCTTATGTAGTTGTTTATAAATAGGGAGACCTTCAAGAAATTCAGCAAGGACTTTTTTCTCCCTTTCTTTTAAAGCACATAATTGGAAAAAGCCCTCCATATCACAGAATGACATTTGCCAGATAAAGGGGGTTTATAAGATGTACTGCCAAAATTGTATTTAAGAAAAATATTAAGGTAATCATAAGTGATTACCGTCATTTGAACGGACGCAGTTGCGAGCGGTGCTCGTCTCCATATAATTGGCGCTGCCAATGTCCCTTCATATTATTTAACACTCAATTTGAGTTTTACGAGATAATAATAACGTCGAGAGTCCTTGGCGCTGGAGTGTCGTATTGTTCCCCCTTGTTAACAAGAGCCTTCACGATGAAACAATAGCATCAATGATGAGCAATAAAACTTCAACTTTAATACAAAGAAGAAACGATTCATAATTAATTTGAAAGTTTGCATCGTTATTTACAGATTATTGTTTGTTGAAGATATTTTTTTCAATGTTGCAGCTACAGTAAGTAAATAGCCTATGACTTTCCCAATGCTGGGCAAAGGTCCCACCCATCATGGTAATCAGTTCTTCACTACAGTTGATAGGTAATGGCTTTAATAGTAATGATGGGTGATATCACCACGCTTTAAAAATGCGGGTGGGTTATCAGAAACCCGGGTTATTCCAAAACACAGTCCGACCTAGGAATTGTACCCGGGACCTGTTGTTACTCATGTGTTTCGGGTACCGGACGAGCCTTTTGTCACTCGAAGGAATCTTCGTTTCATTATGTTGTTTGTAATGTCGAATTCCATATTAGATTCCGCCAGCTCTTTCTACCCTTGTGTGATTTGGTTTGTGCATGTGCATATTATGTACAAAAGACGTACAGCTAAAGAGACTCGCAAGTCCTGAGTCGAGTGTATCTTTTGTGTTTTGAAGTTGAGCCTTAGAAATAGAACTCGAGTCTTTAAAAAAACTCTACATCTCTGTGTTCCACATACTAAGTTGCTTCAAATACCTAAATATTTTGCTGTTAAATTAAATGCCGAAAATGGCGAATTTGGCTACTTCATAAGCAATCCCTGGCATCGGCTTTAATATAATATGTCTATCATTGATATGATTAGCCACCCGGCTCCTGTTTGTAATAAGTGAATTTTTGTGTACATGTGTATTTTTTTTTAATGTGTAATATCGTATGCTGTCCGCGTCTTTTATAAATAAGTAATATACTCACCAATTATTTTATTGTTATTGGTTATGGCAAAATAGCAGAGGCTGCGGGTTTTGTAAAATGTTTTGTTTTGTTTATATAATTTTTAACGCAAATTTTGATGCGAAACAAATTACAAAAATACAAATGTTGAAAAAATTTCCACGAGCAGGATTTGAAGCTGCACCCTTCTGACATACCGGGTCAGGTGCTCTCCCAATTATTCAACACTTTTTTTTTTTTACTTTGAAAGCCAAGCCCATTCAACGTCAACAACTGCCGTCGTTAACATCCGATCATAATATTTTTACAAATACTAAAGATCAGTTAAGAAGTAGGCAAGCTATTTATAAAATGTTTTTGTTTTGTTTATATAATTTTTAACGCAAATTTTGATGCGAAACAAATTACAAAAACACAAATGTTAAAATTATTTTGGCTTTGGCTTTCAAAGTAAAATAAATAGTGTTGAATAATTTCGGCGGGCTGGTTAGAACCACGATAGCTCAATTGGGAGAGCACCTGACCCGGTATGTCAGAAGGGTGCAGCTTCAAATCCTGCTCGTGGAAATTTTTTCAACGTTTGTGTTTTTGTAACTGTGAAAGACTCATAGGACTACAGTACTAAGGACTCCAAGTTGGCAACGTGTAAAATATCCATGGTGTTTAACGCATCAGTAAGCTGCGGTAACCGTTAAAGCTTTGTGTTTGTGTAAACACAAAAATCTTACTTGATCTCCTCCGTTACTGTTCAGTGAATATTTCATGTCTAATACATTACAAGGAGTAAAAGTTTATTTTCATCTGCTTGTTTGTCGTCTCTGTCAGAAGCTTTTAGGAAATACTTGTTTGACCTCCTTTGTTGATGTTCAATGAATATTTTAGAATAAAGTAATAATCTTTTTTTAATTGTCATTTTTTTCATAAAAAATATATCTTTTATTTGAATTTCGAATCCGTTTTAAAACTTATCTCTTCAAGTCATTCGTAACGCGTTACACGATACAGGATAAAGGCTGCCTACCAGCACGTTGGGCCACAAAGGAAAATGTGTCCTTTCACGTAGGCCCACGGCTTATATTCGAGAAAGGCGCAACCAGGTTCCGATCCGATTATATTTGATGAGACACGGATTTTCCAGGCAGTTTGTTCGGTTTAGTGGGAGCCCTGTATGATCTATAAATAAACGGGGCTGTGATGTGGCGAGATTGGGTTCTAAGATATTTTAAGGGACACAGTTTTCATACAAATCTGATGTGAATGTGATAAAATTAAATTTTACCTTAAAGTACTGAATAGACTTATATTTTGGTAACGGGGCTATGAGACCCTATTTTAAAGTCGGATAAAGTGTCTCACGGATTATATATTTTATTTAATAAATAATAAATTTAATTAGATTATAACCCGGGTTTGTTTTGTTGAGTATTATTTCGACGACTTGATTTGCGCAAGAGCAAGACAGTAACCCAAGTACTTATCAGTGGTGAAGGATCCATACATATTACCGATTCCCAGCGGCTTGCTTATTAGAAATCCGACTCCAGGGATCCACCATGCAGATCTTAATAATTATGTCAGTAATTATTGTCACCAATTAGTTAATATACGTGTATGCGAGGCAGTTGCATAGTGAACAAAATTATTTATTTCCATGTTTATTATTGTCTGAAATTCTTGCCCGTATTTCGCTCTCTCGCCACTGGTGCCTATGTTTTGATTATATTCAATTTCATGTCCATGTGGGCTGACCTATAAAATGACTTGTGGTTTACTTATGGGCCACGGACACATGTTTATTTAATTTATAACTAAAATACTTTAGGGACATTTTAATCTAAATAGAATTGTTGTATTACGATCAAAGTCAAAGTAAAAAAATTTTTATTATTTTTTTTTTTATTTTTTTAAATTTTTATTTAACACTGATTCTACACTAGAAACTTCAGCTTAACTGTGGGTAATAGTCTTAGCCGCGTGGCGATTATGGCAAATTCCCCACAAAATTATTTATCCTTGATGAAGACGTCCAGCAGTGGACGTCTTTTTGGCTGAGATGATATAAATTTAGAAACAGTATGAATTAAGAGCTGGATGAGAGTAGCCGCGGACCGTGCTCAGTGGCATGCACTTGGAGAGGCATATGTCCAGCAGTGGACTATTATAGACTGATGATGATGATGATGTTGATGATGATGATGATGATGATGATGATGACAATACACATTCAGTTTGAATCAGTACAGCGAACGTTTAGTTACAGTGAAATCGTACTTATGCACGGCAAACAAGTATCAGAAACTATGTAGGAGGGTGAATCTACTTCGCCGAAGTTCGCTGAGGTCGGTAATAATGTGGGTAACACTACATGTAACAAGCACTGTAATACATATTACATAACGCTGATTCTACACAGCTTAACTGTGGATAATAGTCTTAGCCGCGTCTGTGATCTAAAAGTTAGACCACCGGCATCTGATCCCGAGAATCTGTCATATCTTTATATATATATAAAAGTTTATTAGAAATACATGAAAATAAGGATTAATATGAAAAAGGAAAAGACATTCATACATATAACTTATGAAATAAATATAAATTAGTAATACCCAAGTTCCGACTCAGTAAAGTAAAAGAGCAAGGAGAATATAATAAAATTACCATGTATAATAAATTACTGTTAAATAAAACTGAAGATATTTTTTAATAATAATGCTTTTTATACTATAAATGAGTTTATGACAATAAAGTTAACTGAAGATGATTTTGCATGTGAATAATGTAATGTTTTAATTTTTCTTTTCAATTTTTACATTTTAATTTTAATTTTAATTTAAGTATTGAGGTGGTCAGTGTATGCACCACCATAAATAATATTTTTTTTAAACCATCGAGAAAATAATTCCAGCAACTAAAACTAAATAACAGCCGTCCCGAACACGTGCAAAACATAAAACCTAAGATGAATGTTTTAGAAACGCGGAACGAATCCTTTTTTTCTTAAATGAGGGTTTTAGTTATACAAAGTGGATAATAAATTTAGAAAAGACAAAGAACTAGTCTGACCGAATGCCATTAAAAGTTAAAGTTTATGGTCTAGTCAATAGGTGACAGTGATTTGGTAGAAAGACAAAAAGTTAGCAGACGTTCGAAAGTGCCATAAATAAACAAAAATGAACTATACATTTGCTTAAGCGTCGAGTTGGACTGTGGGAAAGCATAAAAAAGCGTCACACATGCATTGCAAGTGAGATTCTAGGAAACCCGGGGTGGGATGCTGTGCGCTGTAGAACCTCCTACAAACATCATCTGACCAATTAGAAGAACAATATACTCGTAGATGTGTAAAAAAATTACAGACGGGCGACATGAGAGGTGTGGCTTCAGAGGCTACCTGGGCTGGACGGCGAAGGAGAGCAGGGACAGTCAACGGGCGCACCTCCGGGAACGAGGAAGCTCATTTGGTTCGATTGCGAAAATCGATATTAGAAGCAGTGTACCTTTTGAAAATTGTAACTAGAGCCAGTGTTTTGATTATAAGATAAAATTGTACAAGTAATAGATCATAATTAGATTCAAACGTAAGGTGGTACCATCGTGCGAGTGTGCTAAATTCGGTAAAGTAGAAAATTTTGTTTTGTAAAATTTGTAGCATAGTTTGTTAGATTTATTACAGAAGCTTTCACGACACAAGCTAACTAAAGTTATTTATGTGAACTAAACCACATTTAAACCCTCTGGTTATGTATCTCTATACATAACGAATTTCCTTTAGTGTGGGCCTATATAGAGATATATGTATAAATCAGTAACACTCTATTTTACGGAGCTATTACGTGATTAGCAATAATACTAATCATAATTACATGAGTTATTATAGTGTAATGCGCCAAATATTGAAATGAATGAACCGTGCTCCATAGTGTGATGTATTCACCATTGTAATGATTGACCCGACACTCATGTCGTTGGATTCCTGCAGAATCACGATTAAATACTAATTTCACGTGGCTTAAAGGAGAGAAGAATAATTGTGTGTCGAGAAAGGTTCTTGTACATAGAGTGTGCATGTTAAGTTATTATAATTGTAACTAGGTTGGTCAATGAGGTTTTTTAGTTTAACCGACAGTTTTTCCTCATTTGCGATGACCTAGGAACTAATCGGTTGGCTTTGTAAGGTCTGACGATTTTACAAAGTCTCAAAATAATGAAACAGTTTCGTATCTTCTAGTTTAATTAGGAAATTAAGTAAATAGATAGATAAATAAATAATTAACTAAATAATAACAATAAATAATCCAAATTTGGGCAGATCTATATAAATAAATTAAGAGAACTGCCTATGTCTTGAGTTTTATTTGATTAAGTTAAGTACCTTGAGTGTAAAGATTATTACAACCGCTAGGATAGCGGAAGACCTAGGTTCGATTCCTATTGATCAGTGCAGCCGCAAGGATTGCGGGAGACCCAGGTTCGACTCCTGGCTGGATCGAGAGAACATTTAAAGTTTTACCGTGCTTTATTTCATCATGACAATTTCACCACTGAGATATAACATCAGAGATAACTAAACCTGAGGCCTTTGTATAACCCAGCAGGAAATTATAGCTGAGCTTCATTGTTATTACTTTTATTAAATTGGTTTTATTTCACTCGATACACAAATATAGATGTCAGTTAATTCCTTCATTTTGTAGACAGACAACAGTATATTATCTTCCTAAATATTAAAGCGTTCAGATGCGCTTAGTTTTGAATAAGTCTAGTAATTACAACTGGACATTAAAATCCGACTTAACTATAAAGAGTGGAATGGGTAATTTTGTAGAGCAGAGGCATTGATATAATTATATTTGATTTATGCAAACATTGTTGTGAACAAATTGCAATTTAACATCGCACCTGACCCGGAGTGTCATGGGGTACGGGTTCGACTCCCGTTTGTGAAACTTATTCAACGTTTTGTCACTGTAAAGCATTTAAGTTTAATTAGAGCTCAGATAGACAATAATAGATAAGCTACAGAACTGAATGGCGGGAAGGAGAGCAGCTGCAGACATCACGCATTCATCCTGAAGGAAGTATTTATTGTAAAATCAGAGACATAGGAAAATTGAGGTAGGAGTACGTAGGACTAGTACAGAGATTTGTGATATTTGGGAGAGCACAGTTACTTTGTTATATCGGGAGTAAGGCCATCGCTGCAATGCGAAGCCTGAATTATGTTAATTAAAACCAGTACACTGTCGTGGCGGGGAGCAGCAGTCCGGGGTGTCACCAATACACGTCCCTGTCTCAACCGAACCTTTGCTTTCCATAGTCTGGCCAGACTAACACACAATTATCTTGAGAAATAAAAATGAATAAACAATAAATCCATGGATAAGGGGGCAAAAGAAAAGAAGCGCTCAGCGCCACGTAAATGATATTACACGCTTCGCAGCGTATAGGGTAAATAAGGTCGGTTACCCCCATCTAGCTCTGCTAGCGGCTCTGCCATCAAGTAGGAACCCTGACATCAAGCTGGACTGGTTCCTGATCGGAGGGGGGCCCTTAGCCCTCACGGGTACAACACATCGATTCACGCGATCCTATCACTTGCTATGGCTGCATGGTCTATATACTCTTAAGTCAACTCTATGCAAGCACCCTTTAGAGTGATTTTGCGCACTTATTTCAGCTTAACGATTAGAAACCTATCTAGACTCACTAGAAGGATAAAGACCAGCCACTGAAGCAAGCTAGGTGGAATGGAAAGATGTTTGTGCTTGGTTCACTCGATGATGTATTGGTATAGACATGCGTTATGACTATTGGAAGTAATTAAATCAAGATAATCCAGCTCTCCTATAATGTAGAATCTCTGTATCTAGCAAAGCATACTCGATATACTTATAACTTACTAGACGATCACAAAAGGGGCACTACTGGGGTGCCACCACAGTATTAACTTTTGTTTTATTCATATATATTTTTTTACTTTTAGTTTTAAATTTTTAATTATTTGTTTACTTAATGTCTGATGTATATTATGATGACTTACCTATTGTAATGGTACCTGTTACAAGGTTAATAAAATTGTTTGTGTTAAATTGTTTGTCGTGAATGAACGGGATGACGTCAAAATTCAATTTCTTGTATGATGGTTATCGTTATGATTTAGTCAATGTCTAGTGTAGTATGGCAAAGATAATGTTTTTTGTTTCTTACTTTTTAAATTATTGTGTCTAGTTAAGTTAAGTTAATTATTAGTTTCGCTCTGTTTTACTCATAATTAAGTTAGATTTTTATAAGTATGTTAATTCTAAATGTTATTTAAGTATGTTATATTAGGTAGTGTGTTATTGTCCTGTGTATCTTGTGCCAAGTTGGGTCCCACCAGAATACCAGCGTTGCAGCGACTTGCACGTCGTTGCAGCACAAGCTGAGGTTGGGACCTAATTGGCCACATGCACGTAATTTAACTTTTAATTTTTTGTTTTCATTTGTTTTCGCCTTTTTTTAATCTTATTTTTTCTCATATGTGTCCTCTGTGTTATATGTTAATTGGTGCTTGTGGTCAATAAATGTTTGTTTCTGTTTCTGTTTTCTGTAATAAAGAAATTTGATTCGATTTGATTTGATTTGAGTTTGATTTCCAGGATATTTTAATCGTTTTGTTTTCGGTAGAATATTTTACACAATGCTATTATGTAGATAAAATTTACTATAATGAATCAACTAGTTTCAGGAAGCTCGAGTGGGAATTTAACCTACGACCCATAGATTGAACCCCAGAAGACTCATTGAGTTTTTCAGCTACCCTCACAGTCGAAAGAAATACTTTTGCAAGTATTTACCAATCGATGACGGCGTAATTCTTTCATCATCAAAATCATCATCTCAGCCAAAAGACGTCCACTGCTAGACAAAAGCCTTTCCGTAATTTCTTATAAACAAATTATTTATTTTAGTATTATTATGTTCCAATAAGCGTAAGGAAATACTGTCTTTTTAATATAATATTTTTTGTCTTTTTCAGGTACTGGTTCACCCTATTCAAAATTCACAACACGGAATAAAAAGGTCAATCTCTTTGATTAGTTTTCGATATGCGAAGTAGACTGTTATATTATCCTGTAGTTTCAGTTTTTAACTTATGCTGCTCCACTAATCAAAGTGGGAGACCAAGTTCTTTCATTTATTTCTGTCTAACATGTAAAACAAAAAAGACACTGTTAAATAAAGATGTTACCCTCTTAGATCATTAGATTTTTAGGCTTATGAGCTACAACGCTACAGCCTACCTACAATTGATCACATACACACACGCACACGCACAAGCACACACACCCTCACACACACACACACACCCACACACACACACACACACACACCACACACACACACAAACAAACACACACACAAACAAACACACACACAAACAAACACACACACACACACACACACATACACACACACACACACACACACACACACACACACACACACACACACACACACACACACCATCACGCATATATTATATTATGTTTTCAGACGAAGCTAAAACAAAATGATACAAAAACGTTGGTTATATTACGGATCACGTACGACAGGTGCAAACGCAGTGACAAATGGGCGCACGCCTTGCGTGGGTACCGTTCTGAATTGGTTGCTTGTTTGCCCCGGAATGGGGTTTCGGCAGCGTGAAATTCCAGTGTGCCAATCCCGGTGTGCGTGATTTGATACAAATTGGTAGGTATATCCCGATAGGAATAAGGTGTCGGGATAACGTTACTAATTGAGCAGCTCGGTTACATGGTGTTCAGTGAAGATAGTGAATACTAAGCAGTTTTAGCGATGTCTTGCTACAAGATGGGCGACCGAATTTAATTTGTATTGAATACTGTATTTTTGTATGCAATCTCCATCTATTTTACCCACGACTCGATTTAAATTAAGGAGGCTTTTGCCAAAAAGTGGATCAGTCAGTACATAGCCTACTACTACCCCATTGACATAAAGAACATGTTATTGTATATGACCTAAAAAGTGATTGAATACATTTAAACATATCCTTTTCTCATAAGAATACAAAATTCAAATTGTTACGATATCGTATTTAACAAAGGAACGAAGATAAAACTTATTTATTACTAGTTGTCGCCCGCGACTTCGTTCGCGAAGGCTACACTATCCCACAGGAACCTGTTACCGGGATAAAAAGTCCTATATCCTAGTCCGGGTTATGGTCTGTCTATGTTAAAAGTTTCATGCAAACCCGTTCAATCATTTACACGTGATGCGCGGTCAAATAAACAGACAAACAGATAAACAGACAAAAATTCTAAAAACTGTTGGAACGTGTTCTGTTATCGATTCTAAGCATCCCAAGCCAACTTTTTTTCGATTATGTTCGAGGTACAGACTTTCGACCCTCTTTAGCTTTATTATATGTCATCATCATCATCAGCTCATTTTTATGTCCCCACTGCTGGGGCACGAGCCTTCCCTATGGATGGATACGGAGAACAGGCCATAAACCACCACGCGGGCCCAGTGCGGTGCGGTGGTTGTTAACGACTGCTAATGCAGCCGGGACCAACGGCTTTACGTGCCTTCCGAAGATGATACATTTTTGGTCACCCATCCGATGACCGGCCTTTGCGAAAGTTGTTTAACCTCAGCACTCGCAGACCGGGCGCGTTAACCACTGCGCCATCGAGCTCCTCTTTATGTATGTATTATATGTAATTATAGATAATATAAACTAGGTAGTAGAATAGGTCTGTTAATATTATAAAATATGAATTTATTAAACCAACAATACCCGATTATATTTCTTAATTTCAACAATAGCTTTAATGCTTTTCACTCAGGTCTTAGAAAAGCCTCTTAGTGAAATCCCCGACATAAATTTTGTCAAGACGCTATGCTTAATTATTTGCTAATTTGCTTGACCAGGTGTTCTCATAAATATTACACAGGTTTTAAGCAAGCAAAAATAACAGAGTTTAATAGTTCTTCAATTGTTCTGGCGAATATTGATAGTCGAACAAAATGGTAAAATGGTCCTTCGAGACAGATTTTTATGATAACTACCAACTTAACTAGGTATAGTTTATTTTTTATGCCCTCAATCAGTCATGACTTTCTTTATTGAATTTATTTATTCACGTCATACTTAAACAAAATCACATTATGTTTTATCACTGACTAGCTGACCTGGCGGTCTTCGTACCGCATTTCTTTTTTTTAATATAGCCTATGTTACTCACCGTTAATGTAGCATTCTAATGGTGAAAGATTGTTATAAATCGGTCCAGTAGTTTTTGAGTTTATTCGTTGCAAACATACATACATACTTATAAAACTACAAAGGTTTCCTCTTTATAATATAAGTATAGATTACTACAATCGAGTTATGACAAAAGCTGAACAAAAGCACATCGCCGTTCGTAAATACAACGGAGGGAGCGAAGAACAAACAAAAAAACATCGTAAAAGCAGATCGCAGATCCGAAAATTCGAGAACACAATGGCGCGATGCTTTGAATGCGAATGTTTTGGAGCAGTTCAATTTTGCAAAATAAAAAAAAACGCAATAGGCGACGATTGCAAGCCTCCGCTGTATTTGTAGGTTTGCAATTTAAGTAGTTAGACCTTAGAAAAAAGTTAGATTTTTCCATCTGTGTACCATCATCATCATCATCATCAGCTCATTATTATGTCCCCACTGCTGGGCACGAGCCTTCCTGTGGATGGATAGGGAGAACAGGCCGTAAACCACCACGCGGGCCCAGTGCGGATTGTTAACGACTGCTAATGAAGCCGGGACCAACGGCTTTACGTGCCTTCCGAAGCACGGAGGAGCTCGAGATGATACATTTTTGGTCACCCATCCGATGACCGGCCTTTGCGAAAGTTACTTAACCTCAGCTCTCGCAGACCGAGCGCGTTAACCACTGCGCCATCAAGCTCCTCAATGTACCATCATCATGTATTTTTGTATAGTCTATACTTCTATACTAATATAATAAAGAGGAAAGCTTTGCATTTTTGTATGTATGTATGTTTGCAACGAATAAACTCAAAAACTACTGGATCGATTTAAAAAAAAATTTATCTATTGTTTTCTAAAGTTTACGCGAACTTTATTCTACTCTACTCTACTAGTCTACTCTACTCTATTTAAATGAGGGTATACAAGCTACTAACTAATTATGAGACGACCAACACCTCAGTCTCCCTGTGACCACGGACCCTGCAAAGAGTTCGAAACGTCAGGATAAATATTAAAAAGTAATGTGTAAAATAAACGCGAGTAGATCCGTAAAAGTTGTTTCATTTAAATATCCTCCAAAACATGGAATAGTTTGCCAGCACACGTTTTCCCTCCTTCCTATGCTATGGGGTCCTTCAAACGAGGCGTGAAGAGGCACCTTGTGGGCCGGCAAAGTGAGGATAACTGATGCTGCGTTGTTTTCACGCTGCACCAGTTGTCGTCGCATCTGGAATCCATATTCAATTAACATCTAGGTGAATTGAAGTCATTTGCCGTGCTACGTATAAAAAATTTAAAAAAATATATATATTTTATCATTAGAATGCTACATTAGCGCTGAGTAACAGGCTATAATAAAAAAAAAGAAAAAAAAAAAAGAAATGCATTACAATTTCCGTCGGAGCAGCTAGTATACAATAAAGAATATTTTCATTTCATTTAATTTCATCTTATATCTTACTATGTGCCTCGACTAGCAGCAACGGGAGACTATAATGTAAAATAAAGGCTGACAGAATTGTTATAGCTTAAATGGTAGAAAAAGAATGGTGATTTATAATTTTATTAGAATAGAGAGTATTGATAGAATAGCCGGAATAGATCGGATTGAGTTCGAGAATTTGCCGATTCATACCATAGTTCGAAACAGCCATTTCAAAAAGTGTCCTTCTGCGATTCACACCGTGATGCGAACCAGTCGTGGTGTGAATCGATGAAGTACCCGAGAAATCGTGGTTCAATCCCTATTTAGTTCCGTTAGATTATAACTGACGTGAACCCATGCCTAACACAAGCTTGTTAGCTTTTCTAGGTAGTTTATATAAGAAGAGAAGATTTTAATGAATGAATTGTAACATGGTCATTTTTCTAATATTTTTGTTCTTATATGAAATGATAAAGCTCACCTTTGTATTATATATTTTTGACTGAAACTTTTCTGTTGTGGCTCAAAGACACCTCCGTTCCACGGTTCGCAGAATTTACGTTACGATGCCGAATGTAATATTTGCCTAACACTTGTCTTGTTAATTATCTTTCCACTCCATCTTGTATACGCATCGCACGAGACATGTTAAAATCACAATAAGGGGGAGGGAAGATGCCGGCTAAATAAATACTTCCCCTTGAACACTGACTACGTTTCCCTACAACGTCGCCAGATGTCGATGCAAGGATAACCTTATAGATAGATAGACAGGTTGCGATCTTGCAAGTTAAAATACTTTTCCAATACCGGGTCATGTAACTGACCAAGTCTATACTAATATTATAAAGAGGAAAGCTTTGTATTTTTGTAAATATGTTTGTAGCAAATAAACTCAAAAACTACTAAAGCGATTTAAAAAATTCTTTCACCATTAGAATGCTACATTAGCGCTGAGTAACATAGGCTATATATATAAAAAAGAAAAAAAAGAAATGCGGTACGAAGTCTGCCGGGTCAGCTAGTGTCATCTCAGTCAAAAAGACGTCCACTGCTGGACAAAGACCTCCCTCAGGAATAAATCATTTTGAGGTGAATTTGCCATAATCGCCACGCTTGGCAGGCGGGTTGGCGATCGCAGTAAGGTGAGAATAATCACAGAGAGACGCTGCTGCCCATCCTCTGGAATGGTCCCATAGTCGCCTTCTACGACACCCACGGGAAGAGATGGGGTGGTGCAATTCTTTATACCCGGCACCACACGGGGTAAGCTAGTGTAATATAAACAAATTCCTCCGTGCTTCTGAAGGCTCGTCAAGCCATTGATTTGGCACCGGTTATTGTTTTTAGTTGATGACAGACAATAGCAGTCGTTAAAACCTGCCACCTTGGACCAGCATTACAATGCTGGTGATCGAGTTGAATCTACTCGATCGAGCTTGTACAATAGCGCAGTTGGTTCAACTCGATCTGTGGTCTAGTCAACAATCAACTGCTTCTTTAGACCCTGAGGTCCTGGGTTCGATTCCCAGCGTACATGTTTGTGTACTCGGTTTGGTTGTTGGTAGGGTTTGTTTGCCCGCCTGGCTAGCTACCACCATCTTATCTAAATATGTCGTCGTAACATCAATGTTTGTAGCTGTGATCAATGCTTGTGACGTTTATAAGCCGATGATGATGATGATGATGATGATGATTACTGTCACCCATTTAGACCGACCAGGCGTTTGTGTGTGGTTGTAAATGAAACTTTAAAAGTATCACATTAGGGTACTTCTTATAATGTTTTTAGAGGTGTAATAACACCCGGTCGGACTAAGTGGGAGGTAAATAGTGCGAGAAGTTAGGAACGTCAATACACTTGTAAAGGTGAAACATACTGAACTGCATTACTATATTTTAACAAACAAGTAGACTTCTTGGCGGGTAAGTGAAGAGTTACGCCTTCGGTTCTTTTTTATTTTCTAAAATTTGTGTTATGTCGAATATTAATGTGAAATAATGGTGGATTATTAACCGTTATGTGTTCGTGAGTGTGCATGAGTGTTGGCAAATGAAACAAAACAATGCAACGTCACTTTTCAAATTCTCTCAAGAAGTCCGCGTGATTTTACTGAGATACTCGAGGGGTTGGGGGTATATCATTTCTCACTTCTCATTTCTATTATCATTATTCATCATCATCATACTGGAAGGAAATATTGTTTAATTATGTATTACTTGTAAGAAAAATTATTTTGACACTGGCTAAATGTGCTAATCGCACGAAGCCATCAAATAAAGGATAAAAACAAACAAGTAGATCTGCCTAGTATACTCAAAAACAAATTTATTTAGTTTATTGGAATATCTGTGAAACGCCTCAGAGGCCGAGTGGCAACGTAGTCGTTCCCATACCCGAATGCCTCGGGTTTATTTTCCCGAACAAGCAAAGTGTGGTGATTAAGTCATTACCCATCAATTGTAGTGATGACTTGATTTCAATGATGGAAGCCTTTGCCCAACAGTGGGACAGTCAAAGGCTATTTTCTTTACTTTACTATCAGAATACCAACATTTATCATACATTATAAGAAACTTAAAACTGACACCAGAAAGCCTACTATAACAGTTCCTAACATGTAGTAATAAATATTAAATTTCGTCAGCCATCAAAACTATTCCTTGAGTAGTGTAAAACGGGCACCCATGTCGCTTACATTATTTAAGCATCCGAGACGGGATTACAGTTTGAAAACTAATACGTTAGTTTTGCGTATGAAAACTACGTAAATACAGGCGTGGTGGCTTCACTCCTGTCCTGACCCACATCACTTAGATAACGTCAGCTTCAGACGTATTTGTTACACATGGGCATTCATGCGATTACGAATATACTGACTAGACAAAAGGTTCACGTTGAAGAATTTTAACCAATTAAGTTGTTTTGAAACGAAATCTGATGAAAACAATTTTGTGCGCGAAAAGTTGCTGGAATTCAAATTTGTGGTATTTCATCTGTAAAGTTGGACCAAAAAGTTGACCAATGCCATCTATCCAACGGTTTGACCAACCGGTTGGTCAAACCGTTGGATAGATAGCACTGTGCCGCACTCAAAAATAAAAAATAAAAAAAAGCAGTGTAAAAATTCAGTGCTTACGTCAGCCTTCCCGGTAGCATAATGGTTAGTGCAGCCGCCCGGATTGTGGAAGACCCAGGTTCGATTCGTGGCTGGGTCAGGTAGGCATTTAATTGTTTCACTGTATTTTATACAAACATTACTATTATTTTATATATATTTTATACACTTATACTTATATATTATATATTTATTTTATACACTTAAAAATAAAAAGTAATAATAAACTTAATCTTTCATTGTCACTCCGTTGCTGGGGTCAGCTAGAGCGTGGTAGAGTCAGCCTTTTTGTTTTACCCAGGGTATCCGCTTTATGGATACCGACCAATAGAAAGCGATTTTAGTTGTGTGACGGCTCTCCTGTCTTCCTTTCCCAGATCAATAGCTAGCTGGAGAAATCGCAACCAATTGCAAAACGCGGAATTTAAAACCGCCTAAGTGGTCTAGTACTGGTCTTAAGTCCAGAGATCACGGGTTCTAAACCCAGCGGGAACACAATGTACGGTCTACGTAACGACCTACATTTTATTAGTTTAAAGTCATCATTTTTATTACATTCGAACCAGTCTACAATCAACTCGCGACTCATCAATTAGCGTTACAATTCATTACGCAATAAAAGTAATTTTTATTTAATTCAAGTTTTATCATTCATCTCCTTTGGTGTGTGGACATTCAACCCATACATCAAATTGGTCCTTCGAGCCTCCGAAGGCGGGATTATAAAACGCGTGTGCGTGTTTCCGAGTGTGAACCAAATTGGATTGCCGCGGCATACCTGCCACGTAAGTCGAGCAGCCTTCGGTGAGTCAGTCATCTATTATCTAGTCTCCCGACACTATCATCATGCAAGACCTTCTCGCCAAGCAGCAGCAGCTTATGGGAGCGATGGATTCGCTTCTCGTAAACTTTAAGAAAGACGGTGCTGATCGTAAGACCGCAGCTTATGTCAAAAAACGCCTAAGTAACCTCGAGTCACACTGGCAAGAGTTTCAGGTAAATCATATTAGGCTATGTGAGTTTGATGATCGTACGCATGAATACTTCACTGACAATTTTTATCAGCGCGTGGCTGATTTCTATAATGACGCTAGATCATTCATTCAAAAATATCTACCGGTGGAGGGTATGGAGGAGAAACTTGTCATTCGCCCTGCCACCCCGTTAGCTGGTCGCTCACAGCAACAACCTTCGCCGCAGCTTCTACTCCAGGGTCAGGGTACGGCATTAGCCGGACTCTCTCAGCAGCCCCCAACGCAGCGGGGTCAAGGTACTAACAGTAAGCTAGACGAGATGCTACGAAAACAAAAAAGCAACTTCAAAGCATTTGCCCGTACTCTCCAATCTGTTAATTTAGAAATTCTCTCACAAAAATGGGAATTCGAAGATGCACTTAAGTCCTTGCAGAGTAGGTGGCTTGTCATTGATGCTCTTCATTGGGAGATCGATAGCGAGCAGTATGAAGAAAATGAACAATATGAGCAGACCTTTGCGCATTATGAAGATAAGTATATTACTATGAAGAAGTCCATCAACGGCAAAATGTGGTCGCAATCTCATAGGGAAAAATCAACACCGCAGGTGGACATCCCTTCATTCAGTGGGAATTATCACCAATGGGAATCATTCAAGGATTTGTTTGTGGAATCCATTCATAACAATAACTCGTTGTCAGCTGCTCAAAAAATGCAGTACTTGAAAGGTAAGCTCAAGGGGGAGGCAGAGAAACTAGTCCAGCACCTCAACATCAGCTCAGACAACTACCAGATAAGTTGGGATATATTGAACCATCGATACAATAATAAAAAATTGATTTTCAACTCTCACGTTAACATCATAATGTCTCTTCCAATTATGCAACATCAATCGGCAGCATACATAAAGAAAATCCACGACACTGCCAATGAGTGTCTCAATGCAATCAAGGCCCTAGGTGTAGACACTAGCACCTGGGATCCGTTAATGGTCTACATATTGTCAAACAAGTTAGACGCTGAATCGTATAATGACTACATCATTTCACTAAAAAACCCAAGGGATATTCCCACTTTAAAGGAACTTTTGGATTTTCTGGAAAACACTTTTACGTCACTTGAAATGTCAAGGCGTAAACCGGAAACTGCGAAGCCATCTCAACAACCAGAAGCAATCAAAACTGGTCCAAAAAAGCAGTTTTTTTATAAATCATTCAGTAGCAATCAAAATCACTCATTCAATAAAATAAATCATATTTCAAACAAAACTGGGTCTAGTCCCGGTCAATGCCCGGTGTGCGAAAAAGAATACGGTATTTTTCATTGCAAAACCTTTTTTGATATGCAGCCGCAAACTAAACTGAGAACTATTGAGAAAATTATGCTATGCAAAAATTGCTTTAAGAAACATGACAATAAGGAATGTATTAGCAGTAAATGTCGCGTATGCAAAGGCAATCACAACACTTTACTACACGACGCTTACGTTAATAATCAAAGTTCAACCTACGAGCCTACAAAAAGAGTTCAAAGTAATCAGCCCAATCAGCAATTCAACAATATTCATGTTTCGCAAGGCGAGGCGAGTGAAATTTTGCTTGCCACAGCTCTGGTTAAGGTCCAAAAAGCGGATGGAACTCATAAAATTTTGCGTGCTCTTATTGACCAGGGATCACAAGCATCTATAATAACTGAAAATGCAGCTCAACAGTTAGGCTTGAAGCGAAACCGGTGTAAGGGAACTATATTCGGAGTGGGAGCACGGGAAAACTCATGCAAAGGTTTTATCAACGTAACATTGACGTGTACTCATAGTGACTTTTCTCTTAACGCTAATGTTTATATAATGAACCAAATGGTTAATAACCTGCCAAACAGATCATTTACGGAACCGTCGTGGTCACATGTTCAAAGCATTCAGCTTGCGGACCCAGAGTTTTACAGAAGTCGCCCTATTGATCTTTTACTAGGAGCCGACATTTATCCTTCAATCATAATGGCTGGTATAATAAAGGAAAATGAGTCACTACCGATCGCGCAACAAACACGATTCGGTTGGATTCTATGCGGTAACACAAACACAGAGAAATCACTCTATTGTAATGTTATTTTAGTAGATGAAGAAGATTTTTCCCGTTTCTGGTCAATTGAAGATATCGCTGATGATGACGTCATGTCTGCGGAAGATCAATACTGTATGAAACTGTACCAATCAACAACAGAACGCAGATCTGATGGGAAATATGTAGTAAGACTTCCCTTGCATCCAGAGGTCGACGAGAAATTGGGTCAGTCAAAAGCCAAAGCGGTAGCTCAATTTTTTCAATTAGAAAGGAAATTTAAAAGACAAGAGAGTATCGCAAAATTATACAAACAATTTATTACAGAATATAAAGATCTAGGTCATATGCACTCGGTAACCGCAAACGTAAACGAACTGCGTTATTATTTACCTCACCATTGTGTGCAACGCGCCGACTCGACAACCACTGCACTTCGAGTCGTCTTCAATGCGTCAGGAACAACTGATTCTGGATTGAGCTTAAATGAGCTTATGTACCGAGGGCCTAACTTACAGCAAGATTTATTATCTTTAATTCTTATGTGGAGACAATACCCATTCGCATTTATTGCAGATATCGAAAAAATGTTCCGACAAATTTTCATTCATTCACAGGATCAGCGATATCAGCAAATAGTATGGCGAAACTCCACAGATGAACCTTTACAAGATTATCAGCTAGCGACAGTCACGTATGGGACGAAAGCAGCTCCATTCTTGGCAATGATGACACTCAGACAGTTGGCTAGTGATGAAGGTCATAGATATCCCGAAGCTGCAAAGGCACTTCAGGAGCAATTTTATATGGACGATTACCTTGGAGGAAGCTTCAGCCTAGAATCAAGTCTACAATTACAAAAAGATTTGATAAATTTGTTGGAGTCTGGAGGGTTTAACCTTCGAAAATGGTTATCAAACGAATCGAAGCTAAGTCAACGTACTGGAACTGAACCTGGAACATTTGACTTCCGGTACGAACAAACAACAAAGGCATTAGGCTTAACATGGGATTCGAAACAAGATACTTTTATTTTTCAATCCAAAATAAGTAAAAGTTCAGAAATCATACCGACAAAAAGAATTCTTTTGTCAGAGATATCAAAGATATTCGACCCCCTGGGTTGGCTGTCACCGGTCGTTATTCAGCTCAAACTATTATTTCAAGATATCTGGACCGCCGGCCTTCAGTGGGACGAACCAGTACCAGACAAAATATATCAAACTTGGATAAAGTTAAGAACAGATATCGAAAATATTAATAAAATAAAGATACCACGATGGATTGGCTGTGGAGAAAGTGACGTCATAGAATTACATGGTTTCTGTGACGCGTCTACTAAAGTTTACGCAGCGATTGTTTACGCACGCATACAAAGCACAACGTCAATTACACTTTTAACAGCCAAAACCAAAGTGGTACCCTTAGCTAAGAACGCTAAACAAATCTCATTGCCACGACTGGAGCTCTGTGGGGCGCTCTTACTATCAAACTTAATGTTAAAAGTTACAAAAAGCCTTAGCAACCACAAAGTAAAACTTTTCGGATGGTGTGACTCAACTGCAGTTTTAGGGTGGCTGCAAGGCGAAACAAGTCGCTGGAAGCCATTCGTTGCCAACAGAGTAGCTAAGATAATACAAATTATTGATGCAAATTCGTGGCGCTACATTAACACGAAAGAAAACCCAGCTGATTGCGCTAGTCGCGGTCTAACAGTTGAACAGCTGCTGCATCACACTATCTGGTGGAACGGACCCAACTGGCTATCAACATACCAACAACAATCAGAATCCGAAAAGAAAGAGTTTAATACCGATTTAGAAATAAGAAAAACAAAGCAAATTAATGTTACACAATTAAGCGATACGGGATCAAATATCATTCACCGGCTAATTTACGAACACAGCAACTTTACGCGAGCGTACCGATTACTTGCATGGATATTACGCATGACGACACGCCAAAATAATAAGCTAGAATATTTATGCACGGATGAATTACGAAAGGCGCGTTTAAGGATTGTTAAATATGTCCAACAACAAGAATTTTTTGAAGACATTAGTTACATTCAAAAACAGGGTACATGCAAACCAAAAAGCAAATTACTAGCATTAAGTCCGTTTCTAGATGCTGATGGGCTTTTACGAGTAAAAGGTCGATTATCCAAGTCTCATCTAAGCGAAGATATGAAGCATCCGTTAATCATACCATATGAAAGCCGATTAACAGAATTAATTATTGACGAAGCTCACAAACAAACATTCCACGGAGGAGCACGCCTTACTCAATCATTGATAAGGAAACAATTTTGGATTTTAAGTGGAAATCGAGCCGTCAAAAAACACTTATTTAAATGTGTAATTTGTAAAAAGCAGAAACCTATCAAACAACATCAAATGATGGGTGAGCTGCCGGAAGCACGAACAACACTTTCGAGACCGTTCTTCCATACGGGTGTCGACTTCACCGGTTTCGTAGAGGTTAAGGCCAATAAAGGACGCGGTATTAAAACATCTAAAGGATACGTGGCGGTGTTTGTGTGTATGGTGACGAAAGCCATACATTTAGAGCTCGTGTCTGATCTGTCCTCATCAGCCTTTCTGGCAGCACTACGAAGAATGGCCGCGCGAAGAGGCACGCCAGGTCACATGTACAGTGACAATGGGACCAACTTTGTAGGAGCCCACAGAACACTGCAAAAGGAATTTTTAAACATAAAGAATAATGTTTTATCAGAAGAGTTCCTCACTGAAATCAGCGAAATGCAAATCAAGTGGCATTTCAATGCCCCATCTTGGCCTAGTGCAGGTGGATTGTGGGAAGCTGCAGTCAAGAGCTTAAAACACCACATGCGCAGAGTGATTGGGGATCAAAAGCTCACTTTTGAAGAATTTACCACCTTATTGTCTCAGTTAGAAAGTTGCTTGAATTCAAGGCCTTTGTGCGCTATAACTGAAGATCCTAATGATATCGATTATCTAACACCTGCACACTTCTTATCAAGCGGCCCTGTTCTCACTATCATCGAAACAGAACAGGATGAGAGAACAAGATGGCACTTAGTACAAAAGACATTTAGTGATATTTGGAAGAGATGGCAAACCGAATATTTAACACAACTGTCTATCAGACACAAATGGCAAGTACCTCGACCAAATATTCAAATTGATGACGTTGTTGTCATCCATGACGCAAACCTTCCTGCAGGGAAGTGGGCCCTAGGCCGGGTCATAGACACTCATCCCGGAAAAGACGGCCTAACCCGTGTAGTAAGCGTAAAAACGAAGAGTGGAGTAATGAAAAGGCCAGTCGTAAAGTTGTCAATTTTACCAGTTAACAATCAAACTGCTACAACTAATTCAAACCTACCTTACAACGAAGAAACACAAAACAAACGAAAAAGAGGTCAATCATTCAAAACATCATGCCTAAACTTTGTAACTACAATATTCATGTTATTTATGTTATTTATGACATCATCGGTTCAAGGTGCATATAACATATCGTCGCTACCAAACAATAATACCATCTATTTCGACAAAATGACTGAAATGAGATTAATTCAAGACAATTGGAAGCTTGTAGTATATTATGACATGCAGCCGTACTGGGACGGCATCAAGTTATATGGCGATTATATCAAACATTTAGAAACACAGTGCAATTTAATGACAGTGAAGTCACACTGTGACGTCATATTACTACAACTACGTCACGAGTTCACAGAATTCGAGTCCTACGGCCGTATGTTACCGACGCAGCAAAACAAGCGCACGCGACGAGGGCTCATTAATGGTGTCGGTTACATCGCCAATAGCTTGTTCGGTGTTTTAGACGACCACTTTGCTGAACAATACCAAAAGGACATTTCCATTCTAAAAAATGATCAAAAACACCTGATGACACTGTGGAAGAAACAAACATCGATTATTGAGACAGAAAACAACATGCTTAAGAGAGTTGAAAACGTCATGGACAGACAGCACAAAATATTTAATCAGCATTTAAATAAATTGGAGGTTGCAGCAAATAAATTCAAGAAGGAAATTGGGCAAGTAGAGATCAGCAACGAATTTTTATTTTCATGCATAATTGTCAATAATATATTAAACAATTTGAAAAATATTCAAAACACGTTATTGGACGCCATCAGCGATCTTCATAACTTTAACGTACATGTCCTTACTCCAGAACAACTTCGTGACGAGTTAAACATAATATCTGGGCAGTTGTCAAAAGAGCTATCCATTCCCATTGACAATATACAAACAGATTTGTCAAAGATTTATAAGATAACGAAAGTAAGAACTCGCATCACACAACAGTACTTTATTTTCGAGATGCAAATCCCATTGGTAAATCGAGATAGCTATGATATCTACAAAACATTCCCTGTCTCACATCAAACAGGAAATGTCATGGTAAAAGTGCAACCAGTATCTCCTTATTTGGCTATGAACATAAAAAAGGACACCTACTTAACTATATCGGAATATGAACTGCAAAGATGCATCGAATTAGATGTTCATTTGCATATATGTCAATTACAAAAACAAATTTATCAAAGAGTATCGGACGACAATCTTTGTATAGTAGAACATGAAACGGGCAAATGCAAAACATTTATTAGTCAGTGTCAAGTTACCTGGACAGAATTAGTCACCGTTAATACATTTCTATTCACCTGTTGCGGGCAATGCTCCTTTAGAATAACATGTGGGGATCAAATGTCACACGAGACCTTCAAAGGAGTAAACATTATCGCACTCGGAAGCGACTGTGTAGTTAAGGGCGACACATTTACAATAACGTCGCATCAGCATCATGCCAGTGAAATCAATGAAAAAGCAGACGTCTTATCGGTCACGATCGCACCAGTCAATAAAGTTCTCAACATATCGATTCCGGTCATCGGTGCCGTCAACGAGACGCATGACTCGAGATTAGATCAAATGAGCAAACAGATAGAGCAACTGAAATCGGACGCAGATCGCCTCGACGACGACGGAACCAGCCCCAGTTTTCACGACGTGCATCACTACGTGGCTATCTATGGGATAGCTGCGTTGTTGTTGGTGGGCGCGGCGGGCGCGTGGTGGCGTCACCGCCAACGCAGGAGCACCGAGCCCACGCCCGCCACTACCGCGCCCGCCGCAGCCGCCGCCGCCGACAACGTTTCTCCGCCGCCGCCGCCGCTGCTGGCCGCACCGCGACTACGTCGCAGCGGACCAGCCGGTAGTAGCATGCCGGGTCAACATAGTACAAGTGCGACTGCAGTTCAGTGTGATAAGTGCAGTGGCTATAGTGTATGTGAAAATCGACAATCAAGTTCCGTGAGTGATTTAGTGGAGCGTAAAGATAAGGTTACGATGCCAAGCTTTGAAAAAATCACTTTCATGAGTGATTCTTAGTTAGTCAGATCATACTTAGTTTGTCGGGAATCATTTTTATTCATCTCGGATTAATATTGTCGGGAATCATTTGTTAAGTTCACACTCCATCACATACCATGACCACTTATCTCATGCCTCATCTCTCGCCCGGGAATATGTACGGTCTACGTAACGACCTACATTTTATTAGTTTAAAGTCATCATTTTTATTACATTCGAACCAGTCTACAATCAACTCGCGACTCATCAATTAGCGTTACAATTCATTACGCAATAAAAGTAATTTTTATTTAATTCAAGTTTTATCATTCATCTCCTTTGGTGTGTGGACATTCAACCCATACACACAATATGTTTGTACTCGGTTTGGTTGGTGTTAGGACTTGTTTGTCCGCCTGGCTAGCTATACGATATTTAGATTTTTGTTTCACTATTTAAATTTGGTAAATTAAATGTATTTTGTTTTAATAAATCAATATCAATTTGTACGATACAGATATTTGATTAATTAAAAAAAATGCATTTGACGTCTCTCAGTTGGGGCTTGAACGCACCAACTTTCACAATTAACTCGACAGCTCTTCCAACTGAGCTCCCAAGACATTGGATTCTCAGTCGATTTTTAAAGTGTAACAAAAAATGTCAGTACCCTTAATTGATACTAAATGTACCTATTTATCATTAATAAACAAGCTGACGCACTGCAGAAACGAGAAAGCTTCCCGACAACATAAAAAGTTATCTGATGATGCAAACGCCAACTGTGAGATACCGATTTTACGTCTCCCCTAAACGGCGAATAGGCGTGCACACACGATACACGGAAAAAGCGGGCACTCATCATGACGACGAATTCCCAACGAACAGTTGAACATCTGGCTGCCACCCCCCTAAATAAAACGACAGTCCCCCCACAAATTGTTTTTTATTGGCAGTTTCTGTATTCGCACGGTGCGTAGGAAGGAATACTTAAACGAATTCTCCGGAGAGTTCGTGGAAGTATTGACTACATACTTAGACCGTATAGAATATTCATGGGCTAGTTTCTTTAAGTTGGCTGGTACTCGTGGGTTGAGGAATTGCTTGATTGTCTGTAAAACATTTTGGAGCAAATGGGCGTTAAAGTTGGAGGCACGTTAGGTCGTTGGTAAGGGACCAAATCGTCGTTAAAATCCACCAACCCTTGGCTAGCGTGGGGGGACTGCCTTATCTCCATATGTACATGTATTATTGATGTAGAAAGATCTGTCTAGCAATAGGATATCTATCAAATAACTTCGATACTGTTAACAAAGATGTAATCAAGTTGACAAATGTCAAGTTAGTCTTGCTTTTGAGTCCAAAAGCTGTCAAAATAAATGTATACACAATAACACACCTCTTAATTTCGCAAGCCGCAATCTTAAGCAACTCTTCGCGCCCAAAGAACCATAAATTAGTCCTAATTTGAAAGCAACTCCATCAACGACGCCGCGCACCATCTGGCGGGCCAAACGAAAAATATATAATAATGAACATTCAGAACACAAATGGGAATAACCCAGTTATGTCAAGAAATGTTCGCTCTTGTTCACACCCGTCAAGGGATATTCAACCTTTATTGAGAGACGTTAGAGTGCTTGATCTACATCGGCGTTGTCGGGATAACGAAAAGGGTCGAGAAGGGCGGTTCAGTTCCTACTTATTAGGTATATAGACGATTCTTAGTGGCGCTTTCTTATCTGATTTTTCTCGCTTCCCGCACTTGTTGCTTTGATCTACGTTTTAGAATAATACATTAATCTCAATTTCGCTTCATACGCTGAGTTATAAGGTTTTATCTGGGTTGTCTCGTTAACATAATGTATTTCTTTCCTTTTCATTACATTGGTCGTGAGCTTTTGGCTGATTACTATCTTTGTTATATTTAACAAAATATTTTCGATATATCAAATTACATTTATCAGAAGCTAAGGAGACCACAAACATTGTACAAAGTTCGAAACGTCAGGACTTAAAAAAAATATGTGTATAGGTAATTAACTAAAGCAAAACCGTATGTTTCATTAGAATTTGGCTTTTAAACAAACAGCTTTGGCATACGGATAAGCTTTACTAAATAAACGCTGGGAGTTGAGATTCCCAAATAATAACAAGACAGAATAGAACCGAGAGGCGGGTAACACGATGCAGAAATTAATAATGTATCGTTTACGGCGCCGGCGTCATAAAATCTGTTATTGCTGCGGTAAGTCTATTGCATGGATTATTTTGGTACGCAGGTACGGTGTACGGTGGCTTTGATTTGAATTTTTTATCTTTAATTTAGCTGCTTGTTTTACACTAGCTTTTGAACGCGGCTTCGTGCGTTCAATTCTGTCTGTCCCAAAGTCTTTACGTGCCGCGTGGAACATTGTATAAAACCTGAATAAAAGACAGTAGATCGATAAAAGATATTAAAATAAAAGATATTAAAATAATTATTACTTAAGCAATCAAATTAGTATTTCTAGACAATAATGACCCAATAAAAACGAAAAACAAAACAAATAGTAATAAATAATAAATAAATTTGATAGTTAACGAAAAATAATAACATACAAGTAGTTGTTACAGAAAATTAAATGTTTCCATTTCATGCATGCACTAGCGGCCCGCTCGCGACTTCGTCCGCTTGAGTACCGGGTCCAATTCTATGCATGTATTATACATAATAAATGAATTTTCCTCTTAAATCACTCTATCTATTAAAAAAACCGCATCAAAATCCGTTGCGTAGTTTTAAAGATCTAAGCATAGATACATAATTACATAGGGACAGACAGACAGCGGGAAGCGACTTCGTTTTATACTATGTAGTGATTAAGAAATTAACTATATAATTCAGATTTATTAAAATAGCTCAATTTAATATAAAAGTTCATAGAAAACATCGTACTTTCTCACCGCGACAACGACATTATAATATCTGCGTCACTTGCAACTTATTCTAAGCGTCTCCGCTCCGCGTCCTATTTTCTCGTCTCGAATTCAATCAGTTGAAGTCTCTCAACTGGGTTACTTGGACACAAAAGATGCGGCGTTGTGAAGAATTTGTTTATATGTAGGTTATATGTATATACCTAGGAGCTTGATGGCGCAAAGGTGAACGCGCTCGGTCTGTGATTGCTGAAGTTAATCGTCTTTAGTAAAGGCCGGTCATAGGATGGACGACCAAAAATGTATCATCTCAAGCTCCTCCGTGCTTCTGAAGGCACGTAAGAACGGTGGTCCCGGCTATATAAGGTCACATTTTATCAACTGTAAATATTTTGACAAAACATCTAATTACCTATATCAGAGAAATAAGGCCCTAGCATTTAAAAATAACTTCAGGCTAGTTTGACACAAAAATTGTAATATTTTTAAGAACGGCCTTTCTGTCGGCTCCTTTGAATGAAACTACGGGCACGTGTAAGCAGTGCAGACATTGCGGCCTCTCTGTTTCGGCTCCTTTGAATTGTAACTACCAAAAGTGCTTTATTTTACTTTTTAATTGAAATGTATTTTGGCGTTTTTCTTGAAAACTAGCGTATAAAAGTTTAAGATTTTTAAATAAAAATTGTTTATATATATTGTTGAATTTATCCCCAAAATATTTGCAGTTGATAAATGTGACCTTATATTAGCAGTCGTTATCAACCGCTAATCGTCAATGATTGGTGGTGGTTTATGACCCGATCTCTCTGTTGTATTTCCATCTATAGGGAAGGTTCGTGCCCCAGCTGTGGGGACATAAAATGTGCTGGTGATGGTATACCTAGGTTTATTCTGCAGTCAAATTCAAATTCAAATTCAAAATCATTTATACAGTTTAGGCTACAAGTAGCTCTTGTGATACTGATCAGCGAGATCATATATGCCGATGACCTGTGCTTTTTAGCGGAATCCCCAGGTGGACTTCAACAGCTGATGTCACACTTCCACCAGGTTTGCTGCAAGTTTGGCCTAAAGGTCAGTGTCAAAAAGACGGAAGTGATGTCCTTGGACATCCATGGTCGTGAGACACTGGCGATAAAACTTGGTGAAGATGTGCTGAAGCATGTTGATAAGTTCCGCTATCTGGGAAGCATGATAACATCCAAGTGCGACCTTGATGCTGAGATCAATAGCAGGATCGGTGCTGCTGCTTTAGCATTTGGAAAGCTATGTTCAAAGGTCTTCTGCTCGCACGACTTGAAACTGGCCACAAAAATATCTGTATATATGGCGATTGTGCTGCCAAGCCTCCTATACTCCTCTGAGACATGGTGTGTGTACCGCCACCATATACGCACGCTAGACCGATTCCACCTTAAATGCCTTCGTAGTATCATGAAAATCAGATGGTGTGATCGCGTGCGTAATACCGAAGTTTTGCGACTGGCCAATGTTGGTGGTATTGAGTCTTACCTAATGCGTCGGCAACTCCGGTGGTGCGGACACGTCTCACGCATGTCCGCGGAGCGTGTGGCAAAGCGCATCTTTTACTCTGAACTGAAGGAGGGCAAGCGTAAGCGTGGTGGTCAACTCCTCAGGTATAAAGATGTTCAGAAAAGGCATATGAAGAGGTGCAATATCGACCCGTCCAAGTGGGAGGGTTTGGCGGCGCAACGCTTGGAATGGCGCGGGTGTGTGAAGAGGCAAGTTCGTGTCTTCGAGGAGCAGCGTAAAACCAACCTCGATACAAAACGCGATGAGCTGAAGGCCCGGCAACCCGCGTCAATCCATTATAATTATGCTGATGGTAAGCTTACGTGCGTTCAGTGCGCACGCCAGTTTACTAAGAAGATCGGTTATGTTAGCCATCTTCGGGCGCACCAGCGCCGTGCCGACTAGGAGTCGAAGCGGTCGCCATGACCGAAATCGGTCGGACCAATCATCATCATCATCATCATCAGCTCTTGTGAATGTCACTATGCCATCGGTTCGTAAGTCTACTCGGGCGGGACATCTTGTACTGAGAAGAACCGGCAAGAAACTCAGCAAGTGTCCAGTTCTTTTCTCCCTTACAGCGTCAAAAAAAATGGCCTATCATAGCAGAACACTTTCTATTACAAATAAAACAACCACAACATGTAAAAAAACAAAAAAAAAAATTAGGTTAACAAATTTACTTTAGGTAAAAGTTTCAATTTCCACGTCAACATCGTAGTTTCAATAATATTTTTCTATATCTGTCGCGATTACATTCTATTCGAACATTCTTAACTCATTTACCGATATCCACTTGGGGTTTTAAAATTGCTCAATGATGCGGCTGCTTATATTTAATCTCAACGCTATTGATAAGCCGTGTTCCGACGCTTCCATTCAATAGCCTTTCTAATCTCTCCAACATCGTTTGCATGTTGCTCTGAATGACGGAGGTGATCTATTTTCTAGAGATTCGCTTGGTAAAGGCTAATAATCAACAGTTCTATTACTGGGCACACACATTCCGCCAGTGGATTATATTCAGTGATACGGTTTATGTCCCATCACACACACGGTCTTTCCGGAAAACCATGCATCATGAGCAACGCTGCCATAGTCAAAATGTATTGCCTTACTAAGATATTGAGACTGAGATACAATTCAAATCCGATGGTGTTAAAGGAACATTTTGTAGCATCGTCCTTTTGGCACTTTTCAAAATTTTCAAACTCCAAATAAAAAGCACCTGCACCGATGACGTAATTCGCAAGATGGCAATTTGGCGAAAAAAAAAATTTGACATTGAAAAATAAAATTGAAAACGCACAGAGAATAAATTTGTTGGGTGTTTAGAATGTAGCAAAAGTATCCTAGTTTGTTTACGGCTAAACTTCTTCATACAAAAGTAGACTCTAAATAAAGTTCTAACGTCGAGTGGCGACCGCGAGCGTATGTGCTCGCTTGGGGTTTGACGGAATTTCGCCGCGACATATGTGCTCGGTTAGTGCGTGACAGGTATACATTATTTATACAATCATCATGATAATCAGCTCGTATCAGTCCACTGCTAGACTTAGGCTGTTTCTAATGCATGCTTTGTGCCCGATCTTCGGTTCTTCTCATGTAAAAACATTGAGGAAAAGTGGGGTCTCCTAGAACAGATCTATTTATACTTAAAAGGTGATCTCTGCCATTGTAGTAGTTGTTTCCCTTTATTACTGAATAAACATTTTGTTTACTCATCCTGCTGCTGTCAGCCAAAGCAGAGAGAAGGAGAGAAAGTATTATAGGGAGCTTTCCCCCTGCTCCGCGTCCAACTCCGAAAAATTGGACATGGCACAGGGAGCATACTTACTAAATATATAGAACCATTCACTTACGCAGGTGGCTCGTGACCACGAATAGCAGGCACCAAGTATCGTCGCTCCACCTAGACGGAGGACATCCTACACTGCCACTGTGTGTTAACCGCCTCTTCGGTCTAGTGGTTAAGACTACCGGTTTGGACCCAGAGGTCCCGGGTTCGATTCCCAGCGGTACATGTTTGTGTACTCGGTTTGGTTGGTGGTAGGGCTTGTTTGTCCGCCTGGCTAGCTACCACCATCTTATCTAAACATGTCGCCATAACATCAATGTTTGTAGCATTTTGTTGTGTTCCGGCAGCTAGAGATAAGATAGCCAGTGCCTCACTAGTTGAGGATCCCGGGTGAAGTGCGCTTCCATCATTGACCTTATCATCACTTAACATCAGGTCAGATCAAGACACTGTGCTTACCGGTAAATATATTTAAAAAAATACCAATATTAAATTTAGGTTTTATATTGTTTAATGCTTCCGCTGTATATTTAATCTCGACGATATTGATAAGCTTTGTTTTAAGGCCTTCCATTCAATAGCCATTCTAATCTCTCCAACATCGTTAGCATGTTCTCTGAATGACGGAGGTTGCGCTATTTTCTAGCCTCGAGCTGAATGAGCTGGCACGCCTACCGCCCCTTATTTATTACCTCTTTTGTTTTCGAATCCAATTATATCCATTTAAAAATAAAGGTGTTATGATGCAAATTGCATATTGAAGAGCTCGATGGCGCAGTGGTTAACGCGCCCGGTCTGCGAGTGCTCCAGTTAAGCAACTTTTGCAAAGGGCCGGTCATCGGATGGGTGACCAAAAAATGTATCATCTCGAGCTCCTCCGTGCTTCGGATGCCCGGCTGCATTAGCAGTCGTTAACAACCACCAATCCGCACTGGGCCCGCGTGGTGGTTTATGGCCCGTTCTCCCTATCCATCCATGAGGGAAGGCTCGTGCCCCAGCAGTGGGGACATAAATGAGCTGATGATGATGATGATGATGATGATGATGATAATGATGATGATGCAAAAATAAAAAAATATAACCGGTTACTACGGACCTTGGACCCACCCTGTGAAGGGCTTATAACATTTCAGTGTTTTGCATTGCATTACAATGTGTAGTAATCGCGTACACTTTAGAAAAAAAAAACAGGAATTATTTAATTCATGTTTTATCTTTTGTATGTTGCAATATTTTATTTTCTTACCTTCTTTGATTCAACAGTTATCTGGCATTATTACTATCAATCGGTGTTCGATAAGCCTATTATAAGTTTTTAATTTTTGCTAAGGTATCTTATTGTATACTCGTAGTCCCATATCGCTTTACAGGATCTGTTCCCTTTAAACCGGTAAACACAATGCAGAACATTATTGTTTAGTAGCAGCAATAGATATGAAGCTGGCATCAACCCAGACGGGATATCTGCAAGTACTACCAAGGGCAATGTTGTAGCAAATAAAACTTTAAGCAATTTCAAAGTTGAATTGGTGATTTTATCTATTTTAACTGAAGATATTAAACCTTTACCTCACTACGATAACGCGAAGTTTGGCGAGACTTAATAAAACCTCGAAAACCGAAAGATAACAAGATTCCTGATAACTCGTAACATAATTATGGGAACTTCGCCGAAGACGCTGGTTACTTTGATTGGAAGCTAATCAGATCCTCAGAGCCATCTAGCGGTGGCTCGTTACAACTTTTGTATTGATGACTCATTAATGTTGGAGTAGGTAATAGACAGGGGTCATAATTATTACGATAAACATTATATTCTGCTGAAGTTTTGTCGAATAGCTATTGGCATTTACAGATTCTTGCTTCTTTAGCTTTAAGGCGCTTTTTGTGTTCTGTGCTGTGCTGTGCTGTGTGTGTGTGTGTGTGTGTGTGTGTGTGTGTGTGTGTGTGTGTGTGTGTGTGTGTGTGTGTGTGTGTGTGTGTGTGTGTGTGTGTGTGTGTGTGTGTGTGTGTGTGTGTGTGTGTGTGTGTGTGTGTGTGTGTGTGTGTGTTTATGTTAGCTTTATTTTTGTAAATTCACTTTTATTCATATCACACTTTTATGATTTTATGGATACTACTTTGTTTTTTAGTTCAAATTCCAACATTGTAGAAGTATAAGTTTATCTGCGAATATATTCATATCAATTTCTATTCGCTCAAGTTGTCTACTTGAATGAAAGCATTTTGCGTATTTAAGTATGCATGTTTATTTTGTGAATAAAACTTTAGCTTTATTATATTTAGTTTGATTAGTTTTTACACAAAGATAGATTAGTTGGATTAAAACTAACGGCCCCTTCCCAAACACATGAAAAGACCTGTCTGCCAACGTCATCAAAGTAAACTTAACATTATCAATCACATCACCAATTCTTCTTCTTCTCATTCGTTTACTCTTGACGTAATAGTCATGGTAACGTGTGTCTCTCGATAACGTCTCACCACCGCCGCGCCGGCCGTATCTAGCAGAAGCTTGTCTTCAGTGGCTTTGTTTTTGTTCATCTTACAGCGCCAATTGTCTACTCTAAATAAAACAATTAAGTCCTCTTTAACGTTATCTTCAAACAACCTTGTTCCATAAAACAAGTTTGAAATTTTCACAGTAGCACCGGGCGGTCTACTTAAAAACTTCCAGTACTGCACCCACTGACCCGAATCCACGACAGTAAGTCCGCATGCTAATAAGTATGGTCCTTTGTGGCAATTAATAACGTCCCAGCGGGCGTAGCGGCTAGTTGGCTGTAACTATTATTTGGAGCGCAGAAGTCATAAGTGTTTTCAGTATTTCTATTTTCGCTTGATTCAGCATTGCCCCTAGCGTTTTCTGGGATGTTTTTATTTGTCTCAGCTTCTAAACGCACCTTATGGTCGGCGTGATACTATTGTTGAATCGCTAAAAATATACTATTGTTTAAAAATCTCATAGATAACGTTAGAGTCGTTCTATCCTTGTAAATTGGCGGTATGAAGTAACTAGTTAAGCTTTAATAATTTCAAAATTCTTTTTGATGTTTCTTTTTCCTTTTGTTGATGGCTTCGTGCGATTAGCACATTTAGCCAGTGTCAAAGTAATTTTTCTAACAAGTAATACATAAATAAACAATATTTCTTTTTTGTATGATGATGATGAATGATAATAGAAATGAGAAGTGAGAAATGATATAACCCCCAACTTGAAAAGTGACGTTGCACTGTTTTGTTTCATTTGCCAACACTCATGCACACTCACGAACACTTAACGGTTAATAATCCACCATTATTTCACATTAATTTTCGACATAACACAAATTTTAGAAAATAAAACAAACCGCAGACATGACTCTTCACTTTCCCGCCAAAAAGTCCTTTTTGATGTTGTTGACTGTTATTGAGGATCTTTTTTTAAAAAGTACATTCTATAAGTAGGAACAAAAAAAAATTTAAGTTAGGTAAACTTTTATTTGTTTTTTCTTTTTGTATTCAAACTACATTGTTTTTTATTTCTTCTTCTATTTCTTCTGCCTGTCGTTGTCCCGGTTTACTACCAGGGTGCACTTCCCTCACGAATTCTTTATGCTCTCTTCGAAATAAAACGTAGTGGTTATATTGAGCTCTTTAGATTTGATGGGTCAACTTCTGTCCATTACTACGCCATGTAGTGTTATAAAACTTTTATTTTTAAGACAACCTTTACTGACTTCTGCGTGTTAGTTTTACTTCAATGCCCAATTTATTATTACTATAAAGTTTACTAGGTCTTCTAATATTCTCTTTACATGTTGATTACAATTTTTAATGACAAATTTAGCAATAACTTTCGTATAGGCCGGTCATTGGATGCGTGACCAAAAGCTTATCATCTCAATCTCCTCCGTACTTCAGAAGGCACGTAAAGCCGTTAGTCCCCACCAAACCGCACTGGGACCGCGTGGTGGTTTACGGTGGTTCGCGAGCTATCCATAGGGAATCTTATCAATATTTTTAGCTGAACAATAACATGATTTCCATTAGACTTAGCATCAAAATGCAGCACTAATGAACTCGCTGGCGTTAACCCGGCCCGTTCGGGTGCATGATGCAAATAATGAATTTCCAATTTGCACCCAACGCCAATTAGTTCGAAAGCAATCGTTCTCAATGAGCTCGCCAATTATTTAGCTGTAACATAATTTTGTTATTCACTAACTTAGCCCGTGGCATCATCACTACTACGTATGTAGTATAAAACAAAGTCGCTTCCCGCTGTCCCTATGTATGTATGTATGTATGTATGTATGTATGTATGTATGTATGTATGTATGTATGTATGTATGTATGTATGTATGTATGTATGTATGTATGTATGTATGTATGTATGTATGTATGTATGTATGTATTTATGTATGTGTGTATGTATGTATGTATGTATGTCTATCTGTAGAACTACGCAACGGATTTTGATGCGGTTTTTTTTAATAGATATAGTGATTCAAGAGGAAGGTTTATATGTATAATACATAATACATGCATGTAATAATTCTATAGAATACGGGTGTTCACTCAAGCGAACGAGGTCGCGAGCGGGCGGCTAGTGTTTGATAATTTAAGAATAAAAATCATCATCATCACCATCAGCGCTATTATGGCCCCACTGTTAAGGCACAAGCCTTCCCTATGTATGGAAACACCCCAGAGAGAACATGCCATAAACCACCTCGCGGGCTCAGTGCGGATTGGTGGTTGTTAACGACTGCTAATGCAGCCGGGACCAACGGCTTTACATGCCTTTCGAAGCACGCTGGTAAGATATATTAGGTTCTTACCTATGAAATTGGTGTTTTGTATGAAGATTTTTTATAAAATTATATTTTTCATACTAACGTTTTATCAATTTTCTTAGCATCTACTTAGGTTAATACTATAAAAATTGTAGGGCAGTGTGTTTGTTTCACCAGCTAAATATAGCAGATCCTAAAAAGAAAAAAAAACAATTACCTTTAAAGTTACAATGAAACAAAAGATCAATTCCGCTAACAAAAAAAAAAGTCAATTTAAAAAAAATATTTGGGCAATAAAGACACAAAATCAAAAATCATTGTTATTACTGAAGCCTAACTAATAAAGTCTTAATTAAATGTGTATGATAAAATTAACAACCGGTATTGAGTTTTAGAAGTAATACACCTATTAATGAGTGAGAAAAAAACGCCAATTTCATAGGTAAGGACCCAATATATATTAAAGAGAAATAAAACTTGATAATTAGCTACTCAAAACAAAAATAAAAGTAAAATGAAAGTACAGACGCCTGCATATCAACCTATTCAAAACTGTCAAAATTCTACAAGACATTTTCAACCATATGTCCTAGACATAAGATTCAAAGTCTATTGAGGAAGTTTTGTGTACATGCATTGCAAAGGAACCTTTTTTTGTAAACCAACGGAAAACGCTTTGCCGTGTACCACCGCATCCGTGGAGACGTCTCCCGGTCCAGGTCCAAAGACCTTGGCAGGATATTGGAAGAGTAGGCATACCCACTTCACCATAACATATTTATATTTTTTAATGTAATTATTTTTTGTTGTACTTAGTGTGTGTCAATAAATGTATTTCTTCGTCTTCTTCATAACATAACCAGTGAACTTCTTCTTAATATTGTTGGAAAGGTGAACCGTGACCACCGTCATGCATTCTGCCCGGCGTTCACCCCAGCAATGGCCTAACAGAGAAATCGTACCCAAGGAAGTATGTGCGTGCTTATAATGTCCAGGACAACTTTTTTTTTTAGAACCACGATAGCTCAATTGGATGGGCACCTGACCCGGAATGTCAGAAGGGTGCAGGTTCAAATCCTGCTCGTGGAAATTTTTTCAACATTTGTGTTTTTGTAATTTGTTCGCAACAAAATTTGCGTTAAAAATGATTTGTACATTTTATAATTTTTTTTTTCAAAAATTGTTACAAATATGTTCCGTAAAACGGTTTCTCGGATTAGCAATAGTTTCCCAAACTATGGACACATAGTCAAATAATGCCTTCGTAAAATACTTTATAAACAATTTCTTGCTATGTTGTCACATTTGGCTAAGGAAATAATTTATTTGTAAGTATTACAAAATAAAAAGTTGTAACGCAAAATTATTATTTGGTCAGCAGAATTATACAATCGGTCAGCATAAGGAATCCTTACTGTTGGTTAGATTAAGTAATTTTTTTTTTCCCGAGCATAGCGCTGTGTAGCGAGCGCCAGTCACGGAAGGGGGGAGCGGCATAAGACTGCTGTTCAGGATGATATAAGTTGCAGACTGATTTAGAAATATTTGCTGACCATAAGTTGCTGCCCAACTAGCTTTTTTTGCTAACCGATTACATTTTTGCTAACAAAAATAGGAATACTTTGCTAACCGTTTAAATAACACCCTTTGGCTAATAGTGGTTTCGTGGAAACTAGGAAGCTGCATCAGCTTGTGCCGTTGCCCTGCTGGTAACAGACACCACAACAACCAACGCTGATATTCTAACAAGGCATATTTGTGAGACAGATGTATTTCGATTTCACTCTAATGCCAGTCCTACGTAAATTAAGCGTAATGCCAGCTATACACCTCACGATAAATTTGCGTAAACCTAGGCTTACGGTGTGGCTTATGGGTGTGTGGTGACAAATCTGTGCAAAACGTTCCTATAGAGGTAATAATTACTAGTGGTCGCCCAGTGGCCCAAATTCGACCGTAACTTTATTAAGGCTGCACGGATTGTATCCTAAGCAATGAAAAATTAAAAAAGATAGAATGTGAGTTTGGATTGCCATTGACAGATTTCGGCCGCTCCTCTTCCATTTTTGAAATTTTTGAAAAGAGTATATAATTATGCGTGTGTCAAATGTAATGTTTGTTTTGTTGATTTAATGTAATTTTTATGCATAATAAAAAAAATATTAACATTCTGCAATCCTTCTCTATGTAAACTATAAGTGTGCGAAATTTCATACTCCTCCGTCCGCGCAATTTTCGTAAAAAGGGGTACAAAGTTTTTGCTTCACGTATAAATATATAGATTAGAGCAAGCTTTGATTACTAACATGTACTTGAATATGCCGCAAGCAGATCCGTATGAAAAACGTTGAGTTAATTAAACGATAAAGTGAAAACGTAATAATTAAATAATACTTTTGCAATGAGCCGTAAAAGGTTTTACGTGACGTCATCGGTGACGTCACAGCAACACGCAACATTGCAACATTCATACAAAAAATGTATTATGCAAAATACTCGCTGTCACGCCACGGGTCACTCGGGCTTCTACGAGTAGTTGTTATTGTATTTGTATGAAAAAAGGTGGAATAGCTAAATCGGACTAGAAGTTGTTGTAGATTACGGGTGATAGAAATACAAACATGAATACAAAAAAAATAGAAAAGAAAAAAAATGAAAAAAATTACTGTGTAACTTTCTTCTTGGCGGGAAAGTGAAGAGTCATGTTTGCGGTTTTGTTTTATTTTCTAAAATTTGTGTTATGTCGAATATTAATGTAAAATAATGGTGGATTATTAACCGTTAAGTGTTCGTGAGTGTGCATGAGTGTTGGCAAATGAAACAAAACAGTGCGACGTCACTTTTCAAATTCTCTCAAGAAGTCCGCCCGAGAACTTAGTAAAGCCCCACATCTTTACTGAGATACTCGAGGGGTTGGGGGGTATATCATTTTTCACTTCTCATTTCTATAATCGTTCATCATCATCATACAGGAAAGATTTATGTATTACTTGTAAGAAAAATTACTTTGACACTGGCTAAATGTGCTAATCGCACAAAGCCATCAACTAAATGAAAACAAAAAACTTTATGAAGTCCAAAGACGCGTTCTTATTTTGAAACATTGTTTCAGTAAAGTACATAGGGTAGTGGCGCCAGTATTCGAGAATTTAAAGCTAAAGATCGACACAATTTTCGTCGCTAAAAAAACAGTTATTTATTGAAATTTTACGGGACTAGGAAGCAGGTAGCCTGTATTCAATTGTGGCTTAAGACTTATATCAGTTGCTGACCTCTATTTCTAATGATTCCTTAGTACGTAAGTACCTTCTCGATGCCTTGGACAGATTGCAGCGTCGCGCTGAACGCATTATCGGCAATGCAGAAGTCGCAAATACTCTCGAACCTCAGCAATTGCGTAGAGATGTTGCGTCACTCAGCGTGTTTTACGGTTTATACCATGGCGAGTGCTCTGATGAGCTCTTTGACCTCATCCCACCTTCTCCCTTCCTTCATAGGAGTAAACGTGCTGCTCTTCGGAGTCACCGCTTCACTATTTCAAATATCCCATCGCGCACAAAGAAATTTGGTAACTTGTTTTTTTGTCGCACCTCAAAAAGATGAAATAGTCTACCAGCATACGTTTTCCCTCCTTCCTATGATATGGGGTCCTTCAAAAGAGGCGTGAAGAAGCACCTTGTGGGCCGGCAGAGTGAGGTTAACTGATGCTACGTTTGTTTTCACGCTGCACCAGCTATCTTTGCGTCTGGACTCCATTTCCACTTAACATCAGGTGGGATGGAGTCATTTTCCGAGCTATTTATAAAAAAAAAGATTAAAGGATAAAATGTCAATCACTGGTTACAGGCAAAGACGGGTGTTACTACCCGACATAAATTCAATAAGTTTCCTTCGTTAAGAGTTAGGTAAGCCAATACCTTAGTGGTTGAAGTGCGCTTCCGCCTTAGGCCTTCATAACTAATAATCAGGTGTGATGAATGCCAAATCTATTTGCGTAGTACAATAAAATAAATTACAAGTGCGTCAAAATATTTTCAATAACCGAAAAATCACTCGTTCAAATAAAACCAACAACAACATACCTCGAAACCGCCTAGTGTTTACAAAGCGGACATAGATTATCAATTCGCATTTCGATTACCAAACATGTGCTTAATTACCGTGCTTAATTGATCAATTAGGCCAGCGCACATAGGCTTAGGGAGATATGAACTCTGATACCAGTTCAATTGGTAAGTTCAATTTAATTAGGGATACGTGGCATGTTTGTAACTTGGCAAAACCACAAAATAAAGAGACTGCAGAAGGTAAGCTTCATACGTTACGCGCTCGAGCAATGATAGACTCTCTTACGGATACGGATTCTTGCAACAGTTTTTTTATTGATGTGTAACATTATTCCGTTCGCTTTCTATATAAGCAATTTGTGGGAGTGATTTCATGAAATGGGACGGAAGTATGTGTAACAGTGTAACATGAAGTCGGGGAAGCGCGCAAGCACGCGCCATTTTGTAAATTTAAAATCGATATTATGAACTTCACATATTAATATTATATGTGACATATTTTGTCATTTCACTATCAGAGGTCATTTATCAAAATTACTCAAAAATACTCATTAGAAGAAATTTAACACTGATATGTATGACGAGTATTTACTGCATTTATTTTATAGTTATAAAATGATGTAATACCTGACCCATTTTTTTCAGAATTAATGTTAAAATTGCTTATTACTAAGGTGAGATGTCAAATATTACACATCATCGATACGACTACTGTAAGGCTCTAAGGCTCGCTCGTTTTTTTTAGGAGAGAGTTTGCTGATTGCCACGCTTCATTCAAACGTACTCGAGCAACGCACACGACAGACAACCTCTCACGGCCGCTGAACCTCGCAACAGCTGCGCTCGAACTGTTCCAAAGCTGTTTCTACGAGTATGTGTGCGAAATGAAATGAAATAGGCTTTATTTATTAGGCATAGTGTATAGGGTGTTACAGAAACAGTTGAGCTGTATGTTCTAATATAAAGATGTTATACATCTTTATATTATTTTAAACAATGTTTTAAAATAAACTCATGTAAAGAGCACTTCTCTAGTAACCATTCCGATAATTTTCTTTTAAATTGTGTTAATGGGAGGTTTTTCAAGTCCATTGGCAGCTTGTTATAGACTTTGATGGCCGTACAGTAAGAATTGCCCTTGTGAAATTTCGTTCTAGTTAACGGTACATACCTACAGTTTTTCCTTATGCCTTGTAGACCTATTACAGACTTCTCCGTGTTTTTAAAATATTCAAGGTGCTCCCGAACAAATATGCAAATCTGTTTTATGTACATGCAAGGCAATGGCAAATTTTTTAAACGGTTAAATAGTAGTTTACAGGTTTCAAGGTAATGAGCTCTGCTATCTGCTATATATGAGGCATACTCGTGACTTCTGCAGTCTACTTATTTTGTGACAGCTTGCAACAGTCTGAGCGCGGCTGTTGCAAGATTCCGAGTTCGTGGGATTTTGGCTATGTGCGTCATCTATGAAGCTTACCTTCTGCTATCTCCTTATTTTGTGACAAAACTTTGAATGGTTGCACGTTCATTAGATAATTTGAAAACGGTCTTGATTGGAAAGTTCTACTCAAGACTGGAGGAAAGTACGGTGCTTCCTGATGTGGTGATTAAAACGTAGTTCCTATCTGCGGTGTAACATTTTACCATTGTCCCTTCAATTATGGTTGTTACTAGTCGATATTTAGTAGTATTTAGTAGTGACTTTGGTATTTAGTAATAGTATATGAGCTCGAACGCGCGAATACCAGACACAATAGAATTTAATTGTTATCGGCCACCTGGTGGTCGATTGACGCTCAAGGGGATATAAAAGAGGGAAGCCGCTGGATTCAAGAAGCACAAAACCGGTCGTTGTGGAGATCCTTAGGGGTGGCCTTTGTTTAGCAGTGAAACAGAATATAGGCTGTACTTTTTTATTTAAGCAGGTAACATAAACCAAATTCAGTCAGAACTAGTTTTGTCAAGGCAAAACGAATAGTTTTGCTTTTATTACTTGACTTCGCTGTGATCACAAATCAAACTGAACCTTTCCTTTTTTACTATGGAAAATGCGTGACCCGGGTGTAGGGTGAGACAGCGAGTTATGTAGGTCTCTCCCTTACCCTTTTCTCCATATTGTGCGATATAGACTCTATCTAGTCCTATCTCAAAAAAAGATCTAAGCTGACTTTACTTTATTTATCTAAGTGTTTGCTATTGATATTGTTTCTTGTGATTGCTATGTTTGAAGTGGAGAAATAATCTATATATTAATACGTGAAGCAAAAACTTTGTACCCCTTTTTACGAAAATTGCGCGGACGGAGGAGTATGAAATTTCGCACACTTATAGTTTATATAGAGAAGGATTGCAGAATGTTAATATTTTTTTAAATTATGCATAAAATATACATGAAATCAATAAAACAAACATTACAAACATTACCATGTATTAGACACACACGCATATTATACTCTTTTCTAAAATTTCAAAAATGGAAGAGGAGCCGAAATCTGTCAATACCAATCCAGACTCACATTCTATCTTTTTTAATTTTCTATTGCTTAGGATACAATCCGTACAGCCTTAATAAAATTACGGTTGAATTTCGACCACTGGGCGACCACTAGTTATATTAAAGACTAGCTGTGCCCTGCGGTTTCACCCGCGTTAATTAGCGACTGTTCCACACCTATTAGTCATAGCGTGATGTAATATAGCCTATAGCCTTCCTCAATAAATGGACTATTCAACACAAAAAGAATTTTTCAATTCGAACCAGTAGTTCCTGAGATTAGCGCGTTCAAACAAACAAACAAACAAACAAACAAACAAACAAACAAACAAACAAACAAACTCTTCAGCTTTATAATATTAGTATAGATATAGATAAAGCAGAAATCAACGTTACAATTAATGAGTATTGGCTTAACTGCGTTTGATGATCGCAAAACTGGGTTACACAAGCATTGCAAAAACTGAAAAATGCTTAACTTGACCTGGAAATTTAACCCAGGACCCCCAGGCTATCGAACCAAACGCCTTGCCACCAGCCACAGAAGCGTTTTCATAATTTGCCTACTACTTTCCAAGACATAATCATCATTTCTTTATCATTATTTCTTTGTCATTATCATCCTTCATACAGTCTCATCATTATCATCAAGCTACATTCAGTTCACTGCTGGACATAGGTACGCTTCTCGCTCTGCACGCCACTGAGCACGATGCTCTTTAGCAATTCAGCTTCCTGATTCTTCATACACTCTACTCATCTTTTATTCGGTCTTTTCACGCAGTCTTCAACAGTCTTCAACAGTCTTCAACCGATCCGATCCGAACCCCTCAGAGAACCTAGTAGGGCACTTCCCTCTAGAAAACCTCCGGAGGTGATTCATTTCACATGGCTTAAGGAACCCTGTAAGTTTCTCGCCGCTCAAAAAAAGCCCGGTGAAATTGAAAGAGGAGCTCGATGGCGCAGTGGTGTACGCGCCCGGTCTGCGACTGCTGAGGTTAAGTAACTTTCGCAAAGGCCGGTCATCGGATGGGTGACCAAAAGTTTATCATCTCGAGCTCCTCCGTGCTTCGGAAAGCACGTAAAGCCGTTGGTCCCAACTGCATTAGCAGTTGTTAACAACCACCAATCCGCACTGGGCCCTTGTGGTGGTTTATGACCCTTTCTCCCTATCCTTCCATAGGGAAGGCTCGTGCCCCAGCAGTGGGGACATAAAATAAGCTGATGATGATGATGATGATGAAGCTGAAATGCCATCTGAAGCAATCAGCAGACTCTCCAAAAAAACAGACTTGTATCAAGCTTATCACTTAACCTTTTTAAGTCAATAAAGCTACACCCATTGTGTAGTGAGAAACCTAAATAAGTTTATTTAGGCTGTTTATGAATTGACTGCTGTAACTCGTTACGACCCAGTCGTAGGTAAAACATAACAGTCGCTCAGTCTTTTTGTAAAAACAGTGCCTAAAATAACTGTATGGCCAAGCACACACGAATAAAACTTGAAACTCGTTACGCCAATACCTCTTTACCGTTTCAACTCTCGTTCGTTCATACGATTCCATTTACACCCGTAAAAGTAACCTGAAATAACTCAATGATTTATTCAACAGTCGCTTGGCTCGAGTGTCGATGCTGCTTTGACAGAGACGTGCGTAGCGCCTCCTCTTATATTGTTTCGTTAAAGTAAACGTAACACATATATCACAGCTTATATTTTAACCCTTTGAAGGAACGTGTTTGTATGAATGTTTCATTGGGTTTTTAATATTAACGCAATTCTTTAAAGTTCAAATTGTTGTGGGAATATTGGAGGTATCCACAACTACCGGATACGAGAAGTTGTTGGCAATTTATTGTCAATAATCAAATGAAGAACACGTTGTATATACTATACGATACGAACTAAATTCAAACAAATATTGTAGGTAGATACTTTTCATTACATCCCAATGACTGTAAGGAGTCGTGACGTTTGAATGAAGTTAAAGAAGCAATTATCGAACAAATAAGGGTGTTGTTGTGTTCTGAATTTAATCTCACGTTTTGAATTAATATTACAATAGAAAATAGAATAGAGAATTAACAATTACGTATATTTTTTACAAATCTTATAGAGAATGCAGTAAATACTCATTAGAAGACATTTGACATATCAAAATGACGACACAATATGTCACTTAAAATTATAATGTCTTGTTTTTAATAACGATTTTAAATGCGCGCTTCCGACTCCGTATTTTTTTCAAATCATAAAGAGAATGCAGTAAATACTCATTAGAAGACATGTCATACCGACACATCCTATCTGCCACGCAATTTATGAACTCAGTAAAGAACATGTTATTTACGAGAAAATAGATCGAAATGTCAGCACCTCAAATATCATAATCACAAACACAGTAAGTTGTACTTAATGCGTTCATAAATTGTGCGGCAGTATCACACTGTTACGATTACATTTCTACGAAATCACTCCCACAAATATTTCTACCTGCAACGGACATAGGGCTTAAAGTGTCGATCACTGGTGGCTGTTACGGATCACACTGTTACGACTTACTTCCGTCCCTTTTCTACGAAATCACTCCCACAAATTGAATATATAGAAGGCGAGCGGAAAGATGTTACACATCAAAAAATAACACAATAACGTATTCAGCAGTCGCTTGAGCACGAGTGTCGATACTGCTTAGACAGACGTGTGTAGTATATTGTTTCGTTAAAGTAAATGTAACACATTTATCACTGCTTAGTTTTTAACCCTGTGAAGGACTATGTTTGAACGAATGTTTAATGGTTTTCAATCTTATTGCCATCATTAAAGTTCAAAATGTGGTGGGAATATTATAGGTACTTACATCCTAATGCCTGTATAAAGTATCGTAACGTTTGCATTAAGTAGTTGGCAATTATCAATCAAAATCAAATCAAAATCAAATAAATAAGTTAGTGTTCATTTTTTCTTCAATTAACTAACTAGATGGCCCAAGCCAATCACACTTTTAAAACACAGTTATTGACTTCATTGTACGCCTTTTTACAATAATAATAGTAATATATTCATATCAAGTTTCAAAATGTTGTCAATAGACTTATAGAAAAGTATATTGTTACTAAAACTTATATCATAAATGTTCGTAAATAAATTCTCTACAAGAGGCATGTAATCCACAGTGACACAAGCACATGAGTAAATATATGTATGGGTAATGATATATTTACTCATGTGGCACAAGTATGGACAATTAAACCTCACACTAATCATTTTTTACCTCGTCAAAGTAATCACCAAAATAGGTTAGAAAAAGTAACAGTTTAGAAAAAACTTAGAAATTACCTACTTCTTACAAATTGTTTGCGTGACAAAAGTCTGTTTTGTCAATAGATATTTACCTAGCTACAACCATTTAGCTAGTCGTAAAACTTTACCATAATAACCATTGACAAATTCAATATTTCGAAACGAGCTCGTGCTAGGCGGTGTCTAGTACTATACTCTAGCCAAACTCGATAAAGAATAAATGTAAACAAACCAAATTAGGGTCATCACAAATCTGGGCAAAAATGTTTTTGTGTTTTTCGTATTCGTATATTACTTGATTACTGCATTTTACATAAAAGATATTGTAAGATTTATTATTCTCACTACACATCTCACTTAAATCAGTCGGTCAACGTCGGTAAAAACGTTATTATAATACGAAGAACGTAAAAAAAATACGGTAACTATTTTTACTTTTTTTTATGGCTTTGCACAAGCATTTAGCCAATGAAAAATCTTACAAGTAATACATAAATTAACAATATTTCTTTCCTGTATGATGATGATGAATGATAAGGGTAATAGAAATGAGAAGTGAGAAATGATATATCCCCCAACCCCTCAGTAAAGATAAGGGGCTTTACTAAGTCCTCGGGTGGACTTCTTGAGAGAATTTTAAAATTGAAATGCACTGTTTTGTTTCATTTGCCAACACTCATGCACAGTTGCACACTCAACGGTTAATAATCCATCATTATTTCACATTAACATTCGACATAACACAAATCTTAGAATATAAAACAAAACCGCAGCATGTCTTATTTTTCCCGCTAAGAAGTCCTATTTTTACTTGTTAACCCTATTAAACAAATGTCATTACTAAAATTGAGGTATTCTAAACAATTCGCATAGGTTAAAACTAAGCTAAAATTGTACTATGGTTTTTGGTTTTTAAATTTTTCATACAATATTTAATATATTTCATACAATATTAAATACGTAAAATCTTTACTGTTGACCAACTGGAAAATGTTGTCAATACATGTCTGTCACTGGTTGCTTGGCTATGCTTTTTGGTAAACATTCTTTATCGAGTTTGGCTATAGTCATCTGACAGAACTGCGAATAACAAACTATATCGACGTGGAATAGTCGGCGCGATTGACATTTTCATTTGCTAATGAAATTGCGATGATATGATGATTATAATATACGGTTTATTACGTTAATATTTGTTCATTACGACTGACTTTTGATTTAATGAATAAGAATGAAAAATAAATATTGCACATTTTCATTATAACATGACAGGTGTCTACTGAGAGTTTTTGTAAAAAAAATATTTAAAAAAACAGGCTTTTATTTAAATGCGCTAAAAAGACAAAAATAAACTTTTACTTTAAAACTTTTACTATCAACTTTTAACGTCATTACACAGTATATGACATAAAAGGTTGTCGCAAGATTCGTATTTACTTAGATTGAAAATTTTAATAGTTAAAATCAATCACATCAAGTTATTTAATTTACTTGTTTATCTACATAAGTAAATCTCGCGACAAGTTTTTATATCTGATATCATACTAGCAGACCCGGCGGACTTCGTACCACTGTAAGACAACAAAACAAACAAATCGTGGAACATTTTGTATTGGAAAATTAAATTGTCCTTTTTAGTGTTTTCCGTTGCTTATTATGTATGCTTCTCACCGTTTAAACCTTTCCTGAATTTCAACAAATATTTTAAAATCAAAATTAGTCAAATCGGTCCGGCCATTCACGAGTTTTAGCGAGCCAAACGAACAGAAATAGATTTTTATTTATAGATAAATTGTGTAATGACGTTTATAAGTTGATAGTAAAAGTTTTTATTTTATTTTTAGCATATTTTAATAAAAGCTTGTTTTTTAAAAAGGTTTTTACTTTTAATTTTTTTTAAATTTCTCATAGTTGGTAGTGCACCTGATCCGGCATGTCATAGGGTGCGGGTTCGAATGCCGCTCATGGAATTTTTTCAACACTTTGTCTTTTTCAAACTAATAATTATGTATACTTATTTTTAAAGTTGTTGAGTCACCCTTTATTAATGACCACTCCATACTCAGGTACCAATCCATCTCAGTTTTTTATAACTTTTTTCTGTAAATCCCTTTTAAATAAGTTCATTGGATTTTTATTTATTAAGTAATTTATTGTCAGGTGTAGCTGGCTAAGGAAGTGATGATAATATACGAAGAGGACTTAAGTACCTGTGATGATACCAATAGCTGCCAAATATTTTGTAAAACTTATGTATTAAAACTTCATACATCACAAAAAACAGAACTCCAAATCGTGTTTATTTTCCGTAATTTTCCGAATGCCTCCAAAGCATATTACGGAAAACGACTCTGCAAATATCAGGTTCTGCGTAAGGCGTATTATTCAGCAAATCACCCGCATAAATATTTCAATACGTGAAGGTAGGCATTCACCCAAATTCCCCACGAAGTCACAGGCAACCAATAACACATTTATTTTCGTAGCCTTCCCGTTCGTATCACTTGATAAGACGGCTGCTACTTCAGAATTATCTTGACTGAATGTATCAATCAAATCTTCAAAGTGCTTCGCTATTATGTTTACTAAAATGTGCCAAGATCGCATTCCGTCAGTAATACTATAAATCATATATGAGTTAATTTTACTTTGATCAGTTCACATCAAGGCAGATCAGTTGCAAAAGGTTTATTTATTTTATTCCGCTAAATAAAGCGCTCGGCTTTTATCAATTCAATTCAAAATTCAAAATCATTTATTCAGTTTAGGCTACAAGTAGCTCTTATGAATGTCACTATGCCATCGGTTCGTAAGTCTACTCTGGGCGGGAGATCTTGTTCTGAGAAGAACCGGCAAGAAACTCAGCAAGTGTCCAGCTCTTTTCTCCCTTACAGCGTCAAAAATATTGGAAAATGCCCGATCATAACAGGACACTTTCCATTACAATAAACACAAAAAATATAGAAGACAACCACAACATGTAAAAAAAAATATATACGTTAACAAATTTACATCGGGTAAAAGTTACAATTTCCACAATGTCATACAGTACCACTACAGTACTATCGTAAAAGTCAAAAATTGTTTACGAAAAACAAAGTCAAATTATAATGAATAATAATAAAAATAAGATAAGTATGCGTGAGCAGACCAGCTTCCACAGGCGGCACCCGTTCACGAGTATGACATATGAATCAGCCATCGCTTCTCTCAACCATATTTTAGGGAACGTAACGACCCGACGCACACGCCACCACCGCAGAGACAGTAAAGAGAGCATGACACACTCAAGATACTCTAAATAAAAATTTAGTGATCTGTTTATCTCAAGTGATACCATCACAATAAAGCTAAAGTTTATAGCGCACTTCATCAGGAGTCCTCAACCATCCGAAAACTAGATATTTGGCCTAGAGCTCGGTCACAAGCACAAGCATCTTAGGATGTGTCCCAAGATGCTTGTGCTTGACAAACGAGTATCTAATTCATTGCGCGCCAATACCACGGCTATAGAAAGAACGCCATGAACAGAGAAAACACACGCCGCGCCGCAAACCACCAGTGATTGGCCAAGAGGTAACTCGGTAGAGTGGTAGGTAGACCTACCGACTTCGAACAAGTTTTACCACTAACCAATCCGTGACGCTGGGAACTAGAGTGACACTCCATTGTAGCTGAACTGAACTGAGCTGAGCTAGGTGGAGCGGCTTTAAGCGCTGTCCACACATTTCCGAGTTCCTGTCCCTGACGGAACACGACAGAGACGGAGAAATAATCGGTTACATACGATTTGTGCGAACTTATTTACACATCTCCGTATCAGGAGAATCCGGCGACACCTATTAATGAGTGAGAAAAAAACGCCAATTTCATAGGTAATTACCCAATATTAGTGTAACAGTATCTCAGCTTTTCTTTGATAGTATTTCCTTGATAGGTAACTCAAGCCGTATGAAACGAATCACCGTCACAGGTTTTCTAGAAGGACCGGCATCACACACTAGTGTGTGTCTCGTGCCCAACTAGATTCTCCGAGGGTTCGGATCGGATCGGTGATATCTGCATAAGTGCAAACTAAATCCATTATCGACATTCATCGTTGCCCTAATATTTTATTTTTTAGTTTTATAATATATTATTTATGACAATACACCAATTATGGTAGTGGCACCGGTGGTCAACAGGAACCAGTGATCAACATTTTATCCTTTAATAATTAAAAATGGGGGCCAGCAACTGATTCCAGTCTTTAGCTACTTGAATATAGACCACCTGTTTCCTAGCTGTAAGTATATACAATGTCAATGGCAACCAATGTTATATTTTGGCGACTAAGTGTGTTGAACATTGGCCTAAAGTGTTGACCACTGGCGCCACTACCCTATATTTTATTTATTTTACTGGTTCATTTATAAGAGAATGTAGTACTTACAAGGTTGATCCTTACTTTAACTTAAAATATCAGTTCCATTATATCAACATAATGGAACTATTACAAATAACCAATGTTTATTTTAGGGTTGTATTAGCTTAATCGATTTGGAGCACTCACGTCACTTCCGTCAGTTGGTAACACGAATAGAATCGAGGACTGTTCTAAAAATTTGACATCAAATCTTCATGACAGCGTGTCAATACAAGCCCAAATGTTATACAGTCGAAAGCACATTTAAAGTCACGTTTTCCTCCAAAAACGTCTTTACTGCTCTGTGTTAAGTCTGTTATCCGCATTGTAAGTGTCACGATTCACGAAGCGTCCACAGTACCAGTGTCGCCATGGCAACGTGATGCCAAACAAATAAGAATCCTCCAAGGTGAATGGTAAACGGTCAATAAACGAAATAGCCCAAACCAATTGTTCAGTAAACATAAGAGATTTTCAAACGGTTGATGTAGAATATGGGAATTACCATTAAACTTTTAAACGGCTGTTCAATAATTTTTTTTACGCAAATTTTGTTGCGAACAAATTACAAAAATCCTGCTTGTGGAAATTTTTTCAACATTTGTGTTTTTGTAATTTGTTCGCAACAAAATTTGCGTTAAAAATTATTTGTACATTTATAAATAGCTTGCTTACTTCTTAACTGATCTTTAATTTATAAAAATAAATTTGTTAAAATATTATGATCGGATGTTAGTGACGGTAGTTGTTGACATTAAATGGGGCGCCTTTGTCTTTCAAAGTAAAAACTGTTGAATAATTTCGGCGGGCTGGTTAGAACCACGATAGCTCAATTGGAAGAGCACCTAATCCGGAATGTCAGAAGGATGCAGGTTCAAATCCTGCTTGTGGAAATTTTGTCAACATTTGTGGTTTTTTTTATACGGCTATTGAATGTTACCTTCTTAGAATAATTTTATTGCACAAAAGAGTGTACATATTTATTGTAACTAGTGGTCGTCCAGTGGTAGAAATTCGACCGTAATTCTATTAAGGCTGCACGGATTGTATCCTAAGCAATGAAAATTAAAAAGATAGAATGTGAGTTTGGATTGGCATTGACAGATGTCGGCTGCATTAAAGACAAACAATACGTGTGTGTCAAATACATGGTAGTGTGTGTAATGTTGTTTTTATGATTTAATGTATTTGTTATGCATAATTTAAAAAAAATATTAACATTCGGATAACCTTCTCTATATAAACTATAAGTGTGCGAAATTTCATACACCTACGTCCGCGACGAATGCGAGAAATCGTGATTCATCCCCATTCCTCCGTTGTACAACAAAAAAAGAGCCGTAAAACTCAATGTCTAAGGATACATTTCACTTGGCAGTTTCAACAGAGCTTCTCAAAAGCTACAGGTACTTAAGCTGTATCGCGGCCATTACCTCTATTACGCGCTATAATGGACCATTGGCGAGACATCTCGCAAAGGTGATTCCGAAATACAGATCTTGTAATGACATTATAGTGTTACCTATCATCGTGCATTGATTGGAATCCGTTCCTATTTCTTTTTTACGATCTCTTATCTGCGTTTGTTTCTTTTTTCTTTCTTTTTTCATACGGGGTAAAACATTTAACCATCATCTTGCCTAATATTGTACCTAGAGGTTACCTAGGTTGCAGTGATGAGGGAACACATGAGCAGGTAGCGCATTAAAATCTTTAGCGGTTTACATAAGTATAGAGCTAGCAAAAAACTTAGTACAAACAGCTAGAGTGCCGATAAATGTTACGGGTGGAATACCAACCTGCGTCTAGTAATAAATTATTTATTAAAACTTGTTAATACGGTTCTACAAGGCGCTCACGGGCCCCGATGTAGATTTGCTCGCGTCGGTGAACTGGCTACGATTCGGGGACCTCTTCGGAGAAACCGAAAGTTTTGTCTGTGCAATTGCGGACGAAGTTATCAGTGCGGATTGGTGGGTGTTAATCACTGCTAACGCAGCCGGGACCAACGGCTTTACGTGCCTTCCGAAGCATGTAGGAGTTCGAGATGAAATAAATGTGGTCACCCACCTGATGACCGGTCTTTGCGAAAGTTGCTTAACCTAAGCACTCACAGACCGGGCGCGTTAACCACTTCGCCTTCGAGCTCCTCCACCTTGTATTATTATTTTGCATTATTAATTTCTACCGGTAACCTTAAAGCAGTATACTTTAGCTATTATCTCCATTACACGTGTAATGGGCTATTGGCGAAAAGGCCACGATTTGAGGCCGGCCCTTAAACTGCGAAGGTGATTCCGAGCTACGGAAGCCGGTAACGACTATAATAATATGTGTGGACAGGCCGCGACTGAACAGTTTGTACCTAATATATATATTTATACCTAAACAAAGTATAGTAACAAGCTCGTAATACATATTTCAAAGCAGGCGGTAAACCTGTATTAAAAGAGCTCCAAAACATCTTTAAAACCGTTCTTTTCGATGGGAGAACTCCGGAGGCGTGGAGAATAAGTGTCGTGTTTGACCCTATTGAAGAATTTCCGCCCTATTTTGCTCCTAAGCCACGTCTATAAGGTGTATTCAAGAGTCGTCACAAGCCACCTTGCGCGCCGACTCGATGAATTTCAACCGCCAGAGCAGGCCGGGTTTCGAGGAGGATACGAAACCGATAGACCACATCTTCACAGTGCGGCAGATTATACAGAAGACCGAAGAGTATAATCTGCCCCTGTGCTTAGCATTTGTGTACTGTGAGAAGGCATTTGATTCTATCGAAACCTGGGCTGTTTTAGAATCCCTGCAACGATGCCATGTCGATTGGCTATATATCCAAGTGTTGAGGTGTCTGTACAATGCTGCCACCATGGCCGTCCAAGTACAGAACTAGCAGACTAAGCATATCCCCTTGTTTCGAGGTGTGAGACAAAAGGATGTGATATCCCCCAAATTGTTCACAAAATATGCATTGGAGGATGTGTTTAAAACGCTGGACTGGAAAGGACGTGGCATTAACATCAACGGCGAACACATTCATCTCACACTTGCGATTCGCGGACGACATCGTCATCGTGGCCGAAACGTTGCAGGAATTACGATACATGCTGAACGGCCTAGCTGATTCTTCTCAACACATCGATCTTCGGATGAACTTGGACAAAACTAAGGTTATATTCAACGAACATGCCATTCCGTGACCGATTACAGTACAAGCGGTGCTCTCGAAGTTGTTAAGTCTCTATTCATCCAAATTATCAGTTATTCATTCTTTTACTTGGATCAATTATTCTACTTCTTTTATAATTAATTAATACTTTAGATTCATTAGAGTCCTACAAAAAGTCGGTCACAAAGAAAACCCGAACCCCTCGGAGAATCTAGTAGAGCACGGGGACACGCACTAGTGCGTGATACCGTTCCCTCTAGAAACTTCTGCAGGTGCTTCGTTTCACACGGCTTGAGAAACCCTTTAAGGTTCTCGCCGCCCACAAAAGAGCCCAGTGAAGCTTAAAATGCCGTCTGAGGCAATCAGCAAACTCTCAAAAAAAAAGTGCCTTTATTAAAAACTTACATTTACGCGTCGTAAGGAATTTAGACTTTTAGGCTTTAAGACATGTCACAATTTACAACAGTCATAATATTGAAACGACCATTTACCTGTTTCATGTCTTAAGCACGTGCTATTATAGGCTGTTACAGTTGAACGAATCGTAATGATACCGATCGCGGGGTGTAATTGTACCGTTTATATTCCACCTCTTTCGGTAACTATTGGAACTGCCGTCAAATGGTAGGGTTATATTGGACTGTCGATTTATTTCGAAAGAAAAGAAAAAAAAAGACAACTTATTTACTTGATTGATAATTACATGGAACCGAAACAAGAGAAGGAATAAAGAATAGACATTAAAAATGGTTGCTAACCTTTGAACTTACTTTGAAATTTTTATATAATTTTTATAAAACCTAGATCCAAGATTAAAAATAAATAAAGATTATAATTAAAATAAAATCATTTATTTGTTTTTTTACAAAAATACATTAAAAAAGGTAACACATGTTTAAAAATTAAAACAAAACGGTTTATGACTCAGTGGTCACGGTAGGACCGTGATCTCTGTTATTCTGCCTGAACCTTACTAATAGAGTAACTTTAGATATACTTAGTTTGTATAATTTGTTTATGATTTAAATTTGATTTGATTTATTTTTTATATTTTTGTCACTGGGCCCGCGTGGTGGTTTATGGCCCGTTTTCCCTATCCATCCATAAGGAAGGCTCGTACCCCCAGCAGTGGGGACATAAAATGATCTGATGATGATAATGATGATGAAATATCATTTCGATACTCTGTCTATACCCCTTCTTTGGATAAGGACGTGAGAAGTATGTATGAGTGTATGTATGAGACATGATTGTTGGCTTTTGAAATAGCAGAATCTAAAACCAGTAGCTCAAAATTTCGGGTAACTTGCGCCAATTTTACCTTAACCGAAAATGGTACATGTGCACACACATTGTAGTGCAATGTGTGTGCACATGTACCATTTTCGGTTTTGTGACAATCTGTACTTTTGAAAATCTGTCTTTTTGAGAATCTGTCCTTCTGAGAATCTGTCCATATGAGATAAAAGGAAAAATTGCTTAACTTGCAAAGCAACCTAAACACGCCAACCTGAGTCATCTAGCTCTATATACTATAACAAATTATAGTTAAAAGGAAAACAATGAGCAGCTCAAAAAGCGATTAACAAAGGCGATTGTTGCTTTCAACCTTCTAAACAAAGATTCCGTTATGCCAAAAGCTTTTAAGCTAAACACCGTAGCTTAAAGAGACGAGCTAAAAATACGCAGCCTTGACCCGTGTTGTTACCGAGATGCCGCTTGCGGTAACAAGCCGACTTGGTAGCTAGTACTTTCATATGTGTACGTTTAAACCGCCCTCTATAGTGGTATGATACCACAAATATATATGAGTCTGTCGCCAACAACAATGTTGGTAGCTTTGTTGTGTTCCGACAATTAGAAATAAGATTATTGGCAAATCATCATCATCATCATTATGTCACCCAAAATACGTCCACTGCTAGACTAAGGCCTCCCCCTAAAGATCTTCATAACGAACAGTTTTGTATAGCATCGCATCCAGCAGCTACCCGCGAAAAGTTTTGCGCAAAATATATCATTGTATTCTTTTTTTATTTATTTTGTCTCATATATAAATTTACATTTTTAAATATTTTTTAAAAACAAAATAAATAAAACATTTAAAATATATAAAAAAAATAGGGGTCTGCCGGCATCGGGACCAGGGTCCAAGCTACCGGTGGTTAGGGCTCCAAGGACAGGAACCTCCTCACAATGCGTGCCGTATCGAGGAGAACTGCCTTCTGAATCAGGCCCTTGATCCAGCCGCCTAACGAGAGCCTCATTAGATGTTGATCGAGGCTCTTGGCCATCAGAATATATTATTATCAATTGCAAATAAGTACTATCTAAAAGTAAGTAAAAATAAAAATATTTTTATTTAAAACAAGCTTACTCACCAGCATTTTTAAGCTTACTCTTCGGTTTGGAACGGAATAAGTATAAGATCAACAAGAGCAAGCAAGAAACTCAATTGTAACACCATTTCCTTTAAAATAAAAAAACAAAATCTTTAATTAGAGTAATTTAGTATCAAAAATAATTACACACTTTTTAAATTAATAACAAAAATATTTAATACAAGACAACTTTCTAAATTCCCACTTAATTTACCAAATGGCAGACGACCAACTAAACGGAATAGTCATCCGTCCAACGAAGGGGATTGAAAGTGATATTTTATTCAATTCCATTAAAATAAGAGAACAGGGGTTAAGCCCCAAACGGGCGCAATAAAGACCCTGGAAAATGGATTCAAGGAATCACAAGGACGGGTCCAAATGCGAGGCCGGAGATAAAACTGAATGCGACGACATTGACGATACAGTCTTACTTGTTTTATCTATGACACGCTTGTTTTATTTTTTTATTTCTTGGTTGCTATGAGTAAGTGACGATAAGGGTTAAAAAAGGATTTACTGGGATCACGAAGCAAACAGATAGGTATCTGTCTGATGGTAAGCGATTACCGTAGACTAAGGACATTTGCAGCATCTTTGTTTTTTTGTCATTCGATCACGTTACGAAAACGATAATTTGTATTTGTATGGCATTAAATTTTATCCTGTAAGATAAATATTTTCATAGTTTTTTTGATGTTTTAACCAGTTTGAGAATCAGTAAATAAAATAAAATAAAATTTAAGCAGCGCCTTCTGATGATATACGAGGTGACAGGGCAGGGGTATTAAAACTATTTCACGCCTTTTTTTACCTTTATTGCAAGACAAATAATAAAACAAAACGTCTAAAAAAATCTGCTACAGAACATCGCTACAAGAAGATCGCTACAGTAATATCCAACCTTTTTTTATAACAGATATATTTATATTTCAAACACATTTATTTCCATGTACAGTTTATAAAATCTACAAAATACAAGAGCAAGAGCATCCATTCAACGAACACATTTCGTCCGTCATTCAGTAAGAGAATAACGTGTTCTAGGATCAATATTTTACTTAGAAATCTCATAACAAAATCGGTCAAGATAATGTATAGTATAAACATGGGCTTGGTTTGTTTACACGAAGACGGTTTATGATCTAGTTCATTGTTTGAGTTACATGCAGTGTATGTTTCTTTGACCGCTTGTTACTCAACACTCGGAACTTTAGAAACAATGTTTGCATATAAATTGTTGGTTACGCTTATTATTGATGCTTTTACTGAACCTTCTGTAACTTCACATTTCATTCAGCCAACGATTTCTAAGTCTACGGAGAGTCCTTACTTTTTAACAAATTCTCGAGTTGAAAACGAGAAATTGTTGTTCACGTGTTTGCTTCATCATCATCATTTTATGTCCCTACTGCTGGGGCACGAGCCTTCCCTATAGATGGATAAGGAGAACGGGCCATAAACCACCACGCGGGCCCAGTGCGGATTGGTGGTTGTTAACGACTGCTAATGCAGCCGGGACCAACGGCTTTACGTGCCTTCCGAAGCACGGAGGAGCTCGAGATGATACATTTTTGGTTACCCACCAATGACCGGCCTTTGCGAAAGTTGCTTAACCTCAGCACACGCAGACCGGGCGCGTTAACCACTGCGCCATCGAGCTCCTCCATGTTGGCTTATTAGCGTATAAATATATTGAAAATGACTGTCTTTGGCTTTGTGCCATACACGGGCAGCTTGAAGCAGGGTTGCTTCACGTTGCTATGAGTATACACGACTTTAAAGTTTATACTGATACCCCCCACCAACCGTCAGGTCATAAAGCAGCTTGACTACATAGTGAACCATAGTCTATAGCTCGGTAAAATGGCAACTTTACTACTCAAACTGCTCAAACCGTCCGTGTATTTTGATCACTTGCTCACTGCTTGACCCTTAGATAACAATTAAAATATGTATTATTTAGAGTATTTCGATTGACGTGAGAAAATAAGTGCAGAGTGATGAATATAAGTGATAGAAGTGAGAGGAAGACCAATAAAAAGAGAGATGAATTGTGTGTGGTGATATGAATGAAAAGGGAACGTCGAGTGTGTGTGTGAGTGACTGAAAGTGACTGAGAGTGAGAGTCACTGTCGCGGTGACGGCTACGGATATTTTGCGCCGACCCCAAGTAACATTGCACCAGGGCACGAAGAAAAAGTATATAAGTTCTTGAAATAAAGTAAGTTTTCTTTTTTTACAGATTTGCTGAGCAACCCTTTTGGGGCGGTAAAAATTGCGGCCGAAATCTCCATTTTCAGGTAATACATACATAAATATTTAATTTTAATATACCTGTACACGCCGTTTCTCTTGCTTATTACTATTATATGAATCAGCAATTTTTTTTTAAATATTTACGGGTAAGCACAGTGCCTTGATCTCACCTGATGTTAAGTGATGATAAGGCCATTTGGTGGAAGCGCACTTCACCCGGGATTCTCAACTACTGAGGCACTGGCTATCTTATCCCTAGCTGCCGGAACACAACAATGCTACAAACATTTGTTTTTAATATACGTAGAATGGCAAATGACTCCAATTCACCTGATGTTAAGTGAATATGGATTCCAGATGCAACGACAACTGGTGCAGCGTGAAAACAACGCAGCATCAGTTATCCTCACTTTGCCGGCCCACAAGGTGCCTCTTCACGCCTCGTTTGAAGGACCCCATATCATAGAAAGGAGGGAAAACGTGTGCTGGCAAACTATTCCATGTTTTGGAGGTGCGACAAAAAAACGAGTCACCAAATTTCTTAGTGCGCGATGGAATATTTGAGACAGTGAAGCGGTGACTCCGGAAAGCAGCACGTGTACTCCTATGGAGGAAGGGAGAAGGTGGGATGAGGTCACATTGATGTTATAGCGACATATTTAGATAAGATGGTGGTAGCTAGCCAGGCGGACAAACAAGTCCTACCACCAACCAAACCGAGTACACAAAGATGTAAGCCCCGCTGGGAATCGAACCCGGGACCTCTAGGTCTAAACCGGTGGTCTTAGCCACTAGACCACAGAGGCGGTTAAAAAAATATATAAGGGATGAAAATGAGAACGCCGTTTTTGATCCAGAGCAGACGGAAACCGGACGGTTGGTAACCGACATTCTCAATGATGTTTAACCTAATTTTAATAAAGAACTTAATATTTTTTAATATTTTTTTAACTCATACTTTTATAATTAATAATCTTATATATTCACGGGTGCAGTCAGCGGCGTTAATTATGTTTCATTATCATTATTATTTCACTATTATTCTACTTCATACCTTTACTAAGATGTCGCTATGGATTTGAATCCACCTGGCCCAAAAATGTGCATGCATATTGATGTAGTTGACTGCACCTGATGTTAAGATGGTCTGTGGTAGCGTTTTATACACTTAGCAGTACGGACACAGATGTCCACTATTTGTCATAGCATTATGGATGCATTATTTTTTTTTATATGAGTATATTCTTTTAAATAGTATTAAAAAGTACATGTATAGCTCCACTGAAATAAGCTCCTTAATTCATAAATTGTGACCAGCGATGTTGGGCTTGCAATAAATAATTTATTATAAGTATAGTCATATTATAAATCAAACATTGTAAACCTGTATGTGGTCCAAAATAAATTAAAAAAAAAAAAAAAGCTGGTGGTCGCGAACGCGGTTAGGAAGCTACTGTCGATGGCGGCGCTAGTTTGCAACGCCTGTCAAATATGTCCAAACACATTTATCGGTCTACCTGTTATTAAAATAATAAAGTACTACCGCCAGCTTCCCGTGTTGCATTTATTTATTTAAAAGTTGTGCACATACATACAAATTATATGAGTGACATATGTAAATTATAGTAATATTAACTTATATCTAATTAAAGTTAACGTGTGTGTGTGTGCGTCGCCTACAATATAGAAACACTAACAATTACAATATACTCGTATTAGTACAAACATTCAATTGGACGAGAACAAAATCGTTGCCACACACACAAAAGGTTTCTGAATATCCTTTCAAAATATCATACATTTAGAAAAGGATAATAAAACCTTTTCCTTCGCAAATCACCATCGTTTTCATGTACGTACCAGATAGACCAAATTCAGTCAAGCACCATAATAACTAAGTCCTAAAAAAATATGTGGATACGTACAGTCCCGACCTTTGACATTTAAACACTTTTACGAGTTTCACTCTTGTTCCATTTAATAAGTATACAATTTGAAAAAAGAGACAAAGTGTTGAAAAAATTCCACGAGCGGGATTCGAACCTTTGGCTTATAAAGTAAAAGTAGATAGTGTGGATTGATTTTGGCGGGTTGGATTGAGCCGCGATGGCATGGTTGGCAGTGCACCTGACCCGGCATATCATGGAGTGCGGGTTCGAATCCCGCTCGTGGAATTTTTTCAACACTTTGTCTTTTTGCAAATTGTAATTTGTTCCCAACATTATTTGCGTAAAATTATATGTAAATAATCTAAATTATAAAATATAGTGAAAAAATAAGATGCCTACCCTGACCCAGCCAGGAATCGAAACTGGGTCTTCCGCAATCCGAGCGGATGCACTGACCATTATGCTACCGGGAAGGCTGACGTAAGCACTGAATTTCTTCACTGCTTTAATTTTAACTGCTTTTTAGCGGCAGTAGTGCCATCTATACAGGTCGACTTTTTTATCACCATCCAAACCTTCCGAGATGAATACCGTGATACAATCGAACAACTTTTACTATTGGACCAACTTCCTGACTCGAAAAAAAAATCAGCTGTTCCATACAAAACATCAATATTCATTCGACCAAAATGTATGGAACAGCTGATTTTTTTTCGAGTTAGGGAGTTGGTCCAATAGTAGTCCAATAGAAAGAGTTGTTCGTTTGTATCACGGGAGTCATCTCAGAAGGTTTGGATGGTGATAAAAAAGTCGACCTGTATACAACGGTTATTGCAACCTATTGGCTATGCAGATTTATCTTTACAGATGAAATACCACAAATTTGATAACACAACGCTATAATTTTTTCAACATTTATATTTTTGTAACAACTCTATTCTTCATCCATTCTTATTTCTATTGCATTATATATTATTTTTATTTCATTGTATTCAGAGTTACATTGTTCACATAATGCTCGTGACTGTACCAACATTTGTCTTCATTACCGTAAATTAGGTCAATCTACCCCTAGGTACGCTTAGTTTCTAACAACGGTATAATATAACTTGTATCGAATTTTCATACGACCCCCGGGAATGAGAAATTGTAAAGCCAATTGTATAGGTATATTCATAAAATGAGTTTTAATATTTCCGAGTTACTGCCTTTGTCGTATAAAATGCCGGGAATATTTTTTCTCTCTCTCGAAATGTATTAAAACGGCCGCCAAAGGATTTCGGTATTGTAACTCGTCGGTTTTCAAAAGGTTGTACAATCAATTTGTACAGGGACTTCTTTTAGGTAACAGGGTAGTAGCTCCAGCTCGCTCGACACAGTTTTCGTCGCCAAAAAATAACATATGTATTGAAATAATATGGGACCAGTTTTCGTCACCAAAAATTATATAAAATTTCATTGAAACTTTAAAGGATGACTACTAGGAAACCAGTGGTCTGTAATAAATTTTCGTAATTGACTACTGTCAACCAACAGATCAGAAAGTTCGAGCACAGCCGCCTCAAGACGTTCGACACGAAATGACAAATCCAAAAGGAAAAACCTAAACGGTCTTAGAAATACATACAACTCACGAGGCCAACTCTATTGCAATCACTGCGGTTGAATCTTTAAAGCTAAATTTGGTCTGGCCAGTTATATTAGAGCTCATCTTAGATAGATAGATAGATAATACAATACTTAAAAGGCAAGACACGTGATAACTCTAATAATAATAATAATAGAAATAATGTCGGGGTACCTAATAGTAAATTGTTGTTAAATTTTTGGGGTCGCCGTCATCGAAACCGATTAGGAGGACTATATATATATTTTTTGTGATAATTGAGTACGTCATCAATTTTAATATACCTAGTTATCACATAAATATTGATGACTAGATGACCATCCTAAACTTGTGACAATATAAAAACTATACATATATACTACTACTAACATTTATTAGTTTATGAGGGTTGATGAAATAAATTAAACATAGCCTTTAAATGGATACTGTTTAAATGCTATGCAAAAAATCATTGAAATTAACTTATCGCTGCAAATAATGGGTATTGACTTAAGCCATTCTTGCCAAATGCTGGTAGGTAATAACAAAACCGGAAAATGCATCAACAATTCCGAAACATACTTAGCGCTACCAGGGAATCTATGGCCTCCGGACTTTGAGCCAAGCGCTCGGCCACTTGGCACCGAGAAGTTATTGAATTATTGTACATAATTAAATTGTTATTATAGCGGGTAGCCGCTGAATGCGAGCTGTGATGATTGATGATGTTGACATGAGTCCACTCCTAACAACCCTCCTACAAGCGTATTAGATTTCTGGTGGAGTTGACTGGACTAGTTTAAGCTTTACGATCACTTGTGCCCCTAAAATAAGTCCTGAATACTAGAAAGTAATTTTCAAAAGATTCAAGTGCTTATCTATTAAGTTAATTTTAAATAAATATTTTTTGTATTTAGACTTTATTATACCTATGTTAACACAGCCCATTAGCCATAATATTTTAAAAGTCTACTATTTGTTGTTATTTTGTTATATATGTAGTTGTTTTGATACATAAAAGATCTACATAAGAACGTACTAAATTCACAAAACATGTTATTGCTCGCTAATCTGTTGACAGCCCGCACGATATTCCGCAATTAACGGTGCCGTAACGCTCTGCTACGAACGCTACGACTGCTACGATCAAGGGCTGAACAATGCTACGGAATTGTCAACGCTACGAATATTTAGTGGTCCGTCGTAAATCGAACTACGGTTATCAAAGGAACACAGATACCATGAGTAGTAGTAAAAGTTAGTCACACTATTTATTTTTTCATCAGCTTTTAACGTCCCACTGCTAGTCTTATGCCTTCAGGCTTGTGTTTCGGATTTTGTGATGATATCCCCAGTTTGTGATCACCAACCCGCATTTGACCAACGTGATGATTAAGCCATCATTACCAATCCTTTGTGGTGATGACTTGATTTCAATGGTGGAGGCCTTTATCAGCAGTCGCCAGTCATAGGCTGTTTACTATTACTTGTAATAAATATAGTATTAAAATATTATATGTTTTAACAAGGATTTTAGCTTAATACAACCAGCAGCCCTTAAAACACTTATGCAATAACGGCCGTTAACGAAGCGATAATGATTCCTATTCGCCCGCCATTTAATTACGGCTAGGAATCCACGCTAAATCTCACTGAATGGTTTTCCCGTGTCATTTCAATAAATAGTTCCTTTATTGTTGTCTAAGGCTGTTTCCGAACGTTACACATTGAAATGAAACACTTATTAGGTGATAATGCTGAATTTAAGCAACTTTCGCTGAATCCTGTCATTGGACGGGTGACCTAATATTACAACCTTTATTTGTGTTTACAGTATATTTGTGTAGCCGAACAGAGAGTGATTGCGGGCGCGCAGGCCTCTTTTATAGACTGTATCAAGCAACATTTACCGCTAACTTAAGAAACTTATTACTATGTATTGCTTGCGATTATTGAATTGTACGCTTTTATTGCTTACCTTTTTACTACAGTTCATCATCATCATCATCATCTCAGCCAATAGACGTCCACTACTGGACAAAGGCCTCCCTCAAGATTGAGGGGAATTTGCCATAATCGCCACGCTTGGCAGGCGGGTTGGCGATCGCAGTATGGTTAGAATTATCACAAAGAGACGCTGCTGCCCATCCTCTGAAATGGTCCCTAAGTCGCCTTCTACGACACCCACGGGAAGAGATGGGGTGGTGCAATTCTTTATCCCCGGCACCACACTACAGTTAAATCTATACTAATATTATAAAGAGGAAACCTTTGTATTTTTGTATGTATGTGTGTTTGCAACGAATAAACTCAAAAACTACTGGACCGATTTAAAATATTCTTTCACCATTAGAATGCTACATTAGCGCTGATTAACATAGGCTATATAGAAAAAAAAACTAAATAAAATACTAAAAACGACAATTTAATTTTCCAATACAAAATGATTTGTTTGTTTTGTTGTCATGGAAACCATTGATATATATTTAACTCAATGATGGAAACTGTCAAATCGGTACGAAGTCCGCCGGGTCAGCTAGTTATATTATAATTTGTTAAATGGCGCTCTCTGTTAAGACACTGTAATAAAAAGTAAAATAAACGCTATCAGCACATCCATCCGTTGACACCACTTCGCGAAAGTTACTTAACTTGTAATACAGCAACCTACTGAATGGATTGAACTGCTGAATTAACGTAGGAGTACATATTTTTCTTATAACATTATTCCTATGATGTTGCGGTCATAATAAATGATAAGGGCTCAATAGCGGAACGTGATTGATTGACCACCTCTCCGAAACTCCTTACCATATTTATGTGTAAATATAATGCTTATGGCTATTTTTCCTTTTTGAAAGAAAATGGCTGCTCATTTTTGGCGACAGATACTCGTTTATTGATAACATTAAGTCTGTTTTTACATAAAAACACACGACGCTTTTCAAAAGGATTTAGTTACAAACATGTAGGTGGTAGTGGCATCGGAGTTCGACAGGAACGATTGGTCGACACTCTTTCCCTTTAATTATTAAAAATACCAGTCATCAATTGATTTCTACTTAACCTTCTGCTATTGATGTGGTAGTTCAACAGACACCGCCAAATAGAAGATCCAGTTTATTACCGTCAATTTTCAAATTTGAGTGTCGCCCCTCTCTGTATCTTACTATAGTGACCTCGCGCGTCGGTCAGTGTGCTGTGATTGTTCGAAACAAATTTGCCTTCAGTATTCTAAGTCACTATGTGAAAATTGTCAAACAAAGCTGTGAAGCTGTCTAATTTTTAAGCCAACCAATGAATATATCTCACGTTTTCTATACTAATTATTATAATTGTTAACTTTTTAAATGTCTAAAACACGAATTGTTTTTTCTTTAATGTTAATTTTAATTAAAAGGATATGCTAATTAATAAATGTAGTTTAAATAGCTGCATAAGTTAATTCTATAAAAGTATTTGCTGTCGGAATGGTGTCTCGTGTACTACCACGTCAAACCACCTGCTTCCTAGCCGTCATTTACTAAAATTTCAATGAAATTCTATATTATTGTTTGGTGACAAAAACTGTTGTCGAATTCCGGGCTTACTGTGGCGAACACTGGTCTCTCTATTTTTTAGATTTATTTATTTATTTCAGGCAACAAAACTGTCTACAAGATGGTAAAATACAGAGAACGGATTAGTGCTTGTTAACGACTGCTGATGCAGCCGGCACCAACGTCTTTACGTGTCTTCCGAAACACGGAGGAGTTTTTGATGTTAAATTTTTGGTCACCCATCCGATGACCGGCCTTTGAGAAAGCTGCTTAACCTTAGCAATCGCAGGCCAGGCGCGTTAACCATTGAGCTCATCACGTTACAAACCAGTTTGTTATTAGTTATTTACATCATTCGTTACCTACCTACTTTTCCTTAATAATATTATAAATGTGAATGCGAGTTTGTTTGTTACGCTTTCACGCAGAAACTACTCAACCGATCATCATGAAACTTTGTACACATATTCTCAAAGGTATTGGAAAGGATATAGGATACTTTTTTATTAAAAAAAGTAAGTTTATTTTGTGTTTGTTTGTTTGATACGCTTTTACGAGTAAATATTTAACGATTTGTATGTTTTGTAACAGAAACTGTCCAAGCGGTACGAAGTCTGCAGGGTGTTATACTTATAGAAGAGTCTTAATTCACTAAGCCATAGGTTCCTAAGATAACTTTAAATTCGCCTTGGTGAAATTCGGTTTGCCGTAAAGTGGAAACTCCCAAAGTAATGTGTTATTCCAAGATATGCTTTGTAGAAAGCTTTATCTAAGTCCGTTAAGAAGTTTGAACGTAAATAATAAGGAACAAACAAATAAAACAATAAACTTCCTTAATTTGACTTTTTGTTTAAATATTAGCAGAATAACAGAGATGATCATTTAACACCACTTTACTACACAGTATAATAAAGTAATTTTAAATGTTTTTACGCACAATAAAAGTTAACTTAAGTAAGAAATTGACCGGCAGCAAAATATTAACTCAAAACTAAAGGCAATCTAACGAAAGATAATAATAATAAGAGAATGTACATAATAATAATAATAAGAAGAAGAAGAAGAAAGAAGGACAAGCTCAGTAAGTACCTTGACTTGGCTCACGAGGTTACCGCCATGTGGGATGTGGATTCAACCATTATTGTACCGATAGTCGTTTCGGCAAACGGTCTGATAGCGAAGAGCCTCGATCAACACCTAGAGAGGCTCTTGCTGAAAGGTTGGATTAAGGGTCAGATGCAAAAGGCAGTACTCCTAGACACGGCACGTATTGTCAGAAGGTTCCTCACTCTGCAGCCCTGACCACCGGTATCTTGGGCCCTGCCCCGCTGCTGGTGGTACTCTAGGATTAGGTTTTTATAATGTTTTATTGTTTTTATATTAAAATATTGTAAAAATCTAGTTTTAAGAAAGAAAATAAATAAAAGAGATAATAATAAAATAGATAAACATAATTATTTAGAAACTACTTATTAGTTGTTGATTATACAATTAAATATAGCTCATTTACACGCTTTTTGGTAGCCACAAAGTTATAGCGACTATTTGATAGTACACTACTAATTATCCCTCAAACGAAAATTCAGTCTTGTCACGTAGCAGCTGAATGTTCCTTTTGGGAATATAAACATGGACCCTAATGAGTGCCTAGGGGTGCTCGTCATATTGGCATACCAAACACAAACGCTGCCGCTGTTGCTATGTCCAAACTTTTTTATTCAGCACAGGCACTCATTATCTACCGAAAAGGTTATATACGAGGAATTGATACCTTGCGTTGCGCATTCACAGTGGATCCTTAATTTTGTACAATGTTAAAAAAGATTTAGCAGACAATTATTTTTGTTGTTTAACAGAGTTTTTTAATAATTAATTATATTATGTATAACAAGTATTTTTCAAAAGCGCCCGGTTAGATACTTGGGGTATCTAACCGGGCGCTTCTAGGTCCAAATCCTAGGTGTGTTTCGGAGTTTTCGATGCATAGCCTGGATTTGTCATCATCAACCAGAATTTGGCAAGTGTAGTGATTAAATATTTATTAATACCCGACCCAGCCAGGAATCGCATTTGGGTCTTCCGCAATCCGGGCGGCTGCACTGACCATTATGCTACCGGAAAGGCTGACGTGACGTAAGCACTGAAATCTCTGCTTTTTTGATTTTTGACTGCTTTTTAGCGGCAGAGTGCCATCTATATACAACGGTTATTGTAACCGGTGGCTATGCAGATTCATCTTTACAGATGAAATATATTATGATATGAAATATATTATTGAAATATATTTGATAACACAACGCTATAGTAAATTTTACTTTTTTATTTTTAAGTACTAATTGCTGCACAGAAGCTAAATTAAATATTTATTTTTTTATTTTTATTTTTTTTATTAATTTATAGGAAAACCAACAGCTATGATACAACTTAAAAACTTAAAATTTTTATAAAATACAGTGAAAAAATTAAATGCCTACACGACCCAGCCAGGAATCGAACCTGTGGTTTAGCCATTACCCATCAATTGTACCGATGATTTGATTTCAAGGCCTTTGCCCAGCAGTGGGTCAGTATAGGCTATTTACTTTACTTACTTACCAATATAGATCTAATATAATTTTAGGCTACCGACACACTATTGACACGTTATTGAATTACCAAATGTAAGTTAAGCGCGCTTATATGAAATTAAAGTAAATGAAAATAAATTTATTTGGGACAGAACAGTTCAAACATACAGATAAAAATGGAAAAGCATAGGAGAGTCCCAAAACGGTTGCGACTCAGCAAAATGCTAGCCTTGAGGTTAGCGCTAATCTTCCGTCGGAGCCGGTTTAGGTGATGCTGCGATAGCAACACAAACGTAACAGAAAATGTACAAAATATAAAAACAAAAATAGCAGCCTAATGTATCAAAAATAGAATATTGATTTAAAAAATGTTACAGGCTTATCTACTTTTCGGTGTGTATTGCCCCATTGCTTTGTGGCTTATACGCAAACACTATGAATAAATTCATACGGATTATTTATTTTTAGCCTTTATATTTTGAATCATATTAGCGGCTGCTCGCGACTTCGTCCGCTTGAGTGTACACCCATGATGATTGAACAAAACAATTCTGTACTAGTACAGCCCCGCTTACCAGGTCCAATTTGAATCTAAACCATCCAGGGACCTCAAGCGCACACAAAGAGTTTTTCATAGCTAATCGGCCCAACCGAATAAGAGGAGTTTATTGACACAAACGGTACGGAATATATATTATTCTATTTATTTATTAAAATTGTTTTATAATGCCGTTTCGAACGTTATTACAAGGGTAATGACAAGGTTTGTGGTGGTGGACCTACAGGGTCTGTATGACCACATATCTTGCAAAGGGTTCTGCAAAAAATTGTAAAAGTATTAGCTAACCTAAAAGTAAGTGATAATATCTCAAGTTAGAACAAGTTTTAATCATATTAGAACTTTAATCACTTCTAACGCCCCTATCAATAAAGTTAATTGATTTAAAATTAACTCAAGCGTCAAGTTAAAATGAAAATGGGAAAATTGAAAGGCTGTTTGCTTGTAACGAATCATTATTAAGCCTCTTGTTATAACGGCGGAATAACGTTTAATTTGCGTCTATTTGTCCATGGAGAGAGCAGTTAACGTCGAGACGTGAATGGAGCTGTAAACGATAAAGAAATAAACGGCTAAAGGCCGTTGGCAGGAGGTGTTGTAAATCGCCACAGCGCTGCCACTGGTACAACTATGGATGTCAATAGTAAAAGACGATTATCAAATCTACCATTATGAATGAAATAAAAGAATTAATGTAGGTAGGACGGAACGGACGGACGGACGGACGGACCGACCTTTATGAAGATCTTTTTGAAGATTTTGAAGGCTTTGAAACTTGATGCAGACTGTACATGTACATTTTAACTCTCGTTCCATGAATCAATGCATAATAGCTAAGTTATAAAGCATTGATTCATGGAAGCCAGTACAATTCTATTGATCGTTCGTGTATCTATTATATAGTTCGTGTCGTACTCTGCACTATATATACTACATTTTTAACTGATGCGCGGTAGCAGAACCATTATTATTTAAAAATTCTTCTGATAGTACATGGTACTTGGACAAAAAGTTTTTCAGTTTTATATATGTTAGTATGCAATAGTCACATTGAAAATACTTTATTATAGAAACTTAAATAACACTTGAAAAAAGATGCTTCGACTTAGTTAAAATGCAAAAGATCGCGGATTCCAGTCCCACTTAAGACAAAAATATATTTCCAATGTTTTTCTTAATTTTTACTTTTAATTGTTGCTTTTTTTTATTTATAATTCGATAGGCTTGCATTTGACTACTATCTCACCTGATGGTAAGTGAAGATGTAACCTACGATGTAACATGCTTGCCTAGAAGGTACCGATTCACTCGTGATTTGAAGACCCCAATATTATATTTGATAGGAAACACAGACTGAGGCAAGGAGTTCCACAGCCTACGTACGTAAGAAAAACGTGGACGCATGCTTAACTTTGTGGTATCACTGTGGCAGATGACCTTGCAGTAATCGTCAATTTATATCGTTTTATGTTGAAAGTGGGCGTCGAAAATGTCAAGCCTTCATAGCACTGGTCATTTGAACTTAATTGGTTTATACCTTTGGGCATAATTACAAGAGCCCTTTCCTTCATTTTTAGTACTTTATTACAAGTTTAAATTTTATATTGTTTTGTTTGACTTAATGGTTCAATTGTGTTTCTTTTTAATAGAGTAAAAGTTGTATAAAATTTTTAGCGGCCGTTGGCTTATCATCAGCATTAAAACGCCCCACAGCTGGGCTTCAGGCATGAACATTAGAGTAGATTGGGCCTTAATCTACACACGATGTGACTTGTGGTGATTTTAACGGAAAACTCATAACTTAATGTGGCTATATATATCTACTTCTTATTTTTGTTAAAACATGAACATAATGATTAAATTTTGTGTAGCGTTTTGTTAAAACATGAACATAATGATTAAATTTTGTGTAGCGTCTTTTACTAAGACAGCAAGTTTAATGTATTTTTTTTATAATAACCCGTTATTATGCACAGTGCCTTGATCTCACCTGATGTTAAGTGATAATAAGGCCAATGATGAAAGCGCACTTCACCCGGGATCCTCAACTAGTGAGGCACTGGCTATCTTATCTCTAGCTGCCGAAACACAACAATGCTACAAATATTGATGTTATGGCGACATATTTAGATAAGATGGTGGTAGCTAGCCAGGCGGACAAACAAGCCCTACCACCAACCAAACCGAGTACACAAACATGTACCCCCGCTGGGAATCGAACCCGGGACCACTGGGTCTAAACCGGTGGTCTTAGCCACTAGACCACAGAGGAGGTTAAAATTTCTACCGGAACATGCTATTACGAACAATGTAGTGGGCATCATCATCAGCATTATCATTAGCTTAAATTCCTGTCTTACATAGGCCTCTCCAAGTGCACGCTACTGAGCACAAACCGCGGCTACTCTCATACAGCTCTTACCAGCCACCTGCGATCGTCGCTCCACCTAGTCTTAGGGCGTCCTACATTACATTTGCCGTTACGCGGTCTTCACTCAAGAAGCCGTTTACCCCAAAACAGTCATCAGCTCTGCGACTAATATGGCCGACATTCACTACCTTACCTTGGCATACAGGGTGTTTGGTATTATCTGTATAATTCCGAATAAGGCAGATAGGGTACTGAACATATCATCATCATCATCATCATCAGCCCCTCCCGACCCACTGCTGGGCATAGGCCTCTCTTTGCTTGTGCCATTCGCCTCGATCCTGCGCTAGTCTGGGCCACGTGCAACCCACGGTTTTGGTTACGTCGTCGACCCATCTCGCCGGTGGACGACCCCTTTTTCTATAACCGTCTCTTGGCCACCACTCAGTCAGCTTTCTGGTCCACCTGTCGTCACTTCGTCTGGCCATGTGTCCTGTCCAACTTCACTTGAGCCTCAATATCCGCTCGCTGGCATCTTGGACCTTAGTCCGCTTGCGGATTTCAGTGTTGGGGACGCGGTCCAAAAGTGTGATGCCAAGCATGGCGCGCTCCATGGCCCTCTGTGCAACACTAATTTGTGCATAGCCTCCCTAGTCAGGCGCCATGTCTCAGCACCGTACGTCATAGTTGGCAGTTGACACATTGACTAAAAAAACGTGTTTCAAGACATTTTAAGACATTGACAACTGATCATATAACCCTGGGAAATTATGAAATTAACTGTAAAACACCAAATAGCCGAGATATTAACGTTCTTTGTTACTAAGTAAAATTGTAAATGACAACCCTAGGTCAAGCTGATACGTTGTTCTTGGTCGTCAACCTCATGGTCAAATATAAACAGAAGTCGAAACATGGCAGGAATGAACAAAAATATTGTCGTAAAATAAATTTGAGATTTATTATGGAAAAGTAAATTTCAGTAAATATGATTTTACATGTTATCACAGTGTTCTCTAAACTTGGTTGCATGGCTATCATCATCATCATCATCATCATCATCTCAGCAAAAAGACGTCCACTGCTGGACAAAGGCCTCCCTCAAGGATCTCCACAACGACCCTTTTTTTTCTGTTTCGCATGGCTATGTTTTGGGAATATACACCTATTACCAAGCATCCTGTATATCTACCGTGTACGTGCGCACGCGACAATACCAAAGCCAGCCAAAAACAATATTACAAAAATTATCACCAATTAACAACAATAATTACTATGACATCGACTAATTTCGCTTCACAATTCACAACACAAAGCAATGACCATAATTAATACACCGTGCCCATTCATTGACAGGTTGACAAATGCGATAATTTAAACTGTGCGCTGATCGATCGCCCTTCGAACACCTCAGTTAACTGACGGATCGGGAGACGGCCGTCGTCAATCATTAAAAGGTTTCCGATGTCGGCGTTCGACGATTATGAAAATTTGGTAAGTTCCACAAAATGGTTTTGTGTGATTCGTTGGAAATTCAAATGGTTACTGTCAATTTGACAATACTATTAATAATACTGCGGATATTCTTGCTTTATCTATCTAAATCTATAATCTAATACCTTTAAACGAGCAATTCTTGTATATATATAGGTATGTATATATAATCTGAATATCGGAAACGGCTCCAACGATTTTCATGAAATTTAGTATGCAGGGGATTTCGGGGGCGATAGATCGATATCTAGCTAGGTTTCATTTTTAGAAAACGTCGTTTTATCCGTAAAAAATACCGAGTTAAGCTCGGTCATTTAGGTACTATTAATAAAGAGGTAACATTTGTGACTATGTTTGTTTGTTTGTTACTCGAGCTTATCTCTAGAACTATTGGTCCAATTCCAAAAAATCTTTCACTGGTAGAATGCTAGTACTTGTGGATGTCCTTGCTATATTGTATTTTGATAAAAAATATAAGTATTAATTTTTTTACGGAAAAATACGAAATCAACGCGGACGAAGTCGTAGGCAAGTGATTGATATTTTGTGATATGATTAATAAAGCTTACTTATTCCGAACTGATCCTTGAATTTTGACTTACTAAGCTAAGAGGTTGTCTGTGAAAACGGGCATGGCTCACTGATTCCTGTTTTTAAAGGCGGCGGCGACGCGCTTTGATTTTAGGAAACCTAGTCACTTGGTGTGTAACCGCCTACCCATGTTGGGTGACACGTGACAGTTGGCGGAAGAAAACCGTCACCTAATATGACTCTGGAGCTATCTCAAACTTAGGGGTCAACCACAGATCAAATGTAAATACGGTAGGGTGAAAACAGACATGCGATTATGATTAATTACATATAATTTTAAGCAAATATTGTTGCGAACAAATTACAAATTGAAAAAAGACAATGAATTGGGCTCCTTTGACTTACAGAGTAAGAGTAGATAGTGTTGATTAATTTCGGCGAGTTGAATTGAGCCACGATAGCATAGTTGGTAGTGCACCTGACCTGGCATGTCATGGAGGGCGGGTTCGAATCCCGTTTGTGGAATTTTTTCAACACTTTGTCTTTTTTCAGACATGCGTTAGTTTAAGCTTTCTTTAGATACTAAGGAATAGTTATAAATTTTTAAACTACTTACATTAGAATAATTAGTATTAACGGGAACTGCGGCGAAATATCAGATACTCACACAAAACAAAAATCATGGTTGTAATCACGTTAATAATAATTATTCTATGGAATAGATTCGAAGAATTGCAACTATATTTGGTTAACGTTTAAATTAGAATAGAAGTTTTCTTATTCAATTAAATAAAAGTATTATTGTTATTATCAAATTCATCAATTTTATGTTATTTTAGACATAATACAAACTGTCACATGGAATATAACCTCAATTCTAGCTTGTCACAAGCTTGTCACTATGAATTATTTGAGAAACCTAACTAGATTGCTTGAGTAAAGATATTGGTGACTATTGCTTGGCTAAGAATTCTAGCTTTTGGCGTTTCTAACTTCATCGGTTTACTAAAGATTATGAAATTTTACTTAAGCAATTACCTTGCTTCAGTATGAGCTTTTACTCGTTTATAAATACGGGGGTTAATGGTTGAAACACCATCCCGAACAGGTAGGAACGATGGGAATCAACAACGACGGGGCAGCACCGGCTGATCAGCTAAACTCATGATCAGCACTACAGGTAGCATTAGTACTAGGGATCCGATGTTCTCTTTTTTTTAACGAATAATTGAATAAGTATTCTGTTTTATCTACCTGAGTCGAGAGCAAAAACTGACCGGCTTAGTAACTGAGCAAAAGAGTAACACAACTTGAATACCAAACTGTTAAGTCCAGTTAGTTATCAAGTACTACTAACTATTTTTTAATTCACTCACTTCTGCACTGCGAAGTTCCGCCATCAAAGTTCGCCTAACTTTATTATACTCCCAACGAGATAGCTTTTTTCATTTAAGCACAGTTTGTAAAAGGATCATTTCAAATTCTACGTTCCAGTCTATAGTTTAAATGACAGAGAATTTATTTATCCTATGCTGGTCTGGGATATGATAATAATGTATGAACTGCCCAACTTCCGTGCATGTCGTAAGAGCCAACTAAGGGTTAAGGGTTACAAGATGCTTGCACATCAGGCGATTCGACCTACCTACTATGTTATCTATTAGTAACACAAGTAACAGACAGTTTCAGCTCAATCGGTAACCGGGAAGTGGATCAAATTTAACTTGCAAGATTTGATTACAGACTCCGGGACAGGTGAAACTATACACAATAACAATATGGCTTTCGTAGAGGCCGTGCCACGGGAGACCTTCTAGTTTACGTCACACATTGCTGGGGCGAGGCAATCGAGAAGCATAGCGAAGCGCTTGCTGTTTCACTAGACATCTCGAAGACCTTTGACCGGGTCTGGCACGCTAGCCTGCTTAAGAAACTACCAGCGTATGGCATCTCTTCTGACTTTTGTGCCTCGATATTAGACTTCCTGAGTGAACGGTCAATTAGAGTGGTCATTGATGGCTGCTCTTCTGACCTCATGGCTATCGATGCCGGGGTTCCTCAGGGATCCGTTCTTTCTGCGACCCTCTTTTTGCTGCACATTAATGATCTGCTCATGCCCGGAATTATTGGTTATGCAGACGACAGCACGGTCACAGAAAGATATTTGTCCAGCGGAAGAGTCAGCATGAAAGAATTGTGTTCCTTGAGAGAGGCCATAGTAGAACGGACAAACTTGACTCTAAGTCTTGTCTCTCAATGGGGTGACAACAATTTGGTCAGTTTTAACGCCACCAAAACGCAGGCATGTCTGTTCACCGCCAAAAGGAGTCCTTTTAACCTAACTCCTGCTTTCCGAGGTATGACTGTACCGATTACCGACAACCTAAATCTCCTTGGCATGAAGTTGACTTCCAGTCTGAACTTCGGTGACACCATCGAAATTAAAGCTCAAGCAGCGGCCAAAAAACTGGGTGTCCTAAATAGGGTTAAGCGATACTTCACGCCGGGACAGCTTCTAACTTTATATAAAGCGCAAGTCCGATCGTGCATGGAGTATTGCTGTCACCTTTGGGACGGTTCAGCAAAATACCAGCTCGCCGCGCTTGATTCGGTGGAACGCAGAGCCAGAAAAATTATAGGTGACGATAAGCTTGTAAAAACCAAGCTTCACAGTCTCGCTCACCGCCGCACAGTTGCCTGCTTATCGGTCTTTTACAGGCTATACTTCGGAGAGTGTGCTGTTGAGCTGCATGAGCTCATTCCACCTTCCTCATTTTACCATAGGAAATCCAGACGTACGGCTGGCTACCACCCTTACCTGGTTGACATTCCACTTTTGCGCACCAAGCGTTTTGCTTCTACATTTATAATGCGTACAGTCAAAGAGTGGAATTCCCTACCGGCGTCTGTATTCCCGAGTGCATATAACCCTAAAGTTTTTAAAACCCGAGTGAATAGGCTTTTTCTGGGCAAGCTCGTTCCATCGTCGGCCTCTTCTTAGCCCTAGGGATTAGAATGAGGTCAAGAGCAAGCCCATCATACAATAAAAATAAAAATAAAATAAAAATAAAAACTAAATAAAAGCTTGTAATATTGCTCGTTATTATCTAGACGAAGCAAGTTTCATGTTCTGTTAAATTAAGTCTCCAGTCAACGAAAGTCTTAATTTAACGAATACTCGTACACTTATTAATTATTTAATTGGATACCTTTGTTCGTTTTAGGCGCCACAATAGCTCTTAGAAACCCATTGAAGCTACTAATCTACTTTTGTGAATTTCTCATCATTTTGTAACAATCTATTCTGAGTTGAAATTTATTTTATGTTTCATGTAATTAATTGGTTCACATTTTCACAATCTGTCGTCTTTAGGGTCGTGAATTGTTATTTTCTTAGTTCCAATTTGTTCTGTAAAATGAAGAACAAAGAAGTAAGGCGGCATTGTCACTTCAATTCATGTTGCCCTCTGCTTAAGTGTAAATTCTGCGTCAAACATTAAGATCATAATTATCTAATGTTCTATGAATTTTGGCGTGACATTCCAGACTTAATTTCCATCTAAAAAACAATGGCTCCTGACAATGAGCTCCAAAAATCCATTAGGAAACTTTTCCGACGATTAACTTTAATTGGAAACGCTGTGCTCCGTCTTGTAATCAGACCACTCTTATACGTCCCATCATAACCTTCAATTATGTGTTGTCATTTAAAATAATACCAAAAATATTATAGGTTTTACAATAATGTCCTTTTAAATGACTCGTCCCATGCTTGTCTGGGACGTGGAAGGAATGTATCAGTTGCTCTACTTCCTGCGCATGTCGTAAGATCTGACTAAGGGACTAGGTTCCAAGATCGGCTAGCAACCCATCACTGATGTTATCTTTTCCACCTCGGAGCCCTACTTTGTATAAGCTTAATGTGGCGTCGGGTCACTCATGGTGAGTATACTTAAAATTGGTGATTTTGATGCTCTGTGGACTGAGAGTATGTGTATATGTACGTACTAATATGTAAAGAGAATCAGTCAAAGTCAAAGTCAAATATTTTTTATTCAAATAAACTTTTGAAAAGTGCTTTAGAATCGTCCAAATAATGTTTTACCTACTACCCATTCAGGACGTCTATTTTTTTAGCTGTGGAGAAGAATGGGCGCAAGAAACTTTACAGCTTTAATATAAGTAACGACATTTACAAAATTATATGTCGTTACCAAGTTATACAAGTTTAAAATAACTTAAAAATATTTTAAATTAATAATACCTGTTGGAGTGATTGGAGCATTATAAACCCATGCTGTTTTGTCTTCAATGTAATCAGACACTTTGTAAGCTTTTTTATAAAGATTTTCTTGAATGGTGATTTTAAATTTATTAATATCAAGTTTTTGAATATTACTTGGGACTTTATTGTAAAAACGTACTCACAGGCCTCTAAATGAATTATTTACTTTGTCATCAAATCAAAACGGCAAGAATTGGTAGATACAATATTCTTGTTTGTATTTATTATGTTCCTCCCTTTTTGGGAGATGGGCGTGTATGCATGTATGTAAATGTACATATACATACATGTATTGACGACCTCCATAGTCGATTAACTTGCACGCCGGACTTTGGACGGCGCTAACTCTGAGGTCCCGGGTTTGATTCCCGGTAATGTCGAAAACTAAATTTTCGATATTGTGTCGGGTCTGGGTGGTTGTGGTAACGTCGTTGTCCATGATTTCCTTAACTGAAGTACTTTGGCTACTTACCTTGGGATCAGAACAATGTATGAGCAAGTTATGAATAAAAAATAATTAAAAAAAATAATGTGATGTTAATATCAAGCTTTACAAAGCCAAAGGGGCAGTGTCCAAACAAAGCATGCTCAAAATACTTTCCGGTGAAAAAATCCTAGTAATTTCGAGGAAAAAGGGTGGCCCTGTTCGCTTCAGAACTTAGGGTGCTTCCAAATAAAGGGGGCTTGATTAGCCAAGTTTTCCTGATCCAATAGGCTACAATGTAACCACTTTTACTGTTGTAGCGAAACGTGGAGGTTGTGTTGACTCCTAATGAAGAAGTTTTCTTTCTGTTTTTCACCAAGTAACCTAATAAAATCTTTTAATTTGTTTTTGCTTTTACGACCGAAGTTTCAGATAGCAATCTGTACAAAAGGACATTGTGACGCTACAGTTATAGACGGATGACTTAATAACTTATTTGTGATGATTTAGACTATAGACGTCAGAACTATTGACTAAGAAGTGAGTAGTGTGCGTTATTAATTGGAATTATTGTCTTTTAACTGTTGAATTTATTATTAGATTTTTGAGATTTTATTAGGTACAACATTTAAATAAATGTGTTTGCAGAGTACCTACTGTAAAGACAAATACTCGATAAAATTACTGTTACTTTTTTACTCTAACGAACAAAGTTGAAGAAAGCAAGCAATGAATAGCTAATAGTGATGATTAGATTAAACAATATCGGAGTTGACTTTTGAATCATACTTTAAGTATTTTTAGCATAATGTTTTCCATAACGTTTCATTTCATTGTAATTTATATATTTTTACTACAATACTTAAAATGTATGAAGAGTTTAAAATGTAAAATAAATTTTTAGCTATAGCCAGGCGCTTTAATAAATAAACGGCTAGGGTTCAAAGCGCAAGGTCGCTCAGATTTTCTCTACCTAAAATCTATGCGAGTGAAATCTTAGCAAATACTTATAATGTAATCACCTAAAAAAGTAATGCACTTTATTAGCAAACATAGGTTTGCTATAACTTGCTATAACTATTAGCATAGGCTAATAGTTCATAAATTTTGTTTCCAAAATTAAATTGTTAATTTTTTTGTTACTCAATTTACTTATTCAGGTAAGATAAGCTTCCGAAGGTTAACCGCCTCTGTGGCCTAGTGGCTAAGACCACCGGTTGAGACCCAGAGGTTTCGGATTCGATTCCCAGCGGGGCATACATGTTTGTGTACTCGGTTTGGTTGGTGGTAGAGCTTGCTTGTCCGCCTGGCTAGATATGTCTATAGTGATGATGATATGGCTAAATATGTCGCCATAACATCAATGTTTGTAGCATTGTTGTGTTCCGGCAGCTAGAGATAAGATAGCCAGTGCCTCACTAGTTGAGGATCCCGGGTGAAGTGCGCTTCCATCCTTGGCCTTGTCATCACTTAACATCAGGTGAGATCAAGGCACTGTGCTTACCCGCTAATATAAAAAAAGACAAAAGAAGCTTCATAATGACTCCGTGCTCGGTCTGTTGCGAGCTGTCGTGAGATTCCACGTCCACGAGAGTCAATGTATGCGTTACTGCTTACCTTCTCCAGTTACCTTATTTTATGACTGGGTTAGTAACTAATGGGCGCTACTACGCGCTACTACGCATTGAAATCTTTTGGCGGCTCTTTATACATTAGTTAATAGTGTTATTTAAGCGTGAAACATACACACCGGCCAGCATCTACTCTGTGACTGTGACTCTCTGGCTAGGAAAAGAATGGGACTCCTGGGGTCCGCCTATCCGAAACCGGAGGACTTCAGGCTCTTCGCTCTTAAGGACGTGGCCAAACTTATGGCATCTATCTTTACAGAGGAAGAAGAGTGAAAGGACGGGGTTGCACAAAAGATCTCGATGGGTCGAAGTTTTACTGCAAGAGAGAAACCTCAGCAGGTCCCACTAAGATAAGATAAGATAAGATAAGCGTGAAACATGAAGCTTCATACATCATAGCTATGTTAGTGAATATTTTAGGGTTTACTGCCAACTATAATCAACCTTTTAGGTCACAAAAAAACTCGAAACTCAAAAACTCATAATGAGGAACTTCATAAAGTTTTTTCTACATAACATCGAAATGTATTTGAATCCAACTCTCGAACTCGCAAAGCTACCGAACGAGACTTTGACTAATTATAAAGAAAGTGAGTGCTTTTAAAAGGCTTTCAAGCAAACAGTAAAAAATAAAAGTAAACACTTTTGCAGTGCTTTAATATTTTCCGCCTTTACTTCATCTCAGCCAAAAGACGTCCACTGCTGGACGTAGAATTAAATTAATTAAACGCCTTTACTTACCTGATTCATATACCTTATATTCGTACATACGTATTATTGCTTTATTTGCCCATTGACGTTATTTACGATTGTACTGGACTATACCATACTAGATGTAAATCGGTTTAATGATAGAATAGTATAGAGTTGTGTATAATAACAGTTTTATGTATGTCGCTATAAGAACTAATTGACCACCTGTCATCCTACTGTCCCATATATGGGACGGGTATTTTTCTAAACACTATACAGTGGAACTTTTTTCATGATAAAGAAAAAGTCAACAAAGTACACTGTTAGACATTGACAGGTCGTGGAGGGCGATGGCCTTTTTCCTGAAATGATACTTCCATGAGAGGAGGTCGCGGAAAGGGTACGTAAGGAGGATCCACATACGGACCCGATGTATCGCAGACAAGTTGTAGAAAGAGACAGTACTTTGCTCTTACTGCGAGAAGGCAGTGGTGCTATGGTGGGAACAGTTTGCCGCATTGCACAGCCCCACTGAAATCTAAGAGGCGCCTGAACTATCCCCGTGGCATACCCCCCAAAAGTATACTATTTAGTCTATAACTAAATCAATATTTTTTCACCCCTAGCATGTTTTTATGTCCCCACTGCTGGGGCACGAGCTTTCCCTATGGATGGATAGGGAGAACAGGTTATAAACCACCACGTGGGCCAGTACCGTGGTTGTTAACGACTGCTAAATCAGCCGAAACCAACGGCTTAACGTGCCTTCTGAAACTGGAACTCGAGATAATAAATTTTGGTAACCGATGACCGGCCATTACGAAAGTAGCTTAGCTTAGTGTAATAGCAGACGATCACTACCCCACCATCGAGCTCAACTTTAGTCTATATATTACTAAAATAATTTAATTGATTTGCATCACTAATCTGAAACATTCTAAGAACGGTTACTATAATTGAATGGTAACCACAAAGATTGACAATTAACTCAATTTACTAGCACAGTGAGTGATGCGTACCGCTACGCTCCAATCATTAACTTTACATGATTATAGAAGCACGAACGACGCATTACGCCGCAAGAGTAAAATGTGATAGGGACACATTGATTTACATTATCTTACGGGTTAGCACAACGCCTTCATCTCACTTCGATGTTAAGTGATGATAAGGCTTTGGTGGAAGCACACTTCACCCGGGATTCTCAACTACTGAGGCACTGGTTATCTTATCTCTAGCTGCGGGAACACAACAATGCTACAAACATTGATGTTATGGCGACATATTTAGATAAGATGGTGGTAGTGCCAGGCGGACAAGCATGCTCTATCACCAACCAAACCGAGTACAAAAATATGTACCCCCGCTGGGAATCGAACTCGGGGCCTTGGGTCTGAGACTACTTGATCACAGAGGAGGTTGTACTGCTTAAGATAGCAAAATAAAATATTGATTTTTTTCATTTATGTTAATTTTTTCTAATTACGAGTATCAATGTCATTGTTTTAATATTTCAAACAAAACCAGGCATATAATATACCGCCCCCGATTCCCATAACAAATCTTGGTCGTTGAAACCATTTTCATACATTCGATTTTATAAATAAAGTGTCGTGCACTTGGAGAGGCCTATATCCAGCAGTGGCTGATGATGATGATGATGACGATGATGGTTCTATTTTTAAGTCGCTCGAACGAGATTCCATCCCTATACGGTAGATTTAAGTAGGGTTGGTTAGAACTTGAACGGATGTGAATACGAAAATACGGTTTTTGTTATCAATTGTTTTTAAACAATGGCATGAGCGGTACGCACACACGATTAATGTGTAGGTATTTTTTCAATAGAATCCAGTAAGTCTTTCTACGTCAGATACCTTATAATATCTATAAACATTAATACACAACGTTGGGAATCAACTAGATATTACGAAAAGAAATCTAACAAATCTCTGTATTTATTGATCCAATATTCAACAAGAATCCTCTAAGTATATAGGTAATACCTCTAAGAATTAACTCCGTCAACAAAAACATAACCCAACTTAAGTCGCTGAATTCATAACGAGACTTAACGTCCCATTCATACTGTAATTTTAATCACCGCCGCTTGCGTTTTACGATTACGTAAACTTAACGCGTAAAAGTTCAGCGGTTCCATCATCCGATGAACGTTTTATGGGTTTTCTATTAGCTTACTTCGTTACAACACACGTGAGCTAAACGTAGCGGCTAGCACGTTCAAGTTGCGACTTTGCATATTAAGCAGCTTCAGTAATGCTTTGTCACTGGATGGGTGAATGAAATTGAAATATCTCGAACTCCTTTGTACTTCGGAAAGAACGTTAATAGGCCGTTGTTGTTTGAATTGAAGATTGGACCAGGTTGGGGGGTCTTGGTCCGATTTCCTCTCTTTGCTGTTGTTAATAACAAATTGAAATATAATAATTATAAATAAAAGATGTCCTCCGAATGACTCATGAGAACGGTATCCAATTGCCCATGAGCCTGTAGTTGGAGTTGGAGGACATCATTTATTTATAGGTCTAATATCATCTGATGATGATGATGATGGTGATGATTATAATAAAGAAGATGATGACTAGAAATAGTGTAGGCTGTATGCTTATAAACAAAAGAAGGTGGATCGTGTGATGTAAATTGTGGAGGGATTGATGACGATGATGAAAATGGCCACTTACCTGTGTCATGTTTATATTTATTCAACTCCTAACCCTGAGCCCATCAGTAGGTTCTTTATAAGCTATAAGATGAACTAATGAAATTTGATGAACAATGAATGAGTCATCACATCAGCTCATTTTATGTCCCCACTGCTGGGGCACGAGCTTTCCCTATGAATGGATACGGAGAACGGGCCATAAACCACCACGCGGGCCCAATGCAGATTTGTGGTTGTTAACGACTGCAAATGCAGCCGGGACCAACGGCTTAACGTGCCTTCCGAAGCATGGAGGAGCTCGAGATGATAAATTGATCAACCCATCCGATGACCGGCCCTTCTGAAAGTTGCTTAACTTTAGCAATCGCAGACTGAGCGCGTTAACTACTGCGCTATCGAGCTCCTCTGATGAATAAATAACGTTGATTTAATAATGTTGCTTCGCTGCTCGTGTCGTAGGTATCAAATATGAAAATTAACAAGAGAATAACCGTTAAAGTAACGTCACAGGCTTTAACCCGAGAGCTTGCGCTTTGTACTCACCCAAGCTCCAGATAAAACGCACTCTATTTAAATGAATACCCGACAGGGATTGCGAAGCCGTCTGATAGAATGTCGACATCATGGTAGGTTTTCATTTGCGTCGCTCCTAATAAAATGGCTTACAATCCGACGACATTTGGAATGGCTGCGGCTTTATTCTTTTGTCGTTGACAGCGGCTAAATTAAACAACAATACGTTTTCTTTTTATAGAACTTAAAATATGCCAGCATCAAATTTTAAATTAGATGATACCGTGAACTTTATTGAGGTTGAATACAATTTTTGTTGGCAAGTATTTTCTCATTTTGCTTAAGGCGAAGGGTGAGGCACACTAGCGCCACCAATTGATAATTTGACAATTACTAACGGACCGGATCTTTTTTAAAGATTGCGTACCGTCCGATAACAGGAAAGCATCCATAGTATTTATTTAATAGATGTGCACTACTTTTGGTTGCGTGGCTTATTAACAAAACGGGCTATCGCATTTATTTACAAACAATGGCCACTTTTGGTGTTAACGAATGAATACAAAAACAAACCTAAAAGTAGTGCACGTAAATGTTTGCCTAGTGTCGGAAGGTCCGCAATGTTTGAAAAAAAACCAGTTTAGCAGTTATCAAATTAAATCCATTAGCGGCGCTTTCGCCTTAAATAGATCGTACATTAATAATTAGATGTGATCAAGAATTTACGCTCTCTGTCTGGTTATTATTGTAAGATGAGGTTGGAGTCACTTTTTTCGGATGCAATATGTAAAATTATTGAAAATATCAAAAGAAAAGCAAATTAATAAATATAAAAAACTCTTACCGTGCTTCGGAAGGCTAGTTAAACTATTACTCCTGGTTGTTATCGTCATATACCTACCCGTATTGAGACAACCGATATAGCCCAATATCTCCATGTGCTGTGCTTCATTTCTTTGTTTGTGGGATGATACCCTGTTCCTTATTGGTAAGCATATCGGGTGGAGCACACTTCCACCATTAGTCTTATCAACATTATTTTAGAAGTGCCTGGCAGGATTCTGTCTAAAATCTGATTAGATGGCAACCATCTTAATACCCATTTCAAGCTTCTAAGGACAAAGTCCAACAGTAGCTCGTTTAAAGGCTAATGACGATAACTCTATTACATATTCGTCTTTTGTCACCAGGATTCCCTCCACCGGCAGCAATGTCACCCCACGTGAAGGTCAGCAGACTTGAGAGCGGCTACATCGAGCTCAAGCGGAGGAGGGGCCAGAGCCGGTCGCCGTAGCGGTGCCTCCTTCCTGCTAGAGGTCTGAAAGGAGTTAGCAGGTAAGAATAACAACATATACCGTAACATTTACGCCTGTAGGGTCCTTTCAGTTGCCTGCGGCGGATCCAGACCACCGGAATCCAAATCTCACCGGTGCAGACTACCGACAGGGTCTAGGCTGACCTAGGCGTCGAACTGCGCACGCGTTCCCAGACCCCGCTCGAAGCTAAGTCCTCTCATAAAATTGCGCGACAACATTGAGCACTACAGCGACCGACGAAACCTACCCTGAGCGATTTTTGGTTACACCGGATTTACCTCTTTTATTTTTTCCTTTTCTGGAACTGGTGGTCCCTAACACCCCAGCGTTTCAAATATTATACTGTATTGACGATGGTGATGTAAATGATATGAATCTGAAATCAACAGAGCCCGGAGCTAATGGACTATCATGTTTTATCACCACTCAAAGTTGTTGATGTTAGAGATCCTTAATTGCGATTTTGTCAGAATATTTATCGATCGTAATGGCTGAGCATCTCTCGCAATATCGAATCTTTAGATGGGTGACTAAACTTCATTGTGTTAAACTACTGCTGAAAGCATGTTTATCCACCTCCGTTGTTGCAAAATGATAGCCGCTGACTGTTTAGTGCTTTTCGATTCATACCAATCCACACTTGGCCTGAGAACTTGTGCTGAGAATTTGACCTAATCTCGACTAGTAATATTATTCATGTGGTAAAGCTGAGCTTAACATTGGAACATTCCAAGTACGAACAATTTAAAGACCATTATCAATGTTATTCAAATTGTTGCAGGCATGAATCTCCTAAATATGGACGCGGAGAACCGCGTGGTTCTCAACGTGGGAGGCATCAGGCACGAAACATACAAGGCCACCCTGAAGAAGATCCCAGCGACGCGGCTGTCCAGACTCACAGAAGCCCTCGCCAACTACGATCCAGTGCTCAACGAGTACTTCTTCGACCGGCACCCTGGAGTCTTTGCACAAGTCCTCAATTATTACAGGTACAGTGGTTGTTCTTGCATAATTTTTTCTAGCCTTTAAGTTGTTGATCCTCAGCACATTTAATGTCCTCTCTTCTAAAGGCACAAGTCTTCCTGAATCACCACAGAAAGAAGGGACCATAAACCACCACTCGCGTGGTCGTGTCGTGTGTCGCCTTGTGCGGTATTGGTGGGTCGTCGTAACTGTTGTTAACGACTACTAATGCAGCTTCGTACAACCGTTGGTCTCAACGGTTTTACAAAGCACAGCTCGAAGCTCGAGATTACAAAATTTTGGCCACCCATCCGATGACAGGCCTTTGCGAAAGTTGCTTAACTTCAGCAATCGCAGACCGGGCGGGTTAACCAATGCGCCATCGTTGTTTTAATGAGGCATAATAGGGGTATACATATGTCAGAGACTAGAGACAGAGATTAGAGAGGAATGAAAGAGTGTCCCATGTTCGTATAGTGTCTGGTTATTGAGTTCTTAAAATCACATTAATATTAAAATAAAAAAAATATTTGGATTGCGAAAAATGTCGTAGACGTTTTAAAATAGCAGAATCGTGGCTCTGGTAAGGTCACAGGAAGACGCTGAACGCAATTAGAGCAGGATTGATTGCCGTGGAATGAAGCAAAATTGTTTACTAAAGCAATCTATCGTATGAAATTTGCCTTACGGCAGCTTTCTATGATCAGCATTAGGCGTATTTTGACTGAGTTGCCGTATTCAGATTTGCTGAAAGTGTCCTTTTCGCGTAATCCCTAATTGATAAGGTTTCATACTTTTACAATTTGACAATTGCCATCATCAGCATGATGGCCGCTGAACAGTTCTTGAAAGGCGACCGCGCACCGGAAAACGGCCTCCAACAAGGTGGACCGGTGATCTGGTGTCTCTGGATGTAAGCAGCACTATACCGGTCGTTGTGGAGATCCTCCCCCCTTTGGGACGTCTTTTGGCTGCGATGATGATGATGACAGTGATGATCATCAGCATTAGCTTATACGTTTCTATCTAACTGACGTACATGGATATAAGTACATAGGGAGGGCGAGCTGACGCCCAACGCTTATTTGGCCGTGTTGGTTGGAAATATTAGTAGGTACCTACGAGAATTTTTTAACATACCAACGAAACATTTGTGCGAGCTTGACTTACGCTTGCAAGTTTTCCATTCACCACTGCTAAAGTAATAGTATGGCAAATCCTTGACACTGTAAGACCCAGTTCAGAAACTTTTCTAATTTTCGGCTTACGTACTTGAACTTTCTGAAACTTGGCGTTCCAGATACACCTTCATGTGGTCTTTTTCCAACATGTTCAAAAGCTTCTCTTGCTTTTTAAAATGAAATAGCGTAAACCTTTCAAGTTTTTCTGAAATACTTTTTTTTAACTCTACCCTTTCTGTAGTTTTAAAGTTTGCCATATATGGACAAACAAACAAATTTAACAATTTTTACTTATTTACAGAAGTTTTACAGACGTCATAAAAAAACTCCGTGAAAGACCTAACAATGCAACAAATCCATCAACAAAAACCCTGCGACAACGTATTCACGTCATTGTGCCTAAGAATATTGAATATCTTAAAATATCGGATGAAAAATTCACTCCGCCAAAGGAAGCAGCGCCTCGCCCCGAGCCACGGGAGATTTAGTAAAAAATATATGCTGCGGACTTTTTCAATTCGCCGAGGGGTTCTTTGTGACGTGTCAAAATAAAAAATGTTACTTATTTAGGCGCGTGTTCTGTGGATTTATGAGCACGACGAAACGGGACGGGCCTCGGGATTTAGTAACAAAGTAATCCTAGATCTAAGGAGATTTTATTAAAACACGTTCGCTATTAGATTTTCTTGAGAATGGCTTTTGTTTGTAGTTATTATGCGTTTCGGCCGTTTGTTATGGTTTAATGCTGGCCACAATCAGATTAAAAAGTATTTTTATGTTACTTGAGAGAGTACGAAAGAAAATAGACGGAGATCCCCATCTCCGTCTAGTTTTTTTAGGTTTTTTGCCGGGGTGGTGGTACGTGATGGCTCAGGATAGAGGTGAGTAGAAACACGAAGGGGAGGCCTTTGCCCAGCACTGGAACTTAATATGGGCTACTTAAAAAATATACGAGTAATCCAGCTTTTGTCAGCCACAGCAGCTGGATGAGAGTAGCCGCGGATCCTGCTCAGTGGCGTTCACTTGGAGAGGCCTATGTCCAGCAGTGGCTGATGACTCGTATAGGCTGATGATGAATCATGATGAATCATGATGATGATGATGATGATGATGATGATGATGATGAAACGAGTAATGCGAATAATCTAAATAAGTACAGTATTATGTAACTCAAATTGTTAACGAGAATTTTTAATACTAAGTGATTATGTTTATAATTTATTCTACGTACCGCATTACCTTCCGATTGAGTACGATCCTCGTTTTGTTTTACTCCAAATGTGTCCCACAGGATTGATCTCGACCGAGTGCCTTCAATTTAATGTTCGTAATAAATCTAAATGACATGGATAATCCTCTGCCATTCACCTCGACTGAATTGAAAGTCAAAGTATCATTAAAACTCTCAATAAAACAAAGATGAAGTAATACTATAAATTGGTTTGTCTGCGATCACAATCGTTTTAAAGATGTCTTATGAAGATTGTGTTAGTGTGATTTTGTTGACCAGTCTACTACTGGGCCCACTTCATCCACAGATCTGTATCTTATACCAGGTTCAATCTTTCTAATTATGTTACGAATCATCACTCCACCATTAAGAATGAACAATAAAGTCACTTACATTTAAATTGTGAGTTTATGGTGCCTCTTCATGGTTAGTTTGATAAAATAAAATCTTTAATTTGTAACATTCGTGTTATTCACGTGAAGCAATGAAAACGATGTTATGTACCTAATTAACATATTAAATAAAAAAGATACGTTACCTTTCTCAGAATGTTTATAACGCGTGGGCTTTCGGAACAGATGCTCCATAAATTATTTAATCAAAGATAACAATATTATTAATCACAAAATCGTAACAGGATCGTAATAAGGATGCCCAACGAGTTTTTAATGTTATTTGTTATGTGCAGTAGTTTATAATGTTATTACTAACGAGTATTCTTCAAATTCGTGATATTCTATAGCTACCTTATTTGTTGTATTTCATTTAGCACATATCATATCACATCACTAGAATATTTTGTGGCCCCACTGCTGGGGCACGACTCGGCACGAGCCTTTCCTATGGGTGGATAGAGAGCGAGCCATAAACCACCACGCGGCCCCAGTGCGGATTGGTGGTTGTTAACGACTGCCAATGCAGCCAGGACCAACGTTACGTGTCTTAACTTTACGTGTCTTCCGAAGCACGGAGGAGCTCAAGATTTTGGTCACCCATCCGATGACCGGCTTTTGCAAAACTTACTTAACCTTAGCAATCGCGGACCAGGCGAGTTAACCACTGCCCATCGAGCTCCTCATTTAGCACACATTGTATTGAAATAACTAGTGCAATGTTGTTCTGTCATTTATTGTAATTATAACTTTACAAAACTAATTAACATAGAAACAGCTAAACTTCCCATTCAGCGTCGTTGTTCGTGTAAAGCTTCTGTTAGGGTGATAAGTGGCAGCGTTAGTAAAATAAAAAATTTAAGAATTTTTTATTTTTTTATTTTACTAACTTCTAAGAATTTTAAAATTACTTATCACTTATTATTATTGTGAATAACGTTGTTACAAATTTAGTAAGCTTTTTTATTTTTAGCTGTTTAAGACAAATTTTGTGATTGTTTGTTGTTTTTAAAGGAATATAAAATTGCAAATTTAAATTCAAAATTTAAAATATTTATTTGGCGTAGCAGTTGTAGCAGTAGATTCTAACAACCAAAATAATACATAAGCTACGACGAACTGGACTCCTCCTAGCATAAGTTGCAGCTTCAAGAAATTGCAACGCTGATTTACAGAGGCGAGGAGGAAAAAATATACAAGTGCATAATCTCATTTAAATATGAAGTTAATGATTTATACTTTCCTTATTAAATAAAAAACATACTTTATTAGATTTTTTATTATTTAGCACTAACAACGATTCACATTAAGAAGTGATTTAATTATGATACACAATAAACAATTATTTTATTATATTTATTATGTATCAAAACTCCAGCCCAAGATTGATGCGATTATCACCCACAGCTAAATCAAGTAGCAGTTTTTTAACTTTATTCCAAAATCTTCTCTATGTCTAGTCTAAGTAAAGACGAATGTATAATTTTAACGCTTTTGTTATGATCTAAAGCCACAAAAGAAAGAGGAAACGAAACAGACATTATTACCAGACTAACTATAATTGGCTGGTAGACAATGCCTCAGGCATTAAGTCCTCCATGTAATATTTTGTTGCAAAAGTTTAAAATAAATAAATAAAATATTGTACGGAACATCCACACGTTCAACTATTGTCAGACGCAACAAACCCGCTACCGCTTACCACACACGCCATAGCTTTAACGTCAACTTCGAAGGCCGGGCCTCGGTAAACTCGGCTATTCGACCCCTTTAGCGGCTGATTAATGTCCCTAATCTGACCAATATCGATCTGTTAATGTTGCGTCCTCACGCACGAAACTTTGTCCAGGATTAATCAGATAAACATGTTTGTGTATAAAAGGTATTATGCTAGTTTTGTTTGGGGCTTCGTTTGTTTTCCGGATGCTTTTGTTTTGTGCGAAGCGAATATTTTGTTTGTCGTGGAGCTTGATGGGGTAGAGATAGCGCGTTCGGGTGACGATGTTGCAAGCTCAACAGCTTTTAGACTCATCATGTAAAATCAAATATCTCGAGCTTCTCTATGGTTCGGAATACGTGAATCCGTTGGTTGCGGTTGTTGTCGTATGATAGCAGTCTCTAGATTTGATCAAGTCGTATTGGGCCAGCAGCGTGTCATTGTTCATGTGGTAAGGCTTGACCATAACAGTGGGACAGTTTAGGCTGCTGATGATAATGTAGGTAACCTATCCAAAACTATCAAATTTCTTTAATAAATGTTCAACCATATGCTATATACATCCCCGCCCGATCCTCTAATTGACACTACACATTTACAGAATACACTAAACATGCACACTAGTTTAGGTCCAAGACACCGTACTCGTAGAACAAGGGTACGAAGAACCGGTTCAACACGCGCTCTATACCAGGTACAGACATGTACCTGGGCGTTTCTCTCCTCCACCACGGCCCGGTCTACCCGAGCCAAGGTCCGAACTTTTAGAGGCGCCCTCGGGTGGTTACGCTTTCCGATCCGATCCGAACCCTTCGGAGAATCTAGTAGGGCACGGGGACGCGCACTAGTGCGCGAGGCCGTTCCCTCTAGAAAACCTCCGAAGGTGATTCGTTTCACACGGCTTGAAGGACCCTTTACGTTCCTCGCCGCCCTCAAATAAGCCCGGTGAAGCTGAAAATGCCGTCTAAGGCAATCAGCAATCTCTCTCCAAAAAAAAAAGCTATATACATAAAGTTCAAAGTCTATTGAGGAGATATTCAGACAGTTTGTGGTAATCTGATGTGCAGGCATGTGTATTTTTATGGGTCAAAAAATAAATATAATATTATTCTGTATAAATTGTTTAGACTATTTGAAAACTATTTGACTATTTGAGGAGCTCGATGGCGCAGTGGTTAACGCGCCTGGTCTGCGAGTGCTGAGGTTAAGCAACTTTCGCAAGAGCCGGTCATCGGATGGGTGACCAAAAATTTATCATCTCGAGCTCCTCCGTGCTTCGGAAGGCACGTTAGGCCGTTTATCCCGGCTGCAATAGCATTCGTTAACAACCACCAATCCGCACTGGGCCCGCGTGGTGGTTTATAACCCGTTCTCCCTATCCATCCACAGGGAAGGCTCGTGTACCAGCAGTGGAAACATAAATTATGATTTGAAAATGCTTTTGAAAGTGCATTAAACCTATAAATTTTTCTTTAATCGACAGCCGTGTAAGAGATGAATGTTAAGAACAAACATCTACCCCGAATGCGATAAGCAGTTCTACAACCTCGCCACAAGACTCATATTCAATCTCATTCTCAGGACCGGCAAGCTGCATTACCCAACAGACGTCTGCGGGCCGTTGTTCGAGGAGGAGCTGGAGTTCTGGGGTCTGGACGCCAACCAAGTGGAGCCGTGCTGCTGGATGACCTATACACAGGTGAGCTGCAAGATGCATCTTTATTAATACCTACAAGTAAGCACTTGCTAAAAAACTTGGTAAATGTAGTGTAGGACTCTTTCAGACTAGGTGGAACGACAATCTTCGCAAGGTGGCTGGCAGGAGCTAGATGAAAGTAGCCTCGGATCGTGCTCAGTAGCGTCCACTTGGAGAGGCCTATGTCCAACTGTGGACTAATATGCCTTCATCTCATCTGATGTTAAGTGATGATAAGGCCGAAAGGTTAAAGCGGTCTTCACCCGGAATCCTCTGAGGAACTTGCTAGCTTATTTCTAACTTTGGGAACACAACAATGCTATTATTGGCACTAACTTACTAATAACTAGTTACTGACATTGATGATATGGCAACGTATTTAGATACGAGTAATATGGTGGTAGCTAGCCAGGCGGCTATTTAATATAAGCCCATGTTTATAATATTCCAAGTCAAACACTTATCCTTTTTCAAGCAAATGGTTTTTTGACATTGGTATAAAAACTCCCCTCTGTACAATAAATATGTTGACCTGATAGAAAGTGTACAACGAAGATACTTGCGTTCTATGCAATACAGATGTTACGGTTCATATTTACCTTATGACATTCTATTAAATAAGTATAAACTGCTCACTCTTCAGTCTAGGAGTAAACTTCTTGAGTGTATGGTACTTCATGGTATTATAAACAATAAATTTGATTGTAATGAGTTGATCAACAGATTGTGTTATGTTGTTCCAAGAACAGTTCATAAGCGCGAAGTACGCGTTCGTAAGTTGTCCCCTACTGGTAAACGTGTTACAAATGCTGGTATTCGTTCGCCTCTGCGACGAATAGTTGACACTTGTAATACTAATTTTATTAATGCTGATATATTCCTCCCTTCTAAAGGCCAATTCAAGCGGACTGCCCGAATCAAACTTGAAGATTTAGATTAGACCATTTTTTTCTCTCAGTTTATTTTATTTTGCTTATTTTTGATTATTTTTGTCTTGTAAACTTTGTTTGTAAAGTCTGGTATGTTTGAACACGCATTTGTAAACCTGTCTGTAGATACCTTTAGATTTTTTTTTAAATTTTTATTATGTAAGTGTAACATTAGATGCTGTCGTTTTAGCATCTCACTGCATTAGACATATCTTTAGTTCAGTAAAATGTGAATAGCGTATTGGACTACATGTTTTTTCTTGCTACTTTAGGGTAATTTTATTTTATAATGTTGTTAATGTGTAGTTGTTAGCTGTTCCAAATAAAGTGAAAAAAAAACTTTGAGCGAAGTAGATTTAAAAACAACGCTCCAAAATTTCATTACGCCTTCCTACGGAGCCTCGTTCGACCTGAATACAGCCTGAAAAGTCCTTAATGGAAGTAACTGCTCCTGCCTTGCTAAAAGCGAGGCTGTGGAGTAATTAGCAACATAAAAAACAAGGAATAATAGACGATATTTTCCGACTAATGGGACGGTATGTATATGAGATATTAGTATAATGGCTACTCCACATAAATATGATTAGTTAAGCTGTTTTATCACAACAGGCTTGCAGTATCTGGTGGATTAAATGATAACTTTTACAAAGGTTCTCCATTTTCTCTCTTCTTCTCAATGAATTCAAATTCAAATTCAAATTGTTTATCTATACTAATATTATAAAGAGGAAACCTTTGTATTTTGTATGTATGTATGTATTTTGTATATATGTATGTTTACAACAAATAAACTCAAAAACTGGACCGATTTAAAAAATTCTTTCACCATTAGAATGCTACATTAGCGGTGAGTAACATAGGCTATATTTAAAAAAGATGTCCACCCGTGTGAAGCAGTACATAAAATGTAGTGTTGCAATCAATTTGTAGGGTAGATATTTTAAGCCTATTTAACCGTTATCAACAGCATGTAAACATAACTATTATATTATTATCAATAACTTATTATTAACCTATTCATCAATCACATTAACTTAGCTTTAAATTTTAAAAAGTCCTCTTACGAATAAAATGTATTGTCTAACAGCCATTTTCTTAATAAAACGCAAAATCTATTAAATTGTAACTGTTTTAAGTGATTAGGTATTTATTTGTTAATTGTTATACACATCGCATAACTGTAATTTTTAAAGCGAGTGGTTCCGGCACGGTATTCAGAAGAGTTTTTTCACATTTCTTATATTTGCGTGATAATTGATTGAATTGATTTGTGTTGCATCTTTTGTTTGGAGGAACAAGTGCCCAATTTGCTTTACATATTTACCATTTCCAATATAAGTACAAAGACAGGGAACTGGTTTAAAATATGGCCTGCAGGATACGTCCGGTGCAATATTGCATATGGCACGGTGCATATTTTTTGTGCTATGAATACTTTTTTACTGTTCGTGCTATTACCCCACACCATTAGACCACACATTCTGCTTAAGCGTAATATGCCATGATAGCAGTCTCTTCATTTGCTAGTAAAGCAAGTTTGTACAATGCAGACACAAACTTATTTATTTTACCACATGCCTCCTCTATCTGGTCTTTCCATGTTCCATTTGAATGAAACATTTTTTTTCGTTTTCTCAACTCTTTGTCATCTACGGCACGTGTTTAAAGGCTACTTTTAAACATGTACCAAACAACAACTAGCTACCTTGTGGCCTGATAGCTGGATTTTAAATTTCTATTTCAATTTGTTTTTAAATTTTATTTTCGTGTCTTAACGCTTAGGTATCTCTTCCAGCCATACGGTAGTAGGTCTTAATAGTGGTTTACGTAGTTCAAGATAAAGATAAGATAAGATAAATAAACTTTTTTGTACCTACACCAAAACGAAAAAAATTTGATTTTTGACAAAAAAAAACAAAAAAACTACATAACAATATGTGTATATGTGTATTGTACAAAGGGCGATCTTATCACTAAGAGTGATCTCTTCCCGACAACCTTTGCATGAACAAAAAATATAATATAAATAAGCCATCTTTCTCACCTCATTAGGGATAGCTAGCCTAATCTCAGCCAAAAGACGTCCACTGCTGGTCAAAGGCCTCCCCCAAGGATCTCCACAACGACCGGTTTTGTGCTGCTCGCAGCAAACGGGGCGTCCCGCGACCTTTACCAGATCGTCGGTCCACCTTGGCCTGTCCACACTTCGCCACCACAAATATCAGAAACAGATTATCCCAGATAACTATGTCCCTGCAACAAAGAGTACCGGTAAATGAGGTCTTTATTGGCATTCCCCCACGTGGGATTCCTCACATGAAACGGCTTACGGTCAAAATGACGATAAGGAATTCCTGCTCAGTTCTAATAATAGAAATATGCCTGGAAATAGCGTTACGTACGTACGTACGTCTGCAAGGTAAGTCGTCTTCTTGGTGACTGATTAGTCAATAGAAAAACTTTTTAGCAACTGTCTTAATGATTTTTTCCAATAATGGAAACTATGATGTCACGTTTTTTTCGTCAATTGAGTGTTTATTATAACTTTTTAGGTTACAGAAATTCATGCTCAGGTCTAATAAAAAAAAGGTTAATGTTTTAACGAACTGTTACGTCATTCCATTTATTTATTTCTTTATTTATTTATTTATTTATTTATTAGGTACACAAAACTTTCATAGAAATTTCATTTCATTTAATTTCATAGAAATACATACCAGTAGTGTCGCGACGACACGTCGTCTGCTGCTGCTGCGTGGAGTCGGCTGCCAACGTACCTTTAATGTTCTGCAATTATTTATTGTAGTTGTCAACATCCGGCATCCCTATTATCACACTATACATAAACTTTCGCGTTCCATTTTAATTTAAGCGATATGCTTGGTTTGCATGCAAAAATCATGGTTCAATCGCAATAGTTACCTCCGTTCTAAGACTGACGTGAACCAATATTTAACACAAGAGTAATAGCCATTAAGGAGGGTTAACATGACTATTTATTAATCTGTTAATAGTGAACTATTTTTTTATTAAAAAATAAAAAGGGTTAGAAAAACAAAATTGTTTAAAATTAGCACCCTGTAAAAATGCAACACAACTATTGTACCTATTAGTGCCCTTTGTTAGCACAAGAATACTTCACTTCCGGATACCAGTATCAAATTTTAGTATGTTCTTAGCCATCATCATCTGTCTACAAAAGTGCGGGGAGACAAACTTTTTAGCGCCTGGATCCCCTGTAAAAGGAAAAACAAAATGGCGACTGTCGCGTCAAGAAAAACTGCATATAACTTTTGAAATAATACAGTTGACATATACGTGGGGGGTATCAAATGAAAGAAAATTAAACAGACTATAATTTTATAAATATATTACCGTAAAAAACAATAAAGAACGTGATTAAAAAAATAAAACTAAAAATATGTAATATCTTTTTTCTTTTATTTTTCTTTTTTAACATAAAATTACACAAATAACGTTAAAACAAAGTATTACCAAGGGAATACTAAATTAATCGTCTATTTAAAAAACTTTAAATGATCAAAATCATATAATATTTGCGGAAAATACAGCTCATTGCGTTGACATAGTCGTCAATGAAACTTGGGCTATTACAAAACAAATTTGACATTTGCTTAACATTTACTGTCGAAGCTAAGATCAAAGAATAGTTTACATGATAAGTTACCAATTAAGTAAACCTTACTACTATATCTATGATATAAATGGCCCCACCGCATCGCAAACAGACGGGTGTGTTACCAATGTACAGGCGTTTCTGCATCAATGTTGTGGTGTGTAGGAAAGAACTTATTAAATTCTTTATATTACTTATTGTATTTATAAAATACGAATTAGAGTATTTTTTATTTTATTAAAAAGAATGTAAAGTGGTTAGAAAGTCCCATAGTATGGCCCAGTTTTTTCGCTACTGACGAAGAAAAAGGTAATGTTATTGACATTGAGCCATCTGAACATATAGAAAATCTACTTCCTAGTATACATGAAGCATCCACTTCCTTTACTCCGAGGAAACCATTTGAAGATTTGAGCTCAAGACAAAAAAGAAGACGTATTTAAACTTCTAAGTGATTCTTTGTCTCCAGAAGAACTAACAAGGTCTACAGTAAGAACTTTGAGGGGTAATGGTAATGAAGATTTAAGCAGAATTGTGGATCATCTTTTTAAACATCCTGAAGATATTCATAAAGTTCAATCCAGCTTAAGCGAAAACAAGACATATTCAGCTAAAAAGGCACTGGGTCTGTTAGTGTCACATAAACTTTCAAAGTGGCAGTACATGAGTCTAAGAGTCAGCCAATGAATTGCATTATGGACTGTTTCCTTCATATTTAAAAGTCAGACAAGCAAAACTGGATTGTTATCCCTCAAAAGAACTGAAAAAGGAGCGCAGATAAAATTGCAAGTCTTGCTCGACTTAACAGTATCCAGACTCATAAGTGCAAATAATTTAGAACTAAATACAAAAGCTAATGTAAAACTTGTAAGAAATGGGGCTATGATGGGGCTTCAGGGCAGAGCAATTAATAACAAAAGGCTGATTTTGATGACTCAAGTGTATTTATGATTAGTGTCCAGTAAGTCTTCTTTCGGATGATGTTATCATGTGGGAAAACGATTGACGGTCATCTACATTTTACTGTCGGCCTATTATGTCTGTCTGTCTGATCAGATTCATGAAAGAAACTAAAGAATCTTCTGAAAGAGAGAGAAAAGATGTTGAAAACCAAATTGAAGTCCTACAGCCTACAAAAGTAGGAATATTATCTGTAAGTCAGGAGTTGCTCTTGACAATGATAGATGGCAAAATTTCTTCATGTATTTCTGACACTTCAGCTGCTTTCTGCGATATCTGTGAAGCAAAGCCCTCAGAGATGAACAATCTAAACGCAATTTACAGAAAACCAGTAGAAAAAGATACGAGTATGTACAAGTATGGACTTTCATCTCTACATGCCTGGATCAGATGTATGGAGTGTTTACTTCACATAAGTATATATTGCACTTATATTTATTAATAAGAAGTCACGATTACTATGTCAAATTATAATAAAACATATTTTAAGCTAGAGACTAGACTTCAAACAGTGGACTGAAAGAAAAGAAAATAAAGACATATTAGAGACTCGTTAGAAGCAAGTTCAAGAATCGTTCCGAAATTAATGCAATTTACAGATTGATATTGTTAAAACAGGGCACTGGATCCACAAATGATGGCAGCACGGCCAGAAAATTTTCTCAAGAAGCTACAGAAGCGAGAAACAAGGCGTTTAGAAAATATAGAGAACACCATTCCAGAAAAGTAAACAGGTATGCGTCAAATGAGGACATATTGCAAAATCTTCTTTTGTCGTCCGACCCTAAGCTTACAATATTACGACCAAGAATGGCCAAACTCAAGAGGATAACTCTCTCTCCTAGAGCTCAGAATCTTTTGATGCTTACTACTCAAGATATTTTTGAACATGAATTTATAGATATAAGCAACGTAAGTGATATTAACGACACAGAATAATTCAATAGTTAATAATAAATAATACTTAAGCTGGAACAATACAAACCAATTTAGTAAATTAAAACCTATTAAAGACTCAATTTTGTTATATTGTATTCACTTTTTACATGTTTTAATTTTGTTATATGATGTCACCGGATGTAATAGTCTGGTTGATAATTAATTAAATTAATATACAATTCATAATATTCATGTTGTTCAGTTTTTTATAACTGTTTAGAGTTTATCACTTAAAATAATCCGTAAGAAAAATTAGAAAAAGTAACATCCATAGATTAATTAACCCTACAAAATATCAAGCCGGGATCTCCCAAGACTTGGGGTAGGTACTTATAGGGCATGTTAGTTATCGTCCCATACATTTTTTTTTTGTATTCAATTTTTCTCGTGTAGTATTGTTTACAAAAAAGTTGCCATAATAAGACCTGATCGCCTTAATTAGGCCTATCGATTAACATAATGAAAATAATAATATGTAACAAAAAAGTCTCTACATAAGTCTCTACATAAGTCTCTACATAAGTCTCTACATAAGTCTCTACATAAGTCTCTACATAAGTCTCTACATAAGTCTCTACATAAGTCTCTACATAAGTCTCTACATAAGTCTCTACATAAGTCTCTACATAAGTCTCTACATAAGTCTCTACATAAGTCTCTACATAAGTCTCTACATAAGTCTCTACATAAGTCTCTACATAAGTCTCTACATAAGCCTCTACATAAGCCTCTACATAAGCCTCTACATAAGCCTCTACATAAGACTCTACATAAGACTCTACATAAGACTCTACATAAGACTCTACATAAGACTCTACATAAGACTCTACATAAGACTCTACATAAGACTCTACATAAGACTCTACATAAGACTCTACATAAGACTCTACATAAGACTAACTTATTTAAAACTGAAAACTAAACCTTTTCGATTTAGAAAGATAACAAATCAAATGTAACATAACCAAAGAAAAGGTAACTAGACAATCCAAATCCAAACTAGATAACCAGGTAACCAGGGCCATTAACCATTCGTTGCACAAATCAAAAGTCACTATTTACAAGCAATGTAAGCTTTAAAATCACCTCGAGTTACCCCTCCAATGCCACGGCTCTCACAGCCGAACAGCGATCCTAGTCGCTTACGCGTGTCCATCTCAGTGGAACCCTGCGCACGTCTGCATCACCCTCTGACTACACACTACTGTCCTGATAGACCACGACCTCCGCCAGAGCTAAACACGCACCGCGCACCCACGGACTACTTGAGTTTCCTCAATAGACACCGATTTCTACCGGGCTACGACTATGTAATAGCTACTGGTACGGTCGACACTCGTTACGGCCATTAGAGCACTAACTCGAGTTCACACAACAACTTTACTCATTATCAATCAGGTAACAATGTACCTCCACCTCAACTTCGACTGGTACATGACCTTCTGGCATCCCTGTTAATCTATAGTGTGTGTTTTTGTAAGTTCGCTTAGAATTTAATGCTTTCAACGTATTATAATCATGAGCTACCTCCATCAGGTACCCGCACACAGCTCATCATTTAATAAACTACTGGCTCTCTCTAATAAACCCTCATGTCTATGGGGTACTAAACGTAAGTTCTAGTGAGTCTACTTCTAATGCCGCAGTTATAAAAAACGAGTCTCTAAATTTATTATCTAACTTGGTTTTGTTTTGTTTACTATTTTTAACCAAGACAAAAACACCTGTAATAAACTTGTCCGGCTGTAATAACCAACAGTACAGTACTAATAACATTAGATTGTCCAGTAACTCTCATTGTCACTTCAGTAAGTAAACGTTTTCTTCTGGCTATTTGACTTTTTTTTTATCATAGAAATTTCTAAGCATTATAAAATAATCATAATGAATCATGAAAACATCACCAGAAACATTCAGCGTCCAGCAGGGTTGCCGATGCAGCACAGGTCTGTTTACCCGATGACGCTGGTTCACGTTGCTCGCCATGCTGCCGGTGTCGGTGTCGCTGCTGCCGGTTGCACCGCAGTTGCTAGTAGCGCCCTTCCCCGCGCCCCGCAGTGATGGTATGAGCGCGTGGGCACATATTTGCAAAAGGATCCGTGCCTCTAAATCTGAAACATAACACCAGGCGCGTTTGGTCGATGTTTGACAAAATAATTAGCACTAAAAATAGTGGAACGATTACATGACCTTTTATTATCCTTGGAGAGGCAATAGGTGCTGCGATGTCCCAGTTTCCCACCGCCAGTAGCCGTTTTGTTTTTGTCCTTTAAAAAGCTTTTAAGCAAGGCTTCACTAAGCAAGGCTTCATCAAGCAAGGCTTCACCGAGCAATCACTAATGCAGTGCACTTTGTACATTTTTCTCGGCTATACACTCACATGGAGAATGTAGCAATCCATACGTCGACTGTAGCTACGCACGCGTATAAACTCCGGTAATGAATCTCCTCATGTGCTTTCTGAACTTCAAGTAACGCCATCCAATTCTGATTTTGCTGTTCCAACATCCGTTGTCATTTACGATAAAACTTGGCATCGTTTTCTTCTAGTTGTTCGCGTCGATTACATCCTTAGAGCAAAGGTTACATCCCACTTCTGATGTCGGCGGCGAGGTTGGTTTGTAGGTAGGACGGTCGAGCAAACTCAGATTCGTCGATAACACAGTTCATCTTGGATCTTCAAAATAAAAGCGCAGTCGTATTCCTTACAGGCACTTTAATGTTATTTTAACATCACAATGTAATAATTTAGAAACAGTTGCCCGATGCAAATGGATTTTAGAAACGAAGTGAGTTCTGCGCGTGCGTACTCTCCGACCGCTCCCGTTCGAATGTGTCCCGTCCGTTGTCGCGCCAACTGACGTTGACGTTTCGCGTACCATAGAGCATAGGCTGCGCAGACCACACTAAGTATAGACTATACTTGTCGTTTCTAAGCGATGACAGCTGTCAATGCCATAACTTGACGTTTCGTAAGGCATCATAGACGAGACGACGAGATGACAGATGACGTTTCGCACGATTGAAGCGCCATCCCGCCGACATACTTATAGGTAATTATGTAATGTTTTTTTCGTGTGCATTGTTTTTTAAAATTGAGTGCTTAATTTAGAATAATATACGAAAAAGAATTTTTGTTTCAAATTTTTTTATTTAAATAAAATAATATAATGATTTATTGTGTTTTGAAGATTCAACAATAAATATTGTTGAAGTCTGTTTAATTCCCTTTCATTTGATGCCCCACATTAGTATAACAAATTTATGATTTTATTGGTATACGCAGATGTTTCAGTCACGGTGGTCGCCATTTTGTTTTGGTCATAACAGAGGAACCAGGCCCTAAAAATGTTGTCTCCCCGCACTTTTGAAGTCAGGATATTATGGTTAACTACCCCTTAAAATTTGGTGCTGGTATCCGGAAGTGAAAGGTTGTAGCGTTTTTATGTGCTAACAGGACGCACTATATTACTAGTTGATCCGGCGGACTTCGTACCGCTTTGACAGTTTGAAAAGTCTGTCAAAATTTCAATAAAAAGTATAAAAAACTACCAAATAGGTTTTATTCCCAACATCAAATCCAAGACCTAGTTAGTAAATTATGAGTTTCATTCCTGTGGGAATATCGGGATAAAAACTATCCTATGTGTTAATCTAGGTTATAAACTATCTGTATGCCGAATTTTATCCAAATCCATCCATCCGTTGCAGCGTGAAGAAGCAAAAAATATACACACACACAAACATTCGCATTTATAATATTAGTGTGATAGTTCTCCCCATCTTGATATATAGTCCTTCTGCTTTTTTATAATGAATACGCTGAACGCACTGTATCACTAAACTCCTAAACGACTGGACTGATTTTGATGTTTTTTTGTGAGTGGTTAAGCGGGTCTCTAGGTGGTTTCGATTCAAAATTTAACCCGGTAGGTGAAGCGGTAATGGGTATTCACTCAATCGGGAGCGAGCCCCTAGTAGTCTTATAAAACAGTCCTCATCTCATACTATATAAAACAGATTTATAATTAACACAAAGACAATCTTACAAAGCATTTCTAAGCTAATACTCACAAACTTTAATAACTACACTAAAGAATACTATCACTTACAAGAGCTCTTCGTAAAGACAAAATCACCTTTCCCAACTTCAAAGATCCGTAAACTTGAAACGTTGTAGAAGTTTACTCCAGGACGGAGTGGTAACTATTAGAGGTCTCACTCAGTTACTTAATGCTCTTGGAAACAAACAAATAAATGCAACACTTAACCAAGAGTCCATTACTGCAACGACAAACCGCACTCTCTGCACTTTGGACGTCTTGAAAACGTAATGAAATGTCCTTTAACATCAGAGATGGGCTTGGGAAACAAGAATAAAGGCCTTAGCCTATGAAGGGCCTCCCTGACAAGGATCAGGCATTTTTATAAGTGTTCTTAAGCAATCTTATTAAAGTGTGTTTACTTTGGAAGAGTTCGATGGCGCAGTGGCTAACGCGTCCGGTCTGCGAGTGCAGGTTAAGTAACTTTCGCAAAGGCTGGTCTTCGGATGGGTGACCAAAAATGTATCATCTCGAGCTCCTCCGAGCTTCAGAAGGCACCTAAAGCCGTTGGTCCCGGCTGCATTAGCAGTCGTCAACAACCATCAACCCGCACTGGGCCCGCGTGGTGGTTTATGGCCCATTCTCTCTATCCATCCATAGGGAAGGCTCGTGCCCCAGCAGTGGGGACATAAAATGAGCTGATGATGACACTATGATCCATACTACTACATCCATAGCTGTGTTGGCTTTTACATGTAAACTTATAGTATAATTCTAGGAAATCTTACAGTATGTGCAGATGGCGCGCGCCACGCAGCTCATTTGGCGCGTTTAATTTTTTTGCGACTTGGCGCAAATTTTAGTTAACTCAATGCGCCGGCGAAGTGAGCTGCGCCAGAGTACAGAGTTGACGCAAGGAATTCTGCTGAGTTACCCATGTCTACGAGTTGGTGGTTACCTTGATTTATCAGGAACAACATCTGGATTATACTACGATTTCTGTTGTCTTTGAGTGTCCGATATATTGAGATGTCATTGGTTGCCACACAGTTACCTGAAATCGTATTATAGTAACCTGATTCTGAAATACCACCATCAGCTCTTTTTATGTCCCCTCTGCGGAGGCACGAGCCTTCCCTATGGATGGATAGGGAGAACGGGCCTTAAACCACCACGTGGGCCCAGTGCGGATTAGTGGTTGTTAACGACTGCTAATGCAGCCGCGACCAACGGCTTTACGTCTTTCCGAAGCACGAAGGAGCTCGAGCTGATAAACTTTTGGTCACCCATCCGATAACCGGCCTTTACGAAAGTTGCTTAATCTCAGCCATCGAGCTCCTCATTCTGAAATATCCCCATTGTCAAAATTACGTTTCACAAAAGCAGACTCAGGGCCCTGATGTACTTAAAAACTGCGGGTAGATGTTTATGAGCCGACAAATCTGTACCCTACACTCTCTTGTTTACATAAAACACTTCCAAGCATCTTCTTCTTAATCCAGCCCGGTGAACGCTGTTAATTACTGTTTCTTTTAGCGGAAACGACATTAACGACGCCGCCGCCGCCGCCGCCGCGCCGCCGAGAAATCAGTAACAAAGTTAACTGAAACAAAGAAAGCCGCAACTGTAGCTACAGCGCGACCACAAAATAAGGAGACTGCAGAATATAAGCTTCATACAAACGCAATCGAGGAACGCATATATAGACACCTCTCACGGACACAGAATCTCGCAACAGCGCACCGCCTCTATGTGGTAAGACCACCGGTTTAGACCCGGAGGTCTCGGGTTCGATTCCCAGGGGGGGTACATATTTGTGTACTCGGATTGGTTAGTGGTAGGGATTGTTTGTCCACCTGGCTAGCTACCACCATCTTATCAAAATATGTCGCCGTAACATCAATGTTTGTAGCATTGTTGTGTTCCGGCAGCTAGAGAAAAGATAGCCATTACCTCACTAGTAGGGGATGCCGGGTGAAGTGCGCTTCCATCATTGGCCTTATCATCACTCAACATCAGGTGAAATCAAGGCACTGTGCTAACCCGAAAATATTGGAAAAAAAAACGAGCTAGCCTTACAATAGTCGCATATGATGTGTAACATTTGACATCTCATCTTTGTAAAATAGCAATTTTAACATTATATTCTGAAAATAATGGGTCAGGTATTATATCATTTTAAAACTATAAAATAAATGCAGTAAATACTCATTAGAAGACATTTGACATATCAAAATGACCTTTGACAGTCAAATGACACAATATGTCACTTATAATAATAAATGTCATGTTCATAATATCGACTTTAAATTTACAAAATGGCGCTTCTCCGATTTCCTGTTACACTGTTACACATACTTCCAACCCATTTCACGAAATCACTCCCACAAATTGCTTTTATAGAAAGCGAGCGGAAAGATGTTACACATCAAAAAAAAAGTGCTCGGAGTGCTTCGAGATGGTCCGAAATTCAGTGTCCGTGAGACTATGTGTGCGTTACTCGAGCGCAATATGTATTAAGCTTACCTTTTTTTGTTAATCATCATCAGCTCATTTTATGTCTCCACTGTTGGGGCACAAGCCTTCCTTGAGTGGATGGATAGAGAGAACGGGCCATAAACCACCACGCAGGCCCAATGCGGTTGGAAGTTGTTAACGACTGCTAATGCAGCCGGGATCAACGGCTTTACATGCACGCCGAAGCACGAATGATATATTTTTGGTCATCCATCCGATGACCGGCCATTGCTTAACCTCAGCACTCGCAGAGCGGGCGCGCTAACCACTGCGCCATCGAGCTCCTCACCTTCAAGCTTACCTTCTGGGATCTCCTTATTTTATGGCCGGATGCTCGCTGTGGAGCTCTGAAATTCAGACGGGGATTACTGTGGCGCTCGCGTTTACTTTGTTGTTCGAGAATGACGTGTTGCTGTTGAATTCTGATACTCCTAAGTGGATGAAGCTTCCATTTTCAAGTAGATGTTGGCTATTTGATTGCGTAGAAATACTAAGAACTTTCTTACGAATATATTTTCAGAAAAAAAAGTATTATTTTATGTGTGTAAAAGTGCAGTGTTTGAATCTCGCTTTTGGAAAGCAAATGTCAGCAATTTTCCGCCTGGAAAATTATTATTTAAAAGTATTGCAAATATTTAAACTTATTAATAAGTCTTCCCAACCAGGGGGTCGACCGCCTAACTCTCTCGCTTTCGATCGCTTTGAAGGCGAGGCGAGGAGGAGGCGTCATCTTGTCATTTCGAAAGCAATATGAAAGCAATATCGAAAGCTATAGGCTATAGCTTTCGATATTATTTGATATTATATTTCGATAATATATTAGAAAGCGATGCGAGGGCCTCGCTTTCAAAGCGATTGCAAGCGAGAGCGTTAGGCGGTTGGGGGGCAGCACCTTCTGACATTGCCGGGTGACTTACCATTAAGCTATCGTGGTTGCAACCCGCTCGTTCAAATTAATTTAACCGTGTATACTTACTTTGTAAGTCAAAGGTAGCATTATTTATTCAATATCAGCCCCTACGTCGTGGACATCCGATATTAACATATTCAGTTATACATATGCATCGGAAATCAGTTAAGTATAGGCAAGTTTTACGAGTATAGGTAATAAATATTTTGCGAACTAAAAACTATCACAGAAAAGGTAATATTCTACTTATTACATAATATCTGTGTATAGGGTTGTCTATTGTTTGCCAGAAAAATATAAGCAATAACACTCATATGCCAATTTTACTTGCCCGAATTTCATTTGCCCGAATTGTTTGTTTACCATAAAAGTTATGTGACATACTCTTGTTTGCCCGTACATTAGATTCCATAATGATACGAGTGCCATACGTATTGTTATCCATTTTATTAATTGCAATAATAATATATTAAAATTGTTTTTATTTCTAATACCTACTTATCATGATAATCGATCCAAGTCGCTTCCGTACAAAATTAACCTTACGCCTTTGTCCTAAAAAGCGTTTGGCGTTGTTTTTCATGATCTAACCTAACCTAACCAAACCTAAACCTATTGATCGTTTAGTTTAAACCGATTTTATGATTTTTTTCGAGAAGCTATTTCGATGGCAAATGATGTTTTGGCATAGGATAATTACGGCTTACAATGATGATAACAAATGATGTTATTGAAATTGACTTTATGGGAAACAAAGTTTCTAGCACGTGACTAATATAGTAAACAATGAGTATGATATAAAAAATTATGAGAAACAATATTATGTCTGTTGACCAGTATAGCAGATGGAATTATGGCAAATGAAATTCTGGCAAGTGGGTGTAGCCCCTGTGTATAGCGTTTGCCTTGTGTTGACTTTTTCTATTGTTTTTTTTCTAATAAAACATAACTCGGAACTAATCATGTATGTTGGAATTATAGTAAAAGTCTACTAGTAAAATCACTTTGGGAAGTTACGCTCTAAAAGCTTTTACAATAAGAGAGTCAAAAATAAACAAAAGTTGGCGTTAGTGGGTATTTAGGTAATATGATATAAAAACTAAATTTTATTAGAAAGAAAATGTTGAAAGTCGGGTTCACATAAAACTGATACTTCAGGTGAGCGTGAGATAATATCAGCGAATGTTATCAAAAAGTTTTTATAAGTAAATGTGCGTGTAAAATAAGTAAATATAACAATGGCGCTTCTTACTTACGACTGAAATATTTTCGTGTACACACTTTTACTTACCTACATAATTTTTTTTACAAAATGTGTTGACGAATTTTTTAATTCTTATAAGAATTAAAAGAAAACTTAAAAGTTTATTTACGTTTCGCGAACCTGATGCGTTTTTTCAGGGTAGCATACTGTCGTGTCGTATCTGTGGGCATTTTTTATGAATTTTTAGAAATATTCAAAGCTGCGAAATAACAAAAGTGTATATTTCACCATTTCCTTTTAAGATTATACAAAATTATATGAGTCTTAGATAAAGTTATTCGAGTTTAGTCTCAGATAAAATTTTACGAGTTTCAGATAATATCTGATGAGTCTCATATCGTATCAGATAACTGCATGTGTAACTGTTTTACCTTCTTCGTGTGAGCAATAAAGTGTTTATCTGTCTAGGCACTCTGACGGTAGCATACTGTCGTGCCGTATCTGTGGGCATACATTCGGTCCATTTTTACTGCCCATCGGCCACAACACGGGCATGTCTTGTTTTTATGAGCGACACATGGCGGCGGATATTAAATTGCGTTCCGTTACTCCGTCCAAGATTGGCTGCGGGATTGCGGTGGTGGCCTATAGGGATTTCGCTGACATATTAGTGTGGCTCCTTGTATTGTTTAAGGCGAGGCGTATTTAGATAGGTAGTGTTTTAGTTATGTCAATAGTTTATTGTGTGTGCCGTTCATAGACAAACGTTTCTTTTAATTGGTATATTATGTTAATTTGCTTTCGCAAATATAGTATTAATTTTCATCTTCAAACCATTAATGGCTTAGGGTTTTACAAATAAGAGCTCAAGCGTCGAATACCCAGGCACAATAGAATTTTAATTGCTATCGGCCACCTGCTGGTCACTCGACGTTCAAGGGGATAAACAAAGAACAAGCTTCGAATAGATATTCCGTGTTTTGTCTCTTTTACTCTAATTTGAAATGACGTTTTCATGACAAGAACAAAACACGGAATAACTATTCCGACCTTAATCTTTGTTTACTTGTAAGGCACTTAGATTTTTCATTATTTACTACAGCAAGCGGAGAGATCAACTCGTTGATCTCTCATCTCTTATCATCTAAAGAGATTAACCAAAACCAACGGTTTAACGTCCTTTCCATAGCACGGAGGGGATTGAGCTACATATTTAATTTAGTCACCCATCTGATCAACTAACATTGCAAAAGTTCCTTAACTGACGGTATCGTAACCATGCAAGCAGCTGCTCCATCGAACTCCTAACAATTGCATTAAATTAATTCAAAAAAATAATATTTTCTCGAAATTTCAATAGTTAAATTCTGTGAAAAATCCCTGATGATATCTCTGTTAAGTGCCTGTGTGAGTTTAATTTGCCATTCGATCACATTCACGAAAACTAGAATATATAATACAAGCTGTGCCCCGCGGTTTCACCCGCGTTAATTAGCGAACAACCTATTACAAACTATTTTATGAAGCAGCATAAGAATATTTTCCTGTTTTTGCAACATTTTTCATTGCTGCTCCACTCCTATTAGTCATAGCGTGATGTAATATAGCCTATAGCCTTCCTCAATAAATGGACTATTCAACACAAAAATAATTTTTCAAATCGAACCAATAGTTCCTGAGATTAGCGCGTTCAACCAACCAAACAAACAAACAAACAAACTCTTCAGCTTTATAATATTGGTATAGATTATATATTAAAGCAACTTCTCCGAGGAACAAACAAAGAAAATTAATATTTTGCTATACAAATTCTCGTTTTCGAATAGCAAATATATCTGGCATTAGTGTTAGAACAACGGACTATACACCCATCATTCAAATCAACAAAGGTAGTGGAACAAAGAGGCCAATCAAATAACATTATTCGGATCCAATGCTTTTGCAGTGCACTCGTCAAATGTCTGTTCGGCGAATTGTTTGGACTGTATTATTTGGTTCCGGGCGAGCGTCGAGTCACTTTTCATTTGCAAACTGCGTTCCAGCTATGTACTTACAGTCACGAATTCAACCAATGTAACACTTAATACAATGGAATAAGAGTCACATCTAGTCAAAAGTGAAAACATCTTAATGCTCGTAACTTGTGTACTTTGTTCGATAGGGTGCCGTTGAATCGAGAACTGTATTTTCAGGTCTAATTTTTTAATTCATAAAAAATAAGAATATTTTTTTGGAGCTTATTAATGTTTTACCTATCAAATTACATAATACTGTAGATGATTCGGTGATTCGAAACGGTTCGAAATAAAATAAAATATACACATAAACAGTTGCAGTAAAATCAGCTGATGTCTGTTTTTTATGTTTTATATTTTTATAAAGTTCCCTGCCCACATGCTTTATAAATTATATTTTTTTCTGTAACAGTAACAGGGTAGATACGTGTTTTTGAGAATAAATATATCAAAGGGCTTACCAAAAAGATATAAATACTTTCGGCTCATCAAACTCCCCATCTGGGTATTCCGAATTCAACCTTTATAGAAAGCTTTCATCCTATTTACATTCTCGCTGTTCGAACACACTCAATACACTGACTAAAATCCAATTCCAACTCCCAAAGCACGGCCAATTAATGTAAAAAAAAATCTCTAAATTTTCACTCTTTGTGCTTTATATTCGTAACTGGTTTATTTATTTATTTATTTGGACAACAAAACAGATAACAATGCTGTGCGATCTACCAATTATATACTTCTTGAAATTTTAAATGAAACAGCATAGTTCAGTACACAATTATGTAGTATTTTTTTTATTTTATTAAGAGGGAAAATATAAAACTGAAAATTATTCTTAGTAACTACTTATTTTATTAAACGGATAACTGATGAATTCCACCAACTTCTCAATATTTTTTTTAATCTTTAAAGCGAATTTCGAAGTCTGATACCACTGCCTTAATTTCTGCCGTGTACTTGTCAGAAATGAAATTGAAGGTGGTAGTATGTTTTTCCATGTGATCCTTGATGTTTACAAATTGTTGAAATGTTTTCTTTTCGATGTCTACTATCATAGAAGCTGTTTGACTTTTATTATATTTTTTGCCTTGCCACGATCAACTGGACTATTAATCGCGATCGACCGGTTGGCCACCCCTGCTCTATACCATGTAATTACACTGGATTGAGTACCCTTTAAAACGAAACCATACGTTTCATACATACGTACTCTCCATACTCTCCCAAAAAAGTGTAGACAAAGCATAAAAATCACCAATTTTGAGTAAACTCGCCGTTAATAACCTCGACGCCATATTTAGCATAATCAAAGTAGGTTCTTTGGTGGAATAAATTACATCAATGATAGGTTGCTAGCCGATCGCCTTATGTGCGAGTATCTTGGAACCTTTGGCTCTTAGGCGGCACTTACTACATGCATGGAAAGTTAGGCAGCTGTGATACATTATTTTCACGTCCCAGACTAGCATGGGAGTATTCCCATATACTGCTTGGCTGCAGAATAAGGAACCGGGTTCCAAAGCATACAAAATCTCCTGTGAACACTCTTGTATCAGTTCTTGGAGCTACTAGCGTATTCCCCACAAACAATGATAACCCTAAACTACTAGTTATACAAAAGTCAATTAAAATTATCGCAAACACTGTTTCAACTTTTTCAAAAACAAAACCGCATCTTTAGACAGACTTTGTTTTTCACCCAGTAAAGATGAGATTCGAAAACACGGTTGAAAAATTTGTTAACTGAAAGCTGCCAATACAAATTGGGAAGCCAAATGTTACCGTGGCCTTTATGTTTTACGAAGTGCTATGCCCTGGAAAGGATGTTGGCTTTAAAACACGGTTATGCGACCACGTGTTTGAAAAGACCTGCACAGTTTTCCCTGCGGTGCAGAAATATGCACACAAAGAGAGAAGTTGTCAACTATTTGCCAACGAACTATTTAAAGATGCGCTCGAGGTATTGCGAGGAATGTAAAGCAAATACTTTCTGGAGGCCAGGAAGGTCATAGACAAAAGAAATACGGGAGAAACGGAGCCTGGTGGACGTACTGATTTAACCTTTGGTGCTTAGTGTGGGGGCTTTTAAATTGTTTTGTTGAACTGAAAATAAAAATTAAACATTACTTACTCACTTATTTACATTGATATTCGCGAGCGCTGATCAGCGCCGCCATACAATGCAAATTCTATTGTGTCTGTATTCACGGCAGACGACATACTAAAGATTAATTTATATAAATGTTATTTTGAAAAAGAGTTGTTTTTTTTTCTTCTAGCGGGGTTTGAACTCGCACCTTCTATCAAACTGAGGGAAGTGCACTTCTTGTGCATATTTATATAAATACGGGAATGTGATATATTCCCATGTTTATTTAAATGTAATTTAAAATAACTTTGCTAATTCGTTTTAACAATATCATTTAAAAAAACAAAGCTCTTTGGTAATTTATAGCGTTCACGTCCATTTCAGTTCAGTTCAGTTCAGAAATTTAATTTATTTCATCTGATAGCCATGAGCTCTGTTTGTGCGGTAATTTCCATTGCAAAATAAATTGATGACCTTTCAACGGAATTTGTAACAATGTTACTGAACCAAAATAATATCAATCATTGCTTTAATATACGCCTTGGTCATATTTTATTTTATAACGTACATAACTAGTGATTGCCCACGACTCTGTCCGTGAAAACACCTGTACCCCGTGACCCGAGGGAAACCCCGCCTGCAGCATTAAAGCGTTCTAGTTCCACCGGCACCGGTTAAGGTTTTACGATATTTATCGTTCTTTGGTCAGCTCAGGATTTCTCTTGTCATTTATTAAATTTTATTAAATAAAGCCAATATCTGTGATAAAATTCACGAATTTCTGTGTATGCGATGCTGAATATCTTTATCTAAATGTTAATACGTGAAGCAAAAACTTTGTACCCCTTTTTACGAAAATTTCGCGGACGGAGGAGTATGACATTTCGCACACTTATAGTTTATATAGAGAAGGATTACAGAATGTTATTATTGTTTTATTATGCATAAAAAATACATTAAATTATACACGCATATAAATACTCTTTTCAAAAATTTCAAAAATGAAAGAAGAGCGGGCGAAATTTGTCAATGCCAATCCAAACTCACATTCTATCTTTTTAAATTTTTCATTGCTTAGGATACAATCCGTGCAGCCTTAATAAAATTACGACGGTATGTATACATAAATGTTCTGTGCGTGTGTATGTTATCGAACTTCTTCTACACGGCTTGACCGATTTAGATGAAATTTTCTGTGTGTGTTCAAGTGGATTCGAGAATGGTTTCGATTTACATTTGGACCCGGTTAGTGGCGCTGCTATAGGGGTCCATCATGGGATATGGGTCTTCTTAAGCGGACGAATGATTTGTTTGTTTTGTTGTTATGGTAACTGTGAAAGTGGTACGAAGTCCGCCGGTCAGCAGCTAGTATAATATAGATATTTCATTTTCGTTTGTTAAATATAATAAGTTGTACTCTTCTACTGATGATATACCTTTAGACGGAACAGTTTTTATTTGTTGCTGCTCAAACTATTATATCATCGATATAATAATTCCACTGCTGGAAATAGGTCTCTCCAAGTGCAAGCCACTGAGCACAATCCGCTGTTCATTTTCTCGCATGACTTAAGAATATACCATTATAATTCACTCTTTTGTCCTCAGCATCGAGACACACAGGAGACACTAGCCGTGCTGGATCGCTTAGACCTGGATACTGAGAAACCGTCCGAAGAAGAGGTGGCCAGAAAGTTTGGCTTCGAAGAAGACTACTACAACGGGACAGTGTCCTGGTGGCAGCAGCTGAAGCCGCAGATGTGGTCATTGTTCGATGAGCCTTACAGTTCTAACGCTGCGAAGGTAAGTATTTTTTTTATACGGATTTATGACTAAATTTATTCCAAGCCATATCCTGTACCACCATTTGCTTATCCAGTTTTGAAGCTGAAGTCTTTTCAAACCTTATCTTTTACGTGTGATGACTGACTGGGTATCGCTCACTGAACCATCTCTGGTATCTTGAATGAAATAAAAGAATAAATGTTCGTTCGCCTCGAAACATGATTACCCCTTTTCTTGAGGTTTACCACCTCCTCTTATGTACGAGCAAGCACGTACATTGTATCGTCAGCATTCAAAAATCAGTATTATCCTACAATTGTATAGTATGGGATGTTTCTAAAGAAATATTTAGAAAACCGTTTAAGTTCCCTAATTAAATATGCATATATGTATGTAATTCAAAGGTAAAAAATCACGAGCTGCTTTTTAAAAAGCATTTTTTGTATGTGAAACGAAATATAATTCATTTGCTACTTTCTTTGTAGGAAATAAAGAGAAAATGTATGTAGGTAGGTACATAAGGAAACTCTGTCAAAACTGCTACCGAAAAAAAGTTTTGTTATCTAAAGTCAATTGTTATCACAACATAAATATTTCACAACGTAAATTAAATGCGAAATTGTAATCCCTTAAGCTTATGAAGTGTAAAATATTGTAGAGCAATTCAGGACAGAGTTTTCCTAAGAGCGGTACATTATAATTCAAATTTATGTTAATTGGAATTTTCCTTAGCTTGGCTTGGTCCCTCCGTTTGTGACAATCGTGAACTCCGAAACTTTGTACTTAAAGATTAACATATTTCATTTTATCAAGCAACATACAGCGTATGGTACTTAAACACATGAGTAGGTATAAGTATTTACTCATGTGCTTTAAACACTTCAGGAAAATTGAGGAATTATTTCTTAAATTCACAACCGAGTTCGTTTATTGGTTCTAATTTATTCGATCTACATCTCTAGCTTGATATTAAATTGAGCGGAGTACGAGGCGAACTTAATAATAGATTTAATCGAAGATCTTTAATTAAATTTCATTATGAAAATGTCAACCGTAGACAGCATTTGTTTGCATCGGACATTTGATTGTCTCTTAATTTCCAGACGACAAGACTTGTTAACTTGTTTGGCTTTTGGGAAATTATTAAAGCGAAAAATAATAATTTGTATTTTTTAATCTGTATTTGACATTTCGTGTTTTTTTTTATTTCATTAATACTTAAATGTTATATTCTTTTGCAGATAATCGGGGTTATATCCGTGTTTTTCATATGCGTCTCAATAATATCATTCTGTCTGAAAACGCATCCAGACATGAGAGTGCCGGTGATCAGGAACTATACAGTGACTACAGCGAACCAGACGCAAAGTTGGGCGTTAGACAAAGTGCAAACGAACGCCCACATAGCGTTCTTCTACATAGAGTGCGTATGCAATGCGTGGTTTACCCTCGAAATCCTCGTCAGATTTATATCGTCCCCGAACAAGTGCGAGTTCATCAAATCTTCCGTCAACATCATCGACTACATAGCCACAATGAGCTTCTACATCGACCTCATCCTCCAGAAGTACGCGTCCCACGTCGAGAACGCGGACATCCTAGAATTCTTTTCTATAATCAGAATCATGAGGTTGTTTAAATTAACAAGGCACTCTTCGGGTCTTAAAATTTTAATTCAGACCTTCAGAGCATCGGCCAAAGAGTTGACATTGTTGGTGTTTTTCTTAGTGCTCGGTATTGTGATTTTCGCAAGTTTGGTGTATTATGCAGAGAGGATACAAACAAATCCTCATAATGACTTTAATAGTATCCCTCTGGGGCTGTGGTGGGCGCTGGTTACCATGACAACTGTTGGTTATGGTGACATGGCGCCGAAGACTTATGTGGGGATGTTTGTTGGTGCCTTGTGTGCTTTGGCTGGTGTAAGTATAACATGTTTTAATAATATCGATTACAAACTAACCATATTAATAAACAAGAATTTCACTGTCAGTGTAAAAATTAACTTTTCTTTACCAACATCTCGTTTATATTAACTATGAAGAATACTAAGACTAACAGCTGTCATTAACTTTCGTATTTTCACTTTTATTATCTAACCTTATTTCTGTATGGCGTCGTTCAGTACGTGCTAATGTTAAAACAAAAACAAATTACTTGCAAAGTCCCTGAGTAAATTCAGTAGTTAGAAGCAATACATAAGTTTTCCTATGAACAGGTGCTCACAATAGCTCTGCCCGTACCAGTCATCGTGTCCAACTTTGCTATGTACTACTCACACACGCAAGCCAGGGCCAAACTGCCAAAGAAGCGACGGCGAGTCGTCAACGTCGAGCCTACACGGCCTCCCATGCGTTAGTATACAAATACGGACCTTTATCACTGTCATGTTGTAGCAAAAAGGTTTATTGAAAAATGAACCTTATACCCTTTAACAATGACTAACAAATTAGAGACAACGAATTTAGCAATATCGTTTGGCAGTGTATCATTAGTTCAGATAATTCTAAGTACGGAGTATTCGTAGTTAAAATGAACTCTTTGTAATATTTAAGGATTTTGCTCATAACTTTTGAAAAAGGGCCGAATTGTGATACAACTAAATTGGATTACAGATTTTCTTGGCCATAAAAAGTAATTTATAGAAAAAGATCGGGTCATAACCCACCACGCTGACCCATTGCGGGTTGGTGGACTTTAATTACTGCCATCCACGACTATAGCCGGGTCCAACACAGCTTAACGTGCCTTCCAAAGCACTGAAGGGGTCACTCATTTCGTTACTCAACATTGCGAAAGTTGCTTAAGTTGCAATTTCGCGACCCGAATGTGCAAACTTCTTAAATTATATAATTTATTAAATCAGGCACGCCAGGCGCACCAGGAGCGCCGGGAACCGGGCCATTACCACCCAGCATGGGTCAGCAAGCAGTAAATCGTAGGATGAATGCAATAAAAACAAACCATCCCAAAGATATAATAGGACCTAACATGGGTAAGTTACAGTTGATACCGAACCAAATAGTTGTATAACAACTCTTGAAAGTACAAGCTAAACAAAATATAAGTCGTAAAGATGAATTCGTAGCTTGAAGTAAAACACTATGTTGATATATAAGAATATTGTAATTTTAAATATCTAAAAACCATCTTAAAGGCTGATTTTTAAGTGCACCGTGATGTAAATAGCCAAAAGATGGCGACTTCGTATGAAAAATTAGTCTCTAAGGTTTTAATTGACCCACCAGTAGTAACACCACAATATGTGTATGAAGTCACTGCGTAGAAACAAGCTGTTGCTATAATTACAAAGGAACTAAAAATATCATGACTGTGTCCGTTCTGAAGCTGTGAATAGCGAGTCTGGCACGACCAACTATCGAGATCGAGTAGTAAACCTAATTATAGTTAAGTCTAAGGTTAACTTAATCACAAACAAAGGAGACTGCAGATGGTTCCTTTCTACAAACATAGTCAACCTCTCACAGACACGCAATTTCGCAACAGCTGCGCTAAGACTGTTTTAACCCACTTAAGTTCTACCGGGTGTTATAAAACCTCTAAAAGTATTATTTAGAATTACCCTAATGTGTTACTTTTAAAGTTTCATTTACAACCACACACGAACGCCTGGTTGGTTTAAATGGGTTAAGCTGTTGTGAGATTCCATGTCGTGAGCGGGTCTTTGTGTGCGTTGCTTGAGCGCGGTATGTTTTAAACTTAAGCTAACCTTCTCGATCTCCTTATTGTGACTTAATATTGTTTCAAAGCAGGTATGTACAGCACTCCAAAACTTGGAAACGAAACAAATCAATAATCGTGTCTTTGTATAGAACCGTTCGAGTCATAATTTATTACCACTCGGTTTCGGTAGGTGTTCTTTAATGCGCTCAGATGGGATTCTTTCTAAAAATCACTAAAAAATATTGGTATTGATAAAAAAATCTTTAATTGGCGCAATGAATCACACTGACACTGAAACATACTAAAATTTATATTTAAACTAATGAGAAACTAGAAATGAATAACATTACGTGTTTAAAATTATAAATAATATAATGTTAATCGTTTCTAATATATTTGAATTTTATCAGTACTTATCATTATTTTACTAAACAAGTGTATTAACTTACATTTGTTACCTGTCTGATAAAATTCAAGGTGTACTAAATAATATAGTTTTAATGCTAATTTTCATCCAACTAAACATTACTGAGATGACAATCCCAAAATATCTAATCATTCTATCACTAAATACAACGTGAATGAATGACCTTTTCAAAATAGACAAATAGAAGATTTGTGGATGAGAAGAGAATTTAATTAATTCGTATTTCCTCAATGCTTCTCAAAGCAAATACGGAATAAATGAGATCCGGAGATTGGGGCTGTTTTCTCTAATCCCGAAAATGTCGGATGTTAACCTGATATCCGTATTGAAACCATAACCTTAGCTTATGCAATGTAATCCTCCACAGATGGTGATCGTAGCGAGCTTGAGGCTATGATCCAAACAACACCAAACAACTGCAAAAGAAAAAATTTAAATATGCTTTAGAAAGCAACACACGATACCGGCGCTGTTGAGTCTACAAACGGGCTTTATATATCGCCAGCACATGCGGACTTAGCTTACAGGAATGCTACTAAATCTTTAGACGTCACTAACAAATCATCGCTATAATACCTATCATCATTATTGCACAAAATGACAAAATCTTCAGCAGCACCATTGGATCGAGCTAGGTCCAATCACTGCGGTCGGAGAGCAAGGTTCGAGGTTCTTTTGACGCTGTGTGGATACCAAGTGGTAGCTGCTTTGCTGCTTAAAATCTTGATGTCGTCGTAGATGTTTCTAGATTGTTCCATGTTCTTGGTAATTGCCCCCCTTTAGAATACTTGATGTGTCGTTTGTATTATAATTTGTTTTCTTTATTTCAGTGCCTGTGAGCTGTTCTTTTTATGTCAAGTTTTATTTTTATTTATAGTGACAGTGTATTATTTTTTGTCAATGTCTGGTTATTAGTTTATTAATAGTACATTATCCATGGCCATTTTTTCAGGGTACAACCCTAGTATACCATACCATCAAAGATCAGCAATGAATCAACACAAAACCACACCAACCGAAGCATCAATCTCACAACCCAACACAGTGGTACACATTGAAAATTAGATTCTGTACACACTAACACAAATACTAATGTTTTATTATGTGTCGATAGATGTTGTTTTAGTTCAATGGTTTTCCAGACATTTTTTCCAATTGGAAGCATAATTAATTGTGTAGCTTACTCGTTTTTATTAATTTTATATTTGTTGTATATGTCATGTAGAAATCCAATTTGAAAAGATGGTACTTTTAGAATTAATACATTAGCACTTTTTGTCTAGTATAAAATATTTTTGAAATCTCAATCTAATTTAAAATACGTTCTACAAAAATTCTAATCCTTATACTTGACTTGATCCCCTGTTTTTGAAATTTTATAACAATTTAGTGCAGTTTTCCTAAACCAGCATGCAATTTGCATGGTTGTCAAGTGAATAATTTTTCTGACGTTCGTTTTTTATGAGTTTCTTTCTAACATTCGTAAATAATAACATCAATTTTATTTCTAACAGTCGCAACACTGATGCCAGGTATGGACATCTCAGTCACAACTCGCTTGACACCAAGTCCTCGCGATATGAGCCCTGCTCTAGCCATTGCATTGCCTATGATGAAGTCGGTAAACATTGTACCAACACAATGTTTCGACAACATGGCGTTCCATGAAGAGAAAGCAGAAGACAAACGCACAAACAGCGAAAAGAGCAGCAAAGTATCGAGCAGGCAACAATCAGTCGAGAGTGACAACACTGTCAGAGCGAACAACTACAAGAACGAACGTTACCTTTGTAAAGAGGACGAGAAGATCGACGCTAGAACACCTTTACTGAGAGACCACAAGATTGAGTCTTTAGATGAAAGCAAACTGCGTGATAACAAAATAGAGAAGAGAAAATCATCAGCGTCTACATAACACACATTGATAGAATGTAACGTAATGCTACTGCTAAATTGAACCAACGAGACCAATAGTATACTAAGGATTTCTTTCCTAAATCGCTAACACTGTCCCTTCCCTCTGTTATAAAATTAATAGGTAGTATGATGTTTGAAGGTAGTAAAGTTGCAAAATGAAATCTAGCGAGATTGAACAAGACAATTTTATTTGATCCCATTTTTACGTTCACTAGAACGGGCAATAAAGATCCAGTTTTTTATTGCGTAGGTCTTAATAGTATAATCTATTTGAGACATTATATTACTGAAACTAAAGTGAGATAGCGTACTGCTTTTATGGGACTAAATGTCACACAGTGCTATAACTGTGCGTTAATGGAACATAATTTAATGTTTTGTCTTAAGATCAAGTATACAAAGGCCGTGATAGATGTAAGGTAGCTATCGTTAAGGGTGTATAAAGCACTCCTATTTCACATTATAGTTAATAGTTGCCTGTCACAAACTAGTATTAGTCACTACAACCACTTTGACTTAATTTTTGGACTAATATTGCTTTTTTGTTTTAAAAAATATATTTGTATGCTTACTCTTGATTTTAATTACTCAGATAGATGAATTGTAAATTCATAATTAAATTTGTGAAAGTAAAGAAAATTGTAACCACGTTTTTGTGAATTTTTAAATATTTACTAAATATGTCTAATTTTTAATTTTCAGTGAAAATACTAGTATGTTTTTGTTATGTTTGCATTTACTTAAGAGTATATTAGTTTATTTAAGTCATATGCTTTATATTATATAATGCTAGCATAAAATGAGTACAAATTCGATTAAAATGCACATAAAAATCTGCAACTTTCCAAACAAATAAATTTAAAAAACAATACAATGAACAGAAGTCATTGTCAATGTTCAGAAATCAAGTGGAAGTGGTGATACATTATGAATAGTCACACATTGAACGGGACGTGTAAGTCCTGAACTCATAGTCTGGTACGTTTATTGTCCATTAGGGTTGAGGGAGAACTTGTTTTGTTTACAATGTAAAAAAATTACCTTACCTTTAAATATAATAACAAAAAAATATATAAAGATAAATTTTCCTACGATCGATTTTGTTTTATTTTTCGATTATTATAAAGCTAGTTCTCACGAGTCTCCAAACGATTTACTCGTATATTTGTGAATGTTATGTTGTATGAAAAATAAATGAAGTGAATGTTATAGTATTATAGTAAAGTAATATTACAGTAAAAAAGTTAGTAAATTCAGGTTGATGTTTGATGAACTTTAATTGTAATTAATTATATCTTTTTCTTGTATTAGTTTGTAGACTATCAATTGATACATTTTTCTGTTTCTTCCTCGATAAACACAAATAACAGATTCACGTTTATCTATACAGCAAAACCAAAGTGATTGAAACCATTCCATTTCTCTTATTCCTTTCCCTTGTATTTTTTTGGCTGTGTTAATTGCGTAATGGTACAGCATACCCAAAATAGTAATGACTAATGCATATTAAGTATAAATCCTCATTGCGTCAGAGTTATAAAGTATCGAATGAACCCGAATAAGTAATTAATGGGTTGCCATTAAGTGAATGACTGTGCTGCCCTTGAATTTGTTAGTTTAACGATCGATGGGGTTAGTAAACCTTTTTAGTGTTTTGGCAAGACAAATAAACACAGATATTATAGACAACGAAACAAACATGGCTTACCTAGATAGCCGGAGAGGTCGATATGGTACAATTCGGAGTTTTTGTTAGTAACTATAATTTGTTAAAAAAATTCCCAGTGTTCAGTAACTTTCGTGGCTGACAGTACCAAAAAAAGTAATTGTTTGTGAAGATGACAAATATAGACGTAATAAGCACCAATGGGTTCAAATAGTACTACCAAATTGGACGTAAGTACCAGGACATACTTCTCGCAAAAACTACGTTACATAGTTACGTAAAGCTTTTCCAGGATTAATAGTATTGTTACATTTGATGTCTATTGCAAAATAATTAAAAACTAACATTAAATATTCTAATGTTAAATGTCGCGTCCACACGATTTCGTAAATAAAGCAAGTTCTTCCTCCATTGTTATAATATGTAAATTATCAGTAATATTGTACATAAGAAATAAAAGTGTAGCGTTAATAATTTTATATCTTAACAGTTATGTACAATCACTAGAAAACATATCATTGGCACCTTCTTCATTATCGGTGTTATATATTTATTTTACATGTATAAAATGCGACTATGTTTATGATAGTTCTAATTAAGTACAAGTAAGGTAGATAGAATGCAAATAAATTATATAACAAATATAAAAACGCCAGCTTACATTTTTTTTAACTTTTAAAAAAATTGTTTTACATAATATTTTATAAAACCGTAGTAGCTATTGAGTGTTTTTTATTTGCCAAGATAAATCAAAAGTCGTTTTGTTAAATTTAACAAAACGCATAAATTGTGTCTAAATTCGGGGACCCGTTTTTAAAGTTTTAACTATAACGAATGTTAAAAATGATAATTATTTGGATGTTTTTAGTTGAGAGACTTTAAAAAATTTATCAAATATTTTTAATGTTTCATTATCGATCACAAACATTCGAATAGGTACGCATAAAATGCAATAATTTTAAAACTATTTGTAGATAGCACGAAAGTTACTTTACGAGAACAAAAACATTTGTAAATAATTATTTTAGGTTTAACAACACTTACAGTGTGCATTGTAATTAAATTACCTTATTCCAATTAGGAGGAAGGGCTGACTTAATATAATTTCACTGTGTAGCTTGTCCCTTCTAGAATATTTATATGTAAGTTGTATAATTTTCTGAATTTCACCCGCTTCACTTATAAAAAGATGATGTTGTAACAAGCTAAAAAATTCATTTCAATCTTATACATTTATTATGCAAATAACTTAGTCTCTGTAATTTCTTTGCAGAAGTGCATACAGGTGTCACTTTGGAATACATTTTTAATGATGTTTCCAGAATCTAAATTTATAAAAAATTTCTTGTTTATAATTACACCAACCCGAACTAATAATTAACAATTTAATTGAGTCGGTTCAAGAAAACTTTAAAAAACAATGTCTGTTTCTTGTCTTTTTATAAGTAAAGCTTAAAAAAACTATTTGTACTGTTTATACTTATAAATTTAAAAGCAAATATAGTGGACCACAAAGGAAAAATAAAGTTTTTTTATACGTAATTAAGTCTTATCCCGTTTGCAATAAGTATTATTTTATAAGCAAACTCATTCTGTCTCAGAATTTCCAGGTGCAAAATGTGACCGTACATTTGTTTCTTTTATATGAACTTTTTTCTTGAACCCAAAAGTCTTCGTACTCATGTTCTGTCTATTTTGTTGGTAACGTATTTTAAGACTAACTTGCAATATTGCTTAATTACAATTAACATCGATTTAGTAAGAAGGAATGAAGTTGTAATAATTTTGTATGAAGTTGTATAACTCTTAACTATTATTATTTAGATTGAAAATCTCTGTAATAATGTCTGAGGAAAACCGATTTTCTTCACAATTTAATTAAAATGAAATAATTATGTAAAACAGAAAAAAACACTTTAGTTTAAAAAATGGAGTTATACAACATTATAACAAATATTGCCTATCCATCTGATGGTATACCAAATTTAGTATATTTTCTGTATCGGACACTGTGTGCGTTTCGCCAGCAAGACTTCTATTTATTAAGATTTAATTTGAAATTGTTTTTAATGAATTGTTCAGAATTAGCTAACAGCTTCATAATTTGTTTAATATTATGTATGCAGATATTAAAATATTTAACTAAAATAATTATAATTCATCTTGACGTAATTTATATTTACAATAAAAGCTCACACAGTGTCTCAATAGAAAACGGCACTTGCAACGTAGGTAATAAGGCTTACACAGTGAGTAAACAGGGCTTGAATCTAATTGTATAGCATTCTATATATATATATACGTATACAATTTTTAACAATACAAAAATTATTTGAAATATTGTTCATTAAACATATGAAATCTAAAATGTTTTTTATTGCAATCCTTCTTTAATGGTTAAGTAAAATTACTCACTTTATCAAATCTACCAAGATCGTAGTTAAATGAATGAAACAAAAAAACTTTGAGAAGCCAACACAAAGATACACATGAGAGACATAAGAAACATGTCACTTTTAAATAAATACACAAGGCGTTCAAACTTATTATAAACTTTAATGTCAAACAGAGTTGCAAAATAATAACTATTTGATGAAACAGAGAATGACGTTGATAAAAAAAAAACTATAAAAAAGCACGTAGCTAGCCTCACCAATGTAACGCACACTTCCCGTATCTAAATTCCCCATATTACAGGTAATTACAACGTTTATGATCACAAGGGTAGCTATAAACAATGGTAATCCCTTGTGAGGGCTCGTTAATCCGACTGTGCTTCACTGATACGAGCCCTAATCATTAATTATTGTAGGTGTGCCGTTAACCTTGAATATTTTAAAGGGCCCAAGAAATTATGGAATGCTGTGAGGAAACTGCTTAGGGTGACCGTTTTATAAGTGAGGCAAGAGGCCCGTGCAGCCGCCCGGATTGCGGAAGACCCAGGTTCGATTCCTGACTTGGTCGGATGGGCGTTTAATTTTTTCACTGTGTTTTATTTATATAAATATTTAATTCAGCTTAAGTGTGGCAATTAACACTTAAAATATAAAAGAGGCAAGAGACATTTCATTGGAGAAATAAACGATTTATTGTCGTAGTAGAGACCTTTAGCGAGGCCTTTGTCCAGGTGAAAGCGTCTTTTGGCGGAGATGATGATGATTATGATTATTAAAACTTGTTATTAATGTTGTATCTTGCTTTTTGACATAGTATATTCTCAGTTAGTGAATTTTGCAAATTCTTAAAAATATAAATTGTTATTATAGTTCCTTTATCTAAACTCCTTCCTTAACATTGTAAAGAGGTAAAGCCTTTTTCTGTATGTATCTCTGGAAGTTTATAACCAATTCTAAGATATACCACTCTTTCGATAAGTATCCGCGTGAACTTTACAAAACAACTTAGTATGCACCTTAAGTGTAGCTGCTATAAAAGTTAGATTGCCCTGGCAAGCTGAGCAATGAATGTGTGAAGCCACAGGCAGCCGCGCTGTATAACTTTCAAGGTCTGGCTAACTTTATTTCACTGCTCATAAGCATCGTAAGATCAATAAGACCAAACTATACATACGAGTACATACAGTTTTATTTATAAAAGTTTCATAAACAGGAGGTATGTAGACAAAGCGCAAACAAAAATTAAAAAAACGGGGGAGCCTTACAGTAGTCGTATATGAAGTGTAACATTTGACATCTCACTTTTAATAAGCAATTTTAACATTATATTCGGAAAAAAATGGGCCAGATATTACACCATTTTATAACTATAAAATAAATGCAGTAAATACTCATTAGAAGACACATATCAAAATGACCTTGATAGTCAAATGAGACAATATGTCACATATAATAACAATATGTCATGTTCATAATATCGATTTTAAATTTAAAAAATGGCGCGCGCTTGCGCGCTTCACCGACTTTCCGTTACACTGTTACACATTTAACGAAATCACTCCCACAAGCTTCCCCGACTTCCAGTTACATACTTGTTACATTGTTACACATACTTCCGTCCCATTTCACGAAATCACTCCCACAAATTGCTTATACTCGTATAAAAAGGAGCGGAAAGATGTTACACATAAAAAAATAACTATATATTTTTTTATGTGTAACATCACCAGCTCATATTATGTCCCCGCTGCTGGGGCACCTGCCTTCCCAATCCCTATAGATAGAAACACAGGGAGAACAGGCCATAAACCACCACGCAGTCCCAGTGCGGTGCGGTGGTTGTTAACGACTAATGCAGCCGCGACCAAGGGCTTTACGTGCCTTCCGAAGCACAGAACAGCTCGAGGTAATACAATTTTTCTCACACATCTGATGACCGGCCTTTGCGAAAGAAGCTTAACATCAGCGATTGCAGATCAAGTACGTTAACCACTGCGTCTTTGAGCTCTGCATTAGCCTATCATTATCACCAGCTTATAATGTCCCCACTGCTGGGGCACGAGCCTTCCCTATGGATGGGTAGGGAGAACGGGCCATAAACCACCACGCCTGCCCAGTCCGGATTGGTGGTTGCTGATGACTGCCAATGCAGCCGGGGCCAACGGCTTTAGGTGCCTTTCTAAGTACGAAGGAGCTCTAGATAACAAATTTTTGGTCACCCATTCGATGATCGGCTTTTGCGAAAGAAGCTTTACATCAGCGATTGCTTTTTATGTGCGTTAACCACTGCGCCTTTGAGCTCTTCATTAGCCCATCATCATCACCGGCTCATAATGTCCCCACTACTGGGGCACGAGCCTTCCCTATGGATGGATAGGGAGAACGGGCCATAAACCACAACGCGGCCGCGGGCCCAGTGCGGATTGGTGGTTGTTAACGACTGCCAATGCAGCCGGAACCAACGGCTTTACGTGCCTTCCAAAGCACGGAGGAGCTCGAGATAATACATTTTGGTCACCCATCCGATGACCGGCTTATGCGAAAGAAGCTTAATATCAGTAATCGGTGATCAAGTGCGTTAACCACTGCGTCTTTGAGCTCTAGTGGATCCGGCGGACTTAGTACCGCTTTGACAGTTTCAAAAGTCTGTCAAAAAGTTTCAATAAAAAAGTATAAGAAACTACCAAATAGGTTGTATTCCCAATATCAAATTCAAGACCTAAGTATTAAATTGTGGAACCAAATATAGAAAAAAGGTAAGAGTTTCATTCCCGTGGAAATATCGGGATGAAAACTATCCTATGTGTTAATCCAGGTTATAAACTATCTGTATGCCGAAGTTCATCCTAATCCATCCATCCGCTGCAGCGTGAAGAAGCAACAAATATACACACACACAAACTTTCGCATTTATAATATTATAGTGTGACTGGTATGAGTGGACCCGGCGGACTTCGTACCGCTCTTTGACAGCTTCCATTCATTCCCGTGGAAATATCGGGATGAAAACTATCCTATGTGTTAATCCAGGTTATAAACTATCTGTATGCCGAAGTTCATCCTAATCCATCCATCCGCTGCAGCGTGAAGAAGCAACAAATATACACACACACAAACTTTCGCATTTATAATATTATAGTGTGACTGGTATGAGTGGACCCGGCGGACTTCGTACCGCTCTTTGACAGCTTCCTTTCATTCCCGTGGAAATATCGGGATGAAAACTATCCTATGTGTTAATCCAGGTTATAAACTATCTGTATGCCGAAGTTCATCCTAATCCATCCATCCGCTGCAGCGTGAAGAAGCAACAAATATACACACACACAAACTTTCGCATTTATAATATTATAGTGTGACTGGTATGAGTGGACCCGGCGGACTTCGTACCGCTCTTTGACAGCTTCCATTCATTCCCGTGGAAATATCGGGATGAAAACTATCCTATGTGTTAATCCAGGTTATAAACTATCTGTATGCCGAAGTTCATCCTAATCCATCCATCCGCTGCAGCGTGAAGAAGCAACAAATATACACACACACAAACTTTCGCATTTATAATATTATAGTGTGACTGGTATGAGTGGACCCGGCGGACTTCGTACCGCTCTTTGACAGCTTCCATTCATTCCCGTGGGAATATCGGGATGAAAACTATCCTATGTGTTAATCCAGGTTATAAACTATCTGTATGCCGAAGTTCATCCTAATCCATCCATCCGCTGCAGCGTGAAGAAGCAACAAATATACACACACACAAACTTTCGCATTTATAATATTATAGTGTGACTGGTATGAGTGGACCCGGCGGACTTCGTACCGCTCTTTGACAGCTTCCATTCATTCCCGTGGGAATATCGGGATGAAAACTATCCTATGTGTTAATCCAGGTTATAAATTATCTGTATGCCGAAGTTCATCCTAATCCATCCATCCGCTGCAGCGTGAAGAAGCAACAAATATACACACACACAAACTTTCGCATTTATAATATTATAGTGTGACTGGTATGAGTGGACCCGGCGGACTTCGTACCGCTCTTTGACAGCTTCCATTCATTCCCGTGGAAATATCGGGATGAAAACTATCCTATGTGTTAATCCAGGTTATAAACTATCTGTATGCCGAAGTTCATCCTAATCCATCCATCCGCTGCAGCGTGACGAAGCAACAAATATACACACACACAAACTTTCGCATTTATAATATTATAGTGTGACTGGTATGAGTGGACCCGGCGGACTTCGTACCGCTCTTTGACAGCTTCCATTCATTCCCGTGGGAATATCGGGATAAAAACTATCCTATGTTAATCCAGGTTATAAACTATCTGTATGCATCCATCCGTTGCAGCGTGAAGAAGCAATAAATATACACACACACAAACTTTCTCATTTATAATATTAGTCTGATAATCATCTCAATTTCTTTTCCATATTAGTATGTGGAACACTGTTTATTGCTTTTACTGGATGTTCACTGTTTTAGTTAACAGTGACTTTAGTTTTAACATAACATAGTAGGAGTGACACTTGTGCTCGGCAGGAACCGGTGATCAACATTTTAGCCCTTTAATCATGAAAAATAAGGGTCGGCAACTGATTTAATTGAAATGAAACCACTTTTACGGATCTACTCGCGTTTATTTTACACGTTACTTTTAATTAATGTTATTAAATCCCCAACACCATACTGCCAGACCAAAAGATACTGCAAGCTCTTTCTGCGTAAAACGGAACGCACCTGATTAAATTTAAATGAGGGTATACAAGCTACTAATTTTATTATGAGACGACCAACACCTCAATCTCCCTGTGACCATGGACCCTGCAAAGGGTTCGAAGGGTAAACATTTATTAAAAGTAATGTGTAAAATAAACGCGTGTAGATCCGTAAAAGTTGTTTCATTTCAATGTACAGTGTTCGCGTATACTTTAGAAAACAATAATTGATTTATTTATATTATATTAGTCATAGTTTTAGTTAGTATATTTTGCATTTGAGTTGTTGTTTTTTTTTGGTTAATTATTGTAATGATTTATGTTTTATTTGTTTCTATTTTATTTTATTAAAATATATTGTGATTTCTTACGTAAATAATTACACGCATTTAATTTTAATTTAAGTTAAAACATGTAACATATCTGCTATTATTCTATGATTATTTCTTTTAATTCTTTGATGATTATTGTTTATGTGAATATGTTAATTTGGTTTATAATTTGGTAGGCTTATACAATTTACTTATGAGGAGCTCAATGGCGTTTGATGACTTTATTTATGAGGAGCTCGATGGCGCAGTGGTTAACTGCGAGTGCTGAGGTTAAGCAACTTTCGCAAAGGCCGGTCATCGGATAGATGACCAAAAAAATATCATCTCGAGCTTCTCCATGCTTCGGAAGACACGTTAAGCCGTTAGTCCCGGCTGCATTAGCAGTCGTTAACAACCGCCAATCCGCACTGGGCCCGCGTGGTGGTTTATGGCCCGTTCTCCCTATCCATCCATAGGGAAGGCCCTTGAAGTGGGGACATAAAATGAGCTGATGATGATGATGATAAAATTTATAAAATTAATTAATATATTAATGCCTTTAGTATAGTAGAAAAAAATATATATGTTGCCGTGCCATACCAGGGTGCATGTTTTGGTACGTGTGAAATATTAAATGTACACCTATTTTTACCACATAAAATGCAATGCAATTCAATACCGACCTTGCTCTCATCCCATAATATTTCAATGAATATTTAGTTATGATATTTTTTGGAACTTAAAGGCGCTTTAACGTCGAATCGTTACCGTTAACCGTAGTATAATATCAGCACCACATATTGTCATATCTACTCACGTTAAAACCCTACCCTTTTATTAGGCAACATATCTCTTTATGACGTTTCAAAGCAAAAGAACCTAGGTAAACGAGAATTGGATGTCAACAATATTGCAACGTTCAACGTTTCCGAAATCGCACCTTAGACGCCCAAATATAAGATTCACTTTCGTGTGGGTATATAGCAATATGTATTTTGGTAGTACGTGACAGGCTTACAAACATTGGTTCCCTTGCCTTTATTCCACTGTTTTACATACCTAGGATTGATTTCCCTGTGGTGTATAAGGTTCGTGCGTGAACGTGAAGATTAGATTGGACATGGCAAATATTTATTTTGATATAGGACCCTTCCTCATATAGATATGGAGGATATTTTGTAGAGTAATCAGTGATAGTATGAGGTGCGACTTGGTCTGAGTGAAGTTATTTATAGAAAACGAGCGCTTCCAAATTTAAATTTTTTGGGTGACAAAAAAAATGTTTACAAAGAGATATCATAAGAACATCCAATCAGCCCCCCAACCGCCTAACACTCTCGCTTTCGATCGCTTTGAAGGCGAGGCGAGGAGGAGGCGTCATCTTGTCATTTCGAAAGCAATATGAAAGCAATATCGAAAGCTATAGGCTATAGCTTTCGATATTATTCGATATTATATTTCGATATTATATTAGAAAGCGAGGCGAGGACCTCGCTTTCAAAGCGATCGAAAGCGAGAGTGTTAGGCGGTTGGGGGGCAGTTCTTACCAAGATTTTAATAGATATATTATTATAAGTAAAAGTGTGGGACTAAGCCACTTTTCCGTAAATGCAAGAGATAAAAAAATTTACAAAAAACTTAAATCAAAAGTAGGTATTAATTGATGATTTTAATTACAACCATTATTTTTTTTTTTAAGACAATTAAAATAGGTCTTTAAGCACTCCCATGCAATACAATATTTAATTTTACAATTACAAATCTTACCCAACATCTGTTTCTATACACAGTGTAAAACCGAACACATAAAAGTAAACAGCTTACACAAAATAAGAATAAAGGGCTTGTATGCCTATGGATGAACATTGCCATTTTAATCGCCTCCTTGGTCTAGTGGCTAAGACCACCGGTTTAGACCCAGAGGTCCCGGGTTCGATTCCCAGCGGGGGGTACATGTTTGTGTACTCGGTTTGGTTGGTGGTAGGGCTTGTTTGTCCGCCTGGCTAGCTACCACCATCTTATCTAAATATGTCGCCAGAACATCAATGTTTGTAGCACTGTTGTGTTTCGGCAGCTAGAGATAAGATAGCCAGTGCCTCACTAGTTGAGGATCCCGGGTGAAGTGCGCTTTCATCATTGGCCTTATCATCACCTAAAATCAGGTGAGATCAGGTGTGATACCTGTAAATAAAAAAATAATAATAATATTGCAACAAAGTATAATTCATTCAATAAAAAAAATACCGTATGCAACTGTTGTTTGAGCATTTTTACATAATGAACTACATGCGGCTCATTTTGTTATTATATTCCACTTCAGTTAAATAAACTAAAAAATTCTATATTTATGGCTTTGTAATATTTAACACCCTTCCTCCATACGGAAATTCTTTAATGAAACAGCAGTAGGTACTACCTACATACCACGCACGCGCGTGGAACACGCACCGCAAGCAGGTCATTGACCCAATCGTGTGAGTAGCTAGCTCGATCAAAATTTTCCATCACACAATAAATCAGTTTACAAATCAGAATTCTGTTACTGTAATTACTTTTTTAATAAACGCAGTTACAGAGTGCTACATAAATTTTAAATATAAAAAGGACCTTGAATGTATTTGATAATAGTTTTTAATGTTGTTGTTTTTTTTTATTTTAGATGTTGCGTGTTGATTTGTGGGCGGCAGTGGCATATATGGCGAAGAACCGACAACCGCTGGGGTAAACGTGTTCTTGAGTGGAGACCACGACTCGGTAAACGTAGTGTAGGACGACCTCCGGCCAGGTGGCATGATGACCTGCGAAAGACTGCAGGCAGATGCTGGATGCTTCAAGCTGAAGACAGGGCGCTATGGCGCTCATTGGGGGAGGCCTATGTCCAGCAGTGGACTAAGATAGGCCGATGATGATGATGATGATGATGTGTTGATTTGTAGTGGAAAGTGCCCATCAGCGTACATAAATCTACATTTTTGGACAGAGTTTGCTGATTGCATCAGACTGTTCCTATTAGATTCTTCGAGGGTTTCGGAACGGATCGGCGTAAATCTACAGGGTGGGAGACCTGGTACTGTGAATTTCTTCTCTCCTTATTTCGAAATGCCCTCCTTATCATACAAGGCCACTTTCCATTGCAAATCAAATAAATAAATCAAATCTTGATCAAACTCCTGGTTTCATCACAAGCGTTAGACATAATCTCTTGAGCTCAAGCTTAAGTTCAAACTCAAGAACTTGGACCAAGCGTTTGAGTACTCTTGACTGAATTGGTTGAACTGAACTCACTTTTTAGGGTTCACTCCATTTTTAGGGTTCCTTAGTCAACAAGGAACCTTTATAGTTTCGCCATGTCTGTCTGTCTGTCTGTCCGTCTCCAGCCTAGATCATAGACTGTTAGTACAAGAAAGCTGTAATTTGGCATGGATATACATATTAATCACGCCGACAAAGTGGTAAAGTAAAATTTTGATAAATATTTTTTTTAGGTTACCTCCCCTACACGTGAAGTGGGGATGTATTTTTTTTTCTTGTCTTCCCCATAGTGTGGGTTGTCGTTGGATAGCAATTTCAAAAATATTGCGGGTTTGTGGAAACAGTTTTTTGATTGAGGCATCCGTTTGTGAAATTTAAGCTTCAAAGCTTCGATCAACAATACACTAGATAAAGCCTCACGAACTAAAACAAATCTCAAATATGGCACTGGCTGACTTTACTATAAATGGAGAAAAACTATCCTAAGTTTTGATAATTTCAACCTAATTTATACTTTTTTTGCAAGGAATAAAGCACAGTTTTGATTATTAAGACATTCACTTACGATCTTACGTCGATAACGACAGAAAGAGATAAGAAATTTAAATAAACACTTGTGTATTTAAAAATATATACAAAGACCCTTTACATCCAAATTCGACCTTATTACATAAAAATAAAACAGCAAATGGCAGACACGAAATGTTACTTACTTCATTTCGATTTTTTGCATTATTGACTTTACTTGCTCCGAACAGAGTATTATGGAGTCGCACTTAGTAATTTATTTTTTGTTTTAAGAAAGTTATTTTTAATAAGGAATTAGGTTTATTTTATTTTATGGCTTATGCATTTGACTGCAAAATTGTATACAAAAAGCAATTTATTATACTTTGCATACATTTATGTAATAGTAGATTCAGTACAAATTAACTGATATTGAACTATACCTACCTAGAGCATGGTTGGAAAACATGCTTAAATGAAAGAATCCTGATGAGAAATTGTAATGTAAACAACAATATAATCACAATCAAATTGTTTTATTTATGTAACAATATACATTATTTGATATATTATATATAGCTTCCCTATTATTGAGGTGGTTTTTATATAAAGAACAATAAACCAAATTCAAATTCAAATTTAAACTATTAAATTTGGGGATAGCCGTTTTCCTCAATCGACGTCTTTGTGCATTCCCCATAATATCGGATTTTGTGAAATGTATTGAGCAAACAACAGAAATTTTTTTAGGTTTAAAAAAATCCTCCTGTCTCTCTTCCGCTATATATATATATATATATATATATATATATAATTGAGAAGTACCTATCTATAAAATTTTTTAAACTACTCCATAGATTCACTGTCCCAGAGCAACTATACGTTGGCAAAACATTAGCAAATGTTGGCGCGTGGGTTGGTTTTAAAAATTAAAGATTGTTATTTCATAAAAACAGTTAGGTATTTTATTATTTATGTTATGAAAAAGCAATTACTTACCGAAAGTATGATATTCCTTCCGATATATTTTTATTTCGATAGTTATTTTTACAGTTTTTGAATACACACTGATGCATTGTGGTACGTTATCATGTTGGCGCAGTCAACAGCGAACTAAATAGAAATAAGACCCCACTTTGAATGTGAGGCGTTATTCGCTCGGCCGTTTTTGACACTCTGACCGGTTATCTAGTGTATTGTTGATCGAAGCTTTAAAGTGAAAAATTTCGTTAGAGTCAAGTGTCCCCCCCCCTGCCAGCCAAATTGTTGTTTTTGGATACGTGAAAAAATTCACGGTAGTTGTATATATGACGAAGTTAAAAAGAAATTTATCACAGCTAAATAGGCTTTACAAGTTTACGAGTAACAGTCGACCAACTTACAAAATGTACTTGGCGCAGTACAAATTCCTCATTGGGAACTACTTAAATAACGTTGTCAGGTGTGTGAAACCGGTAGTACCTACATTTAAATATATATAGCTTCCCTACAGAGCCATCGTTAAATAAATGTTCTTAAAAGCCCTCTTCTCAGAGTCCGCATAATTGAGATGGGCTACGGGACCCTACAATGCGCGTGGCCCGACACGCACTTGGCCGGTTTTTTTTAGTTCCATTAACACCGTACACACTAATAAAAGCTGTCGCGTAGTTGTTCAAAAAGTTTTAGCTTTAAAACGAAGCTTTTATTTAATTTGGAACTCTGCAATAGTCAATAGTTTGCCTTCTACATGTTATGGACCAAGTGATTATATGGCATTAAAAAATGCCCGCGCAGTTTGAAAAATGCCCAATATGAGAGGGCTGTGTGACTACAACTATTGAAATAATGATCTCGTCCGGGCATTAATTATAATGCTTATCACCTATGAGGCAGAGTAATAAAAAGCAGGTTTTAAGTCACACAGAATAGAAAGGTGAGGGTTGATAAGGTTAGGTAAGATCATTGACCAAAATAAAGCGCGAGCCGAGCGAGCAAAGCGAGCGCGCCGCCGAAAAATGTTGACACGTCAGTTTAAAATATAAAATAAAATAATGATTTATTAAATAACAGTTTGCTATTTGAATGTTTATGTGTTGATGCCATTGTTTAAGCAATAGTTTGTGAAATGAAAATTTGACAAAATATTGCTTGCGGAATGAAAATTGGCCAATGAATAGTGTGAAAAACTATATAGAACCCTTTGTTCTCCTCCCCGCACCCCGTGCAATGTAAAAAACACAGGGTATTATCAGATTGCCCGAAAACCACATGGGCCCAATGCTCACTTTGCACTGGGACTCCGCTTTTGCTCAACGTCATTTGCCTACATAGTAATACTCGTAAAAGAAGTAAAAATGGAATCATAATATCTAGACAATGTGATAAATAAGGAAGTTCAAAATATAATTATTTACATCGCCCTAAGTAGCTTTTCCTTATTTATAATGCCCCGGGCATTATAAAAAATGCCCTAATTTATTACTTCGTCCGTAACATACACTACGCATCGTTGGATAAGACAGTTATAGGCTGACGATGAAGCGCCTAGTTCATTAACACATTAATACTAATCCGCCCCGTTACGACTGTAAGGGTAGGTACTGGCGATATCATGTTATGTATTATACAATATTACCGCTACCCCAAAACGCATTTAACCTTATAAACGACATCGTTCCGAAGATGGCAGCTTAATTTCTGCCCTTTATGTTCTGCAGTGGCATACGAGAGCGAGCTATGTTATGAATAAGAAATTTTATAGCAGTGACTCGTTTCAAGGAAAAAATTAGGTGGTTCCCTGCGAGGAATCAAACTACTGTAGAGACTTTTTTGTTCTTTACGTGTAAACAAGGTGGTGGTGATGATACAGTCGATTTTGAAAGCGCTTCACCCGGATTCATTAATCCAATCAGTAGAACGAACGTTATTTTTTTGATAATGTTTTCTGTTTTACCCTACAGTGGTCGCGCCCCCAAAAGTCACACAACTGGTCGCGCGGATTACATATGTAGTCCATTTTAGTTTTAGGTTTTTTTTTTAAATAAAATTCATTTTTATGCCATTTTCTTTATTAATATTTCGAGAAAACTTATCTACTACTCAATATAAACTGAAAAGACACTCAAAATCAACATAATTCTTCTAAAAATCAACAAAAACATAAACTTCTTGAAAATTGTCTTTAAATAATCACTTTGGATAATATGAGATCAAAAAATGAGTATTACTTATATTTATTCATTATTTTCTAAACATGAATTGCACACATATCTAGAATGGTCCGGACAAATGTGTTTGCTGGTCACATTCGTAAAGCCAATTCATTCATTCATTCTGGATTCAGGCCCCTTTTCTCGAATCCATTTTTTTTTCTACAAAATCACAATAAAAATTACAGTTTTCAATACTCTTAGTCGATATAATATCAATACGTACCTAATAACACAATCAATATTATGCACTACGAACAAAAAAATACTCACGTAATAGGTCGCGCGGATTACATATGTAGACCGCGCACTTTCACACTCTCTCCCGAAATAACTACCCATCGCCAATGCGCGAGCGCAACCGAGCGGGGGCGGGGATTATCGAACTTAAAGTACATGGAGTCTGAGCTAATAAATTTGGACATTCTGCGAAATATTCAGTTTTTTACCACCTTGGATTACATATGTAATCCGCGCGACCACTGCAGGGTTAACTGACAACGTTTCTGTAGGGCGGGCCGCGCGGAGTTTCGAAAATTTACGTGTTTTTAAGTCACTGGTGCTAGGTGCTGAGGTCATATACATTAAAAGAACTAGTGTAGGTCGGCTTGATCCTTTCACAAGGTCATGGTTGTCTTGGAATTTGAAACAAATACCCAAAAACTGCATGAACAATACGTAAAAGTAATTATATCTAAAAACTTATTTCTTCAGAAACTTTGTAAATATAGCACAAATTAAACAATGATCCGTCTTCAAAATGTATGTATTGATATTCCGCAGGCCACTGTTGTCTTATTTTTCAATTAAAATATATGAATATAAAAATATTAAGACTTTTATTATTTTTTACCCAAACGCTTATGATTTAACGAAAGTAAACATTGCTACTTATACATACTTAACAAAATTAAATCACCAGCCTACTCTGTACAGATATTAGTGTGCGTGCGTATTCGTAGTCGTGCGCCGTTGTCACACCACTGCCACGCGCCGCTCGGTCGCTATCATAAAGAAACTTGAAACTCGCAGTTTTGCGTCCGCGCTGCACCCCCTTAAGCGTAGAAAGTTTCATTAAAATTGACTTATTGGTTTGAAAGAACTAGAACTTTAAAGTTTGTACAAAAATCGAAATCCAAACTGCCTGTTAAGGGAAGTGGTTATGTTACTTAAAGTTAGAAACTTGACATGACAGAAACTTAAAGTGACAGACAATCCCATTCCAACAAACACAGTAGGTATAAACCAGGAACTCGCGCTTATGACAAAGATATACCCGCGACGGATATTGCATGATAGCATCGCTGCCAAGTAGAGCAGCCTCCGAGCGAATGTGACACAACATTAAGCATAACGGATTCAATTATTTAAGCCGAGATAAAGTATTCTCAATGTTCAGTGTTCACCGCTGGTGAAATATTGGGGGGATTAGGGGCAATTTGAGGTAGCTTCGTGGGGATTTTATCTCTATAACTCTAATACTAGAATTTGAACGCCACGGTCGGCACTGGACGACAAATGAAAAAGTGCCCAACACGCCACCGTCGTGTATAGCCGACGAGAAAACGAAATTTTTAAAATACAAAATAAATATACTAAATTAACTTTTTAGTGTTTCTTTTTCCTATTATTTAAAAGTACAGTAATGATATATTGTAAAATGGCACGAAGATATATCCATTAGTTACATTTCACTAGCAAAAATTATCATTAAATATTGCTAATCGAAATCCTTAAAAAAGGTGTTCTCCTCACGCCACAGTCGGCAAGATACGACAGCTAGTGAAGGGTAAGTTAGGTAAATTTATTGAATAGTGCAGAATAGCTATTGGCATATAATAGTTCGTAGCGGCCTCGCTTTTTGTAAATTTTGCTTACCTTTTTAATGAAAACCAAAATAGTAGAGAAAGATTTTCATAAAATGCGCGAAGGCACTTATTTGAGCTCCTAGATTGAACTACTGTTCTAAACAAATGAAATAAAAAAAATAGAATGTTATCTCTTATATAGTCGAATAGTTCGTAGCGGCCTCGGAATTTTTAGATATCATTGATTTTACATTTTACATTTTTACATTTTTACATTTTACAAAACTTCTAAAATCGCTTTAAGATCGATGTGAATTTCTCCTATCTACGATAATATTATTGAGCAAAATTTATACCAGAATGATTGTTACTTCATGAGGAATAAACATTTAATAATGAATTTATAATCCTATTTCGATAAAAACGATAAATACAACTGCAAAATTACTATAAAATGCGATGCGCCGGCCGTCCGAACTCAGCTTTTTCTCGCAGAGTGGAAATTTGTAATACTAAGGATGAATTTATTATTCGATAAAAACGATAAATACAACTGGAAAATTACTACAAAATACGAAACTGGGCATTTTACGCAAAAATCACAGTCGAGATGTAATAGGCCTCTTAATAATTAGTACTCTAATAGACAACCTTTTCTTTACCTTGTTGTTTATAATTTTTAGTTTACTTGAAATGTCACATCCCTACCTCACACGCGAGAAAGTTGTCAAAGGTCGTGCCAACCACGCCATAGTCGGGTCTTCCCGACAGCGGATGACTTCACGAACGAGATTAGTGATGTACCTTATTATTATCTGATTTATTCGTTTGCAGTTCTAATGTCTACTTTTACTTTGTTTAGAATTTTGTAACTGCTGTTAAATGATACGAAATAGTGTCAAATAAAGATTGATATAACGAGTAATATTTTATTTCAAAAATATGTGACGAATAGCAATTATTAAATTGGTTATTGACAAATTATCGATAAGATCGTTGGCATTCCTATTTTATTTGTAGGTATTTGCTCTGAATTTGTGGCTTGGCGTGGAAGGGGCGCCAATGCGTTTGCGCTCTGGCGTTCAAAAGGTTAAAAAGTGTTATTTTAGATTGTGCTTATAACCGTTATATATTAATATTTTTTTATTTTATTTTATTTTTTTTTATTTTTATTTTAAGGTACACCAACAGCAATACACATAAACAATTAAAATGAATTTTACAAGGGTAGTGTCTTAAATATGTTTGCCAATTATAGGTATACACAACATTCGTTGTACAGTTGTCTTCCAATAGATTAACTTAAATCAAAATATACAGAAAATATTATGCCAATTACAATCGGACTAACTTATTGCATTATTTTGTGAGACTTGTGTGCTTGTAGACTGAAGGTAATAATCAGTCAATTTCTTTTTGAAAATTCCAGAAGAGTCGTTAAAAATGTCAATTGTAGGGATTCTATGGGAAATCTCGTTGTACTCCTTACATACTCTGGCAAGAGGGTAGTGTGCGCCTAAATTGGTTTTATGGTCCGGAAGGTAAAATATTTTTTTAATTGGAAATCTGGGATATCTGCAAGGAACGTTTATTTTAATTTGGTTTAGGAGATTTATATTTTTGATTTTGTTGTTTATTAATTTGTACAGAAACATTAAATCTGCAATCGAACGGCGGTTTCGCAGGGTTGTCATTTTAAAAAATGCTAGTCGTAGACTGTAGGGATGTCTGTGGGATATGCCTGGGGATGAAAAGGCAAGATAGCGTGTAATTGCTCGCTGTATAGATTCTATACGTTGTGACGCTGCACTATAGACAGGGTTCCAGACAACGCTTGCGAATTCGAGGTGACTGCGCACCAGGGTGTTGAAGAGAACAATCTTAGTTTTAACGTTTCGAAAACCTTTGGCGCTTCTTTTCAAGAATCCCAACATACTGGCCGCACGTTTTATTATTTTTTCAATATGTGGGGCTAGTTTCAGCTTGCTGTCAAGCATGACGCCTAAGTCCTTAATCTCACTAACCTTCGTAAGAGTCGTACCTTCCAGTTCGTAGACGGTTTTAATAGGGTTTCTCTTTCTGGTGTAACTAATGTGAAAGCATTTATTGGGATTTAACAGCATTCCATTGTTAGCACACCAGTCAGAGAGATTGTCTAAATCAGATTGCAAGAAAGCAGTGTCACTGGAGCTTTTAACAGTGTAACTCATCTTGAGATCGTCAGCAAACATGGACACCCTACCATGGCCTATTTTGGTCACGATGTCGTTCATATAGATTAAGAATAAGAGAGGACCCAGATGAGAGCCCTGTGGTACACCAGACTCAGCGAAAAATACGTCGGACTCAAAGCCGTTCACAGCCACAGTCTGTGATCTTGCTGTCAAATACGAGGCAAACCATTGCAACAGCGTCCCACCCACACCAACATTACTAAGTTTTGTTAGTAACACCTGGTAATTTACCTTGTCAAAAGCACTCGAAAAGTCAGTGTATATTGTATCTACTTGCAAGCGCCTATCCACATCTCTTGACACAGAAGATACAAAGGAAGCCAGGTTAGTATCCACTGAACGACCACGCATGAAACCATGCTGAACGTCCGCTAGGATATTCTCTGTATGACTGTAGATCAAAGGGTACACAAGGCTTTCAAATAATTTGATAATGATTATATGATAATGATTTAATATTATGTTAATAAAGAACCAATGTCAATGTTATTCAATTATTTGGAAAAAGTGTTTAAAAATTCACTATAAGCTTACATAGTAAGAGTTGAAAGGGTCAAACAGCGCCACTGATCGTGCACCTGACCTGAAATGCCAGAGGACGCGACTTCGAGTCCTGCTCGTGGAGGTTTTTTAACATTTTTGCTTGCAACATTATTAGAGTAAATACTAAATTGTATTTTGTTTTCAATTATGAGTTAACAAATCTTAAAATAAGGTACTGAAACATATTGGGAGTACCTACATAACTAAATTAGCCCTAAAGCAAGAGCAACTATATATTATTATATATGTTACTGTTTGTTACTTCTGTTTTTTATGTTTTTTTTTTTATTTTTTACCTTTCTCAAAACACACGGAACGAATATGATGCATACAGCCTGCACTAATGCGAAGATAAGCCCATAGTTCCTTTTTTATAGGTACCTATAGGTACAGACTAAAAACAACTTTGTTATGAAAACAGTAAGGAAGAAATTGTTACGTCAAGCTTGTCGTATTACCATGAATATAGAGGATAATCGTCTTCTTGTCGGGAACTCGGGACCAATACGGGCGTTATCAGATATGGCTGATGGTGTTTTGTTACTGATGGCGGTCGCGGTCCAATACGTATACAACGTGACCTACGCTCTGGATAAATATTGAAAACCTGTGTAACTACTCAGAAATGCTGTCCGGTTTTATTTGTATTATTTTTTAACCCCAACTACTTAGAGCATTAAACCAACCCCAACTACTATAACAAACAGTAACATAGATACTGTATCAATTTAAGAACATTGCAAAGAATGCTGTTTTTTTTTTACTTTATTTGTAAAAATGATAATTTTAACCGCCTCTGTAGTCTAGTAGTTAAGACCACCGGCGGTGTAGACCCAGAGATCCCGGGTTCGATTCGGGGGGTACATGTTTGTGTACTCGGTGGTAGCGCTTACTTGTCCGCCTGCCTAGCTACCGCCATCTTATCTAAATATGTCGCAATAACATCAATGTTTGTAGCATTGTTGTGTTCCGGCAGCTAGAGATAAGATAGCCAGTGACTGTGTCTGACAGCCTCACTCAGTGAATCCCGGGTGAAGTGCGCTTCCATCATTGGCCTTATCATCACTTAGCATCAGGTGAGATCAAGGCACTGTGCTTACCCGTAAAATATTTTTAAAAAATTAAAAAAAAGAAAAAAATATTTAAAAAATTGCAATTATGGCTGATGGTGTTTCGTCACTTCATGATGGCAATGGTGGTCTAAAACGTTACAAAATACTAGTACACAAGATTATGTTTCTTATTCACAGAATGTATCAGAAAATACAAGAATCATAACTTAACGGAATACAGATATTCCGTGTACGAAACTTGATATGCAACATTTTCACTCTGCTAATTACGTATTGAACACTGTATCCAATTAATCTCCCGGCGTATAGTATCTTAGGCGCGATTACGTTAAGGCACGCGTCCACTTACACAGCAGAGATATGAGTTTGATGAGATGATATTTAAAATTTAGTATACAAACACCCCTCAAAAAACCCGATTTTTTTTACATTTTCAAAATTCCAAAAAAAGTTTACAGTTGATTATTAAAATTCAAATGCTTACACGTGTCTCGATAAATTCCTCAACTCTATGTACTATTTCCATCTCGATTTTCCCAAAATCCTCGGAGCTATGGCCAAAAATACGTCTCAGGCGATTTGCATCTGATAACCATTTTTAATTGTAAAAAGTTTCCAGCCTATTTTCAAAATTCAAACGCTCACACGTGTCTCGATAAATTTCTCAACTCTTGGTACTACTTTTTTTAAAAGACTTACGTAGATTTGAAGTCGCAGCATTATTTTGGTGTTTTATTTTTTGCAGCAAGGCACATTTTTATTTAGCACATTCGAAAGGAAACCCAAGGAATCTCCCGTTACAACTTGATTATCTTGTATATCTTCTTACATAGACTAAAGAAAGAGGTGGCCTTGTGGAACGTGCAGGAATGTTCACGTTTACAGTTTCCTATCTGTGCAATATATATTAATATGTGCGGATAACAATGGTATTTTCAGCCCGGAGATCTTATCTTAGTGGGGCCTGCTGAGGTATCCCTCTTGCAGTAGCACTTCGACCCATCGGGATCTTTTGTGCAACGGCCCGGAGATAGCTGAGCTGACCAACTGCTGAGTATAGGCCTCCTTTCGTATCTGCCACTCATCTCTGTTTCAAACCATACGCATCCTCGGCTTTCCCACTTCCCTGGTATGAATAAAAGAATAGATTAATAAGCATAGATGGCACTAATGTCGCTCTAAAGCATTTCAAAAATCAAAAAGCAGTGACAAAATTCAGCGCTTACGTCAGCCTTCCCGGTGGCATAGCGGTCAGTGCAGCCTCCCGGATTATGGAAGATCCAGGTTCGATTCCTGGCTAGTTTAATTTTTTCACCATATTTTATAAATACCTAGCATGTCATGGGGTGCGCGTTGGAATCCCACTCGTGGAATTCTTTCAACACTTTGTCTTTTTTCAAATTGTAATTTCTTCGCAATAATATTTGCGGAAAAATTATATGTAAATAATCGTAAACGTCAGGATAAAATCAAATGTGTATAATAAACGCGAGTTGATCCGTGACAGTTGTTTTATTTAATTTCTTTTGTGACACACGTTGTGTATAAATTTTATTCGCTACAAATAGCTGATAGTGAGTAGACACAAGCCCTACCGGTGAAATGACTGCGAACTTTAGAATTAATTAGGGTAAGAAAATTTGCTATTTTCCGCGTAGTCAGTTCAAAGAATGAGCCAGCTAGCTCGATTAATCTTTGAAACAGGTTTCATTGACGGCTTTTAGAGCTTAACAACCCGTTATTCAGCCTTTGCTCTTTCTTTTTAACCAAAAATATTTTTCGCAATTTTTATAAAAAAAACACGAGATTTATATTTTTAACACATTTTGAAAAAATGGACTGATATGGATGGCACTCGAACCTACTAATATATTCTCTACTCTAGATTTTAAAGCATTTTTTTTACTCTGAGATTTAGGAAACGTTTTATGAATGTTTAACTATATACATCTTCTACATCCAAAAAAATATATAGGTACATATTACATTAGACAACATCACATACATTTGTTCTGATCCCATGGTAAGAAGCTAATACACTCGTTTTATGGAAATCGGAAACAACGACGGTACCTCAGCCACCCAGACCCGACACAATATCGAAAAATTTTTTTTTCAACATTGACCCGACTGGAAATAGAACCCGGGACCGAGAACTCAGAGTTAGCACCGCCCAAAGTCCGGCGTGCAAGCCACACAGCTACGAAGGTCGTCGAAAAATGCAACGCCTACCTAAATAACGTATAATAATACTAAAAAAGAACAAATAACCTTAAACTAAAAACCGTAAAAAATATAATAAAATAACTAAAATAAATTATTAAAAGGAGTCCCTTTAGGCAAGGTTCCGAAGATACTGGCAGCGTTCCCCCTTTGAATAGTAATTCTTTGTCCGAGGTAGCTGCCAGCTCTTCGGTCTCCTGTGATGTCGACTAACCTTTTTACTAAAAAAAAAAAAGAAATTTAACAACACTATTTTTAAATCACTGATTACATTATTACTATAATCACAGATTCTATAATCATACTAATAAAAGTTAAATAATAATATAATATTGAATTACTGAGTGTGTCTTATGTGTGTCGATGTATTTACGATACGTATGGCGATATGACCGAAGGTGAAAGCGCACTTCACCCGGAATCCTCAACTACTGAGGCACTGGCTATCTTATCTCTAGCTGCTGGAACACAACAATGCTGCAAACATTTACAGATGACATTTTAGATAAGATGGTGGTAGCTAGCCAGGCGGGCTAACAAAACCAAGACCAACCAAACCGAGTACACAAGCAGATACCCGCTACAACCGCTAGACCATAGAGACGGTTAAAGAATTACTTAATAGTTTAAACTGTATCTATTTGTTGCCTGAACCTAATATTTACAATGGAATGAACGGAATCAATTTATTTGACAAATAGTTCCACCTACATAAAGATTTGCGACAATGAATAATCCTAGGAATATCAGGTTGAGATAAATATGAGATTGAATTTTCCACTCATGCTATATTTCTCGGTTAGATCAGAAGTGATTGCTATTAATATATCTGATCCTGCGCCCGAGACGAGCCGACCGCCGTCGCCGCCGTTGTAGTTAGAGATAAGATAGCCAGTGCCTTACCAATTGAGGTTCTGGGTGAAGTGCGCTTCCACCAATTGGCCTTATCATCACTTAACATCAGGTGAGATCAAGGCACTGTGCTTAACAGTAATAAAAAAAAATGGAATACATGTTCAAAAAAAAACATTTTTTTAGTATGCCTCATCCAGATTACATTCAGTATCCTTGTTAGCCCATTTTATTTGATGAATGGCATTAATCTGAAATTGTTTATCTATTGTTTTTGTTTAGATGAGTTACGACTCAGTTATTAATCAAATATGCCTTGAATGTATGTATGAATGTCACTAAATATTAAGAGTTACGAGAAAGCTGTTCTATTAATTGGTTCACCATTGTAACAGAGTGATGACTACAGCGATACGTATTATAATTATAATAATAGAAATGCGTTACTTTTTAAGTCGCAACTACCAATAAGTTATCATCATCAGCTCGTTTTACGTCCCCACTGCTGGGGCACGAGCCTTCTCTATCGATGGACAGGGAGAACGGGCCATAAACCACCACGCGGGCCCAGTGCGGGTTATAGTTAGTAGTAATTATAGTTTATAGTTTTTTGTAAGTTTAATTTTAAGTAGTTTAATTTATTATCTTGTTTTTATCTTTGTTTTAAAGAAAATCTAATATACCTTTAAACGAGCAATTCTTGTATATGTAATGCCATCAAAAACATACTTGTAAAAAAACCAAGTCTCGCAACTCAGTTCTTCTACCGTAAAAAGTTATGAAACACATGTAATACCAAGTTCTTGTATATGTAATATGAATCTCGGAAACGGCTCCAACGGTTTTCATGAAATTTAGTATGCAGTTGGTTTCGGGGGCGATAAATCGATCTAGCTAGGTTTCATTTTTAGAAAACATTCAGAAAAAAAATAAGGTATATCCAGGTACTAAATAATTTTATTCTAAACTCATTTAAAAGGAGAGTATTCAAAACAAAAAAATCATATTGAAAATAAAAATATTGTACAAAAACATCACTCATCATTTAGTGCCATCATCATCATACTGAAGTTTGGAGAGCAGTACACAAAATTTTCTGCGATCTAAAGACAATATTTCATTTATTACTGCTACTCTTACTAACGATAGTTTAATAATAGTGTAAAGCTTTAATACTAAGCGTATAACCAAGGATTTAAAACGTTCTGGAGTGAACACATATTCCATTTAGCTGCTCATTCCAACTCGGAATTTACTGTACGTGCTTACTCGAGCAATAACATAACACGCTTTCTCACTTTGTTGAAATAACTAGAAAACGTTTCCAATGATAGTTTTATCACTGTGAAGTTGCTTTATAACATACGAGTAGAACAAATCGATTTCGTTTAGTCTATCTCATTGACTGGTTACATTGACTATTTAACTGCCAGATAACATATCTAGAACTTTGTTACACAACTAAACGTAAACAGTAAGCCACAAGTTATACAGAGTGTAAAGTTTTTTTTCTACCTTCTGCAGAAAAAATAAAAACTGGCCAAGTGCGAGTCGAACTTGCGCACGAAGGGTTCCGTACTTTATGACGTATTAAAAAAAAAACTACTTACTAGATCTCGTTCAAACCAATTTTCGGTGGAAGTTTGCATGGTAATGTACATCATATATTTTTTTTAAGTTTTATCATTCTCTTATTTTAGAAGTTACAGGGACTCACATTTTACCACTTTGGAAGTATCTGTCGCGTAAACTATTCAGTTTAAAAAAAAAGATATTAGAAACCTCAATATCATTTTTGAAGACCTATCCATAGAGACCCCAAACGTATGGATTTGATGAAAAAAAAATTTTTGAGTTTCAGTTTTAAGTATGGGGAACCCCCAAAATTTATTGTTTTTTTCTATTTTTGAGTGAAAATCTTAATGCGGTTCACAGAAATCTACTTACCAAGTTTCAACAGTATAGTTCTTATAGTTTCGGAAAAAAGTGGCTGTGACATACGGACGGACAGACAGACAGACAGACAGACATGACGAATCCATAAAGATTACGAACGGAGGCTACGGAACCCTAAAAAGCACTATTGGCCCTAATCTCACCTGATGTTAAGTGATAATAAGGCCAATGGTGGAAGCACATTTCACACGGAATCCTTCAATAATGAGACACTGACTATCTTTTCTCTAGCTGTCAGAACACAACAATACAACAAACATTATTGTTATTACGACATATTTTGATAAGATGGTGGTAGCTCACGTGCCAGACAAACAAGCCCTACCACCAACCAAACCGATTACACAAACATGATATCAAACCCGGGACCTCTGGGTCTTAACCACTAGACCACAGAGGCAGTTCAAAAGTTATGCCTATATTACACTAAATATAATGCGTTATAAAACTTTGTTTGAAATAGAACGTGATAACAGTACATTTATACAGGATAGCTGTGCCCCGTGGTTTTACCCGCGTTAATTAGTCATAGCGTGATATAATATAGTCTTCCTTAATAAATGGACTATCCAACACAAAAATAATTTTTCAATTCGAACCAGTAGTTCCTGTGATTAGCGCGTTCAACCAAACAAACAAAAAAACAAACAAACTCTTCAGCTTTATAATATTAGTATAGATTAAAACGTGTAAACGTGTACACCAAATTAAACTCATGTATTACGGATCCAGTTCTACCTCATAACAAATAAAGTCTAAACGCTACCCTTATCCGAGTGTTGTAGACTCAATATGCAAAAATTAAACGCAGGCTGCGTTTGAAGACAGTCCAGCCTCGTTACACAAAATGGGACCGCCCTCTTTACACAAGAGGATCATAATAAAAATCTTATAAAAAGTCCTCTTTAAAGCGAATCGAGGACAAAACAAGTATTTACCTCGGTTTCTAACAATTACTGGATGTTTGTAAAGCCAAAATTAAATTCAGCAGTTCGGAGGCAGCCATCTTTCTTTCGCACACAATTGAATTTAATGTTGGCTCTACGGCTACCTTTCCTTATCCATGTCATGAATTAGATTTCTAATTGCAATTAAATTTGAATTTTAGTATTTTTGAAGGCTTAAAAATGGTTAAATATTTTTGCACTTATTAGGTGACTAGTGGAGCACATCTTGCAAATATTTTCCATAAATTAGTAATTTTTATAATAATGTAACAACTGTTGTATTTTGTTCACGATAGCAAATAAATTGTAAAATGCTATAACATATTCGGATGAGAGTAGCCGCGAATTGTGCTCGATGGCGTGCAATTGGAGGGGCCTATGTCCAGCAGTGGACTAGTATAGGCTGATGATAACATATTCGAATTGACAAGTTGACAAAAAAATATCCAAAGTTCTGCTGCAAAAAGTGGTAAGTCGAATAAGGGCATCTCGTTAAAAATGATAGATGTTTCTTACTGCTACTATATGACGGAACGTTACATAGTTGAACTAATTTGGATTGACAGAGGTAAGGCGTCGCGGAGATCGCGCTGCCGCTGTAATGATAACAAGGGTCACACGAAGGTATGTATTTACAATTCACACATTTGGGACATTTTTATTAGACAACTTATTAAAGGGTTTGGAAAATGACAGTAGACAGTAGCTAACTATTATAATAGCATTTTCATTATTTTGAATTTAGCATTTACAATGCTATATGTATTTACAAGATAAAATGTTACTGAACGGACGACGACAACGTGGAAGGCCTAAACGGAGATGGCGGGATGAGTTGGACTCCCACTTGAAGAGTTGAGACGAACTAGCTCAGAACAGAGATAGGTGGAAGGAGGGAGGGGAGGCCTTCGCCTTGCTGTGGGAAAGTAGTGGCTGAAAACAATATAAATAACATAAATAAAATGTTACTAGAAAAATCCAATAGTCTCAGGAAGCTCGAGTAGCTTGCAGCGTAAATCACAAATTACTAAAAAAATTCAATGAGTCTTCTGGGGCCTCGGTAGCTCAGCGGTTACGGCATTGAACCGGTAATCCCAAGGGCGTGGGTTCGACTCCCACTCGAGCTTCCTGTGACTGGTTGATTTCATCATCATCATCGCCAGCTCATATACGTCCCCACTGCAAGGGCACGAGCCTTCCCTATGGATGGATAGGGAGAACGGGCCATAAACCACCACGCCGGCCCAGTGCGGATTGGTGGTTGTTAACGACTGCTAATGCAGCCGGGACCAACGGCTTTACGTGCCGTCCGAAACACGAAGGAGCTCTAGATGTTAAATTTTTGGTCACCCATCCGATAACCGGCCTTTGCGAAAGTTGCTTAACCTCAGCACTCGCAGACCGGGCGCGTTAGCCACTGCGCCATCGAGCTCCTCATTTCATTTTATTTGTTCTAGTAAAATTTTGTATTATTACAGCATCTGGAGCGTAAAGGTTTTTTCTTAATCAACTAGGTACTTTCGTCATATTTAGACCCTGTATTCTTTAGTTATCTGAAGTTTCTACTATTCTACTTATATTACTAAAATGGCAAATAAAACTTGCAACAGGCATTGGAGTTCAGTCAGGGTTACACATGGCATATTATTTTTCATTTTTCATTTTAGCATTTTCCTTTGTGTTCGGTGTAAAAATGCACATGATTGAGGCGAGAACAATGAAACAGCGAGTTAATGCGAGGAGTTAGACCGGCACTAAAGACGAGCGAACTACCATGTAGGGCGTAATAAGATGCGGGGAACGGCAGAAAGGAAAAATCGTTTCTGTGTACTCGTAGAGCGCGAAACAAAGATGGAGACTTGAGAAACATAAATTAATAGCGTTTTGATTCTTAATCATTCTAATTATCTTACAGTGCTTCTATTTTCTAGTTGGGTAGTATCTTATAAGACTATAGTTTATTTTTTTAACTGTATTTTTCTGCTTAGATTGTTATTGTTTCAATCATACCATTATTTTGTTTCTTATCTAAACGTCTAAAGTCAAAAGTTTCAATAGAGGTCACTCAAGTTAATCGTAAATCACGTTATACTGCGCGCGGTCTCGTTTCAATGTGACAGTTCGAACCTGCCACAGGTTGACCGGGCGTTGCAGCGGCTAGTTATAAAAACCATGTTGGGAGCAACGTTGTGTTCCGAATGCTGGAGGTAAAATAGTCAGTTGAATAGTTGAGGATTCCGGGTGAAGTTCCTTCCACCATCAGCCTTATCATCACTTTACATCAGGTGCCAAGGCCAAGTGCTTTCACGTAAAGAATATTAAAATATCATAACGCTAGATATTATAAACTAGAAATGTACCTACTTGAAAATGTTTTTTTTCCGCTTCGTTTATGAAATCCTTATTCAAGAAATTTTGTTTTACTGGTGTTCGTTAATTTAATAACAGTAATGAAGACGGACAATTTGCCAAACATAATTTACTATCCGATCGGAATAACAACTCCTATTCGAAAACCAGTCGCTCTTATTTCTGCAGAAAATGAACGTCCTTAATTTCTTTTGCTGCAGATTTATAAGATGAATTTATTTGTACAACTTGAGTAGATGCAAAGATTGTTGTTAACCTTTCATAATTAGCTTCTTTGCTTTACATTAGTTGGTATACTAAATACGAAAGCTTCATCATCTTCATCGTCATCATCATCATCGTTATCAGCCTGTACTAGTCCACTGCTGGACATAGGCCTCTCCAAGAGCATGCCACTGAACACGAAAGCTTGCTTGAAATTGATTGTGGGCACATATTTGCGCCGTTTGGGGTTGAAACTTTGGGACTATGGGGACCGGCAGCTTGAAAGCTTTTTCAAGAAATTTCCGCTCGCCTTATAGAGACCACTGGTGACCCTCGAACTGGCGCGTGTTTTGGCCAACGTTTAAGTTTGGTCATCCAAAGAGGCAACGCCGCCAGCGTCCTGGGCACTCTCCCGCTTGGCAACGATTTGGAGTCCCTTTTTTATTTGTAAAAATTATGTGTATATTTTTATTTCTATTTCCTTTTTTAATTTATGTTGTAAATAAATAAAAAACAGCAATAAAAAAATCTATAAACATTAACTTTTGTCACAAGTATAATTTAGTCGGAAAGTGTTTGACACAAATCTGTTTTCGCTCATTAAAAAACAAATTAAAATTATTTCTGAATAACATAATTAATATCAAGGTTGTGACCAAAAATGTTAATAATTCATGTTAGTTAGTTAGTTAGTTAGTTAGTTAGTTACCATAACTACAACATCTAATGAAAATGTCTCATTAAATGCAAATTAACCTTGACGTTACTTTATAATATGAGTTATACCGAAGTCGTGACAAATTAATTAACAGACAAAAGCTATTATGTTTTGTGTAATTGGACGAAAATTATATTAAGCCATCTCCTGACACAACTCTCAAAGTTATTCCGTTGTCGTTGATTGTGTAGGCCGTTTGGGACTACGTTTCTTTTCCTCTGTTTCAAAATGTTTAGATATAATCTTCAAGCAATTAGATTAGGAGATGGAGTTCAACTTGTTTCTTATTTAATATTTTGCTTTGGATCCGGAATAAGAGACAGCTGAATTCGCCGCTTTTTTTCTTTTAAACACGACTCATTTCATTTTGGCTACGCACCTTCTTCTTTTTAATTTTTCACTTGAATTTCTAAGCGGCCGTTTATGTTTATGTATAGTGTTTTTTGAAAGCCTAAGTGCCCCCCGCCTACTTCTTGGTGACCGATTTTTTAGTCGCTGAAAGTTAAACGTATAAAAATCTATGTTGCAGCGTTGCAACACTCGTCCTACAAAAAGTCGGTCATTAAATCAGTACTTAAACATCATTATTAACCGGTTATAAACCTTAAAATGTTATTATTTATAAAAATATAGTGAAAAAATTAAATGCCTGCCCAGCCCAGCCAGGAATCGAACCTGGGTCTTCCGCTATCCGGGCGGCTGCACTGACCATTATGCTACCGGGAAGGCTGACGTAAGAACTGAACTTTTTCACTTCTTTTTGATTTTTGACTGCTTTTTAGCGGCAGAGTGCCATCTATCCAACGGTTATTGCAACCGATTGGCTATACAGATTCATTTTAACAGATGAAATACCACAAATTTGATAACACAACGCTATGGTACATTTTAAAATGTAAATCCAAAAACTACTGAGTGTTGACAGGGTCAACTAGACAGCGTTGTGCCTGCATAACTTCAACTTAATGTATTCAGTCTAACGAACTAAATTATTATGAATGACTCGCTGTCCCGGCGGACTTTGTACCGCATTTCCTTTTTTTTTTTAATATAACCTATGTTACTCAGCGCTAATGTAGCATTCTAATGGTGAAAGAATCTTATAAATCGGTCCAGTAGTTTTTGAGTTTATTACAAACATACATACATACAAAAATACAAAGTTTTCCTCTTTATAATAGGTATTAGTATAGATGGATACTGAAACATCTACAACTAGATAGAAATTGAGATGTGCGGACAGACAGGCTACAGGAGTTTGCACTTGGCAAATGCCAAATGTGCCAATACTACGGCGTAGACGATAGTTCGTGAATTCGTGATACAAATTCTGTTATTTAGTATAAAAATACACATTAAATAAATACCCTAGAATTAATACTTTTTGTTGTATAAAATAAATATAAAAAGCCACCCCAAATTGTCAAGTACATACATCGATTAGTTAATACTGTTTAAAAGCTTTTGACGTGACAACGTCTTATAATTCGATAGAGCCGGCTGCACGCACGAAAAAGTTCGGCGTTACCTCGCTCTGAGGCGTTCCATGTAAGGCTTGAAGTGCAAGCGAGAGCGCGGAACGAGCGACAAAGAAGCACAATCGGCTGAGTAGAAATTTAGCCGTGCTGCTGTGCAAGCCCGTGTCCGGCATCGCCACCGCGGTACTTACCCCCAACACCCCCCGACACCCCCAACACCTCCCGACACCACCTACTCCTCCCGCCTACCTGTTCGACGGGCTGCTGCTGCTGTGCAAGCCCGTGGCCGGCATCGCCACCGCGGTACGTACCCCCAACACCCCCCGACACCCCCAACACCTCCCGACACCTTCTTAAGACGTTGTCACGTTCAACTATCGTCAGTAAACCGACTTTACAGACAACCAATTTTTTTTTCATATTGTAGCAGTTCAAATTGTATTGTATTGGATTGTATTGTTGTTTTGGAGGAGATCGATGGCGCAGTAGCTAACGTGCTCGGTCTGCGATTACTAAAGTATAGCAACTTTCGCAAAGGCTGGTCATCGAATAGCTGACGAAAATGTATCTTGAACTTCTTCGCGCTTCTGATGCCTTCAAGTTAAGCCGTTGGTCCCGGCTGCATTAGCAGTCGTTAACAACCACCAATCCGCACTGAGCCCGCGTGGTGGTTTATGGCCCGTTCTCCCTATCCATCCGTAGGGAAGGCTCGTGCCCCAGCAGTGGGGACATAAAATAAGCTGATGATCATTGTAGCAGTATTTATTTTGCTCAACCAATTAAAAAATATATTATTAATAAAATATTAATTAGTCCATGGCTCAACTTAGATGTTCTCACTACCTACATTGATATGTTTAATGTTGAAAGGTCGCACAACTAACTCATGTCTGTTAAAAGTCCAGTCTAGCAGGTTATATTGCGCGTTTTCAAAAATGTAATAATCTATGCAAATTCATGTTTAATCCTATTTACGAGAACGAAGTGTGAAAGTCTTATTAAAGATGACGTGAAAGTTTTAGAATTATTTAGCCACTTGCCTTTTATTTATTTTTAATCGTTAATGATTATATTTGTTCTTGCTGGATCTAATGAAAACATTTGTAACTCTAAAATCCTTCTGTAATAGTTGGCTAACATTCCACCATTTCCATCCAAGCTTGTATCATCTTCCTAATTTTACAAATCTTGTTGATACGAAAAATAACGAGTCGTCTTATAGTGTCTCATCACAAAATGATTCCGGGGATAATGCAGCGCTACTTTCAGCATCATCAAAATTGAGGGCGTCACTTTTCTTTTGTAATATAGCATGAAGGGGTACAAATCCCTATAAGTACTTCGTCTTATAGTATCGTTGAACGTTACTTCAAACATAAGAAAGGAAACCATCAAAGGAGGACGCAGTGTCACAATTAACTTTGTTAATAAACATGTCCTCAGCAGAGTTACAGTCTAATTACAGAAGGCCCAACTGATCGGTTACATCAGCCATGTTACCCTTTGATCGTCGGTCTCCACTTCCTCACCGCATACAGTCCAACATTTCCGATAACATGCCCGAGAAAGCAATTTTCCTACCCAAAGGCATCGATAAATTAATAAAGAGGGAAGCATGTGAGCTGAATATCAATGCTGATGCTCACAAGAAAACTGCTAACGTAAAATCTTTTCGACGAATAGCAGTGTAAAGTCTGATACCAGCACTACATAAATAGAGAAACATGAAAATATGACAGGAGTTTTACTTTCATCATGGTTTGGTACTTCGAGCCGGATAATGTTTTATTAAACAATTTTGGCGTACATACATTCATTTTCATTAAATTACAGATACACATTTGTTTTAGAGTTATATATGTTATATTAGATCATCAGTATCTAGTCATCATTTACTATTACCAGAATAAACTGCGTTCTCCGCTGCTTTTACTAGTAAGTATATACTTACTGAAAGAAAACGCGAAGTATGTAAAAAGTTAGTGAAATCAGCATCTTTTTGTACAAATTACATCGTTCAAAAGTAATCTACGTCTCGCACGCAACTAAAAACCCTTTACCCACAAAAACAATTATGATAATAATTTTCAAGATTATTTTTGTTTCATCAACCCTCTGGCCGTTACAAAAGCTTGCGGAATATAACCCGGCCGGGTCCATTCCGACACAATTAGAGGAACGACTGGTCGTAAATACCGCAGTTAGCCCTCCAGGTCAACGGCAATTTACTACCAGAGGACATTTCGGACAGACGCGCTAAGTTGAGAGTTGAATTACGTATTCGGCCGAAATGGGTTTGTGAGGGTTATTTTTTATGCATATCTCAATTTACTTGGTGAAGGACAATACGTGTTCCACAGGTAATGTTGTTTTTTAAAAGTATTTACGGTCTTGACAATGTCGCCTGATGTTTTTAGGTAAACCTAAAAGGCATTTCAGCAGAATATTCTGGGAATAGATAAATAAGTGTTAAGCAACTTATAGCTGATATTGTAACATCGTTGTTTAATAAGAGTAAACACATATAAAATGAAAATGAAAAAACTTTATTCCCATAAACATAGGAAAAGAGAAATAAAACCAATACTGATTACAATTATTAGTATATAACAAATTAACGTTAAAAACCAAAATAAAATAATAAAAATCAAAGTTTATTGGCAATGGGTACCATGTCTGAGCAAGGTGCTGGGCGCAGCCCAGCGCTGGTTTTCAGACTGGTCCCTTGAAGAGTACGATTTGGTTAGAAGGAAGAGGCAATGTGTTTGTTGAGACATTAAAGTATAGTAGAAAACGTTAACTTGGTTGGATAAAAGCAAGTGTAATGTGTTTTATGTGTGGCTTTAAAAAATAGGCTATTGGTTGTGTTGTGTAATAATAATATAGTCAGTTAAATATATTATATTTTATTTTCACGTGTTGTCAGGAGGTTCCTAACTCTGCAGTCCTAATCACCGATAGCTTGGGTCTATCCCCGTTGCCGGTGGCAACCTAGGATAAGTTTTTTTATAATATTTTATATTGTAAATATGTTTTTATATAAAATATTGTAATTTTTTTTCTTAAGACGTATATTTTAATAAAGAGAATAATAATATAGTCAGTTAAGGGAGTGCCACGCGGAATTTCGAAACTTTACGTCTTTTTAAGTCACTGGTGCTAGGCGCTGAATAGGTCATATACATTAAAAGGACTAGTCTAGGTTAGCTTGATCCTTTCACAAGGCCATGGTTGTCTTGGAATTTGAAACGATTACACATAAACTGCATAAACAATAGGTAAAAGTAATGATATCTAAACATTTATTTCTTCAGAAACTTTGTAAACTGTTGACACAAAAACACTGTTGTACTATTTTTCAATTAAAAAATATGAATATGAAAATATTAAGACTCTTATTATTTTTTACCCAAACGCCTATGATTTTACGAAAGTAAACATTGCTCTAATTAAATCACCAGCCTACTCTGTACAGATATTAGTGTGTGTGCGTATTCGTAATCGTGCCCCGTTGTCACACCACTGCCACGCGCCGCTCGCTTGAAATAAAAGAAATTTGAAACTCGCAGTTTTGCGTCCGCGCTGCACCCCCTTAAATAAAATAAAAGAATAATATAAAAATGAATGGGTAAGTTTGATCAATAAGGCGGGTAGGTTCAAAAGGTAGGTAAGAGGTAGTTGGGGTCAGTTTAACATTTACTGAAGCTTTTTGTTTATCTAAAAAGTACGAGCGAACCAGTGCTTTGTACCTGTACAAAGACATAGGCTCCTGTAACGGGGGTGGCAAGTCATTCCGCACTTTGCTCGCTGCATACTTGAACCCCCCTCTGAACAACGTAGTTCTGTGTTTCGGAACTATGAGACAGGTTTCTCTGTGTTTTCGTAGTGATTTCGTATGAGAGTCCTTCACCCATTCTAGCTTTTCAAAGAGTTACTCTGGTCTTCTAAATTCAATTATTTTGCGAGTAGCAAGAGCTAAACGTAGAAATCTTCGATTTACCATGTTCAGGATGATGTCGGCGATTAGTTCCAAGTTCTTAATTTTCCATGCGTGAAAATTTGCAAATTATTATTGGGACGAATTCTTCTTTATGAAAAGTCTTAATTTTACCATTTCTTAATTTTCCGAATGCCTCATTTTCCTAATTATAGATAGTAATCATTCTAATTGTATTCTTTTCGTGTAAATAGTTGAAGCATAGGAATAAATTACAATAAGTCATAATGGAGACAGCAGTGGACTAGTATATGCTGATGACGATAATGGTGATGGTAATGGAGACTGGAGACTGGTGCCTAGTGCTAACGAAACCCTGTTCTAAAGGACATCAAGTCCCTGCATCCGAACATACACTCACAAAACAAATAAAAAATGAAAATCGAATGGAAGCAAATATAAATGTACGAGTAAAGTACTAAGGAGCTCGATGGCGCAGTGGTTAACGCGCCCGGTCTGCAAGTGCTGAGGCTAAGCAACTTTCGCAGAGGCCGTCATCAGATGAGTGACCAAAAATGTATCATTTCGAGCTCTTCGAGCGTGGTAGTTTATGACCCGTTCTCCCTATCCGTCCATAGAGAAGGCTCGTGCTCCAGCAGTGGGGACATAAAATGAGCAAATGATGATGATAATGACTGTACGAGTATGTGATGTAGATGGCACGCCTTTCTTCATAATAGATTGGTTTGCCATAAAATTTTAATTATGACGAAGTAGAACCAAACGGTAGTATAACCAGAACATGAATGCAGTTAGCTCAAACAACTTAGTCGCATGTATTTCGGAATTGCCTCAGAAAATTAGGCCAATTTGCCGAACCATCTGCAACATCGTTAGCCGTAACATTTTGCAACATGGCGTGACGAGACAGCCTATACATTATATAGAATTTAGCTGTGCTGTTTGTTGAGTTGTTGTTATTTTATTTGTTGAGGAAGTAAGGTTATTTAATTCTAAATCATTACAAGAACATACATGCATACATACTCTTACGTCCTCCCAAAATGGTGTAGACAGAGCATAGAAATAACTTATTTTGAGTAAACACACTATTAGCTCGCTCACAAGGCTCGAGCCCCAGCAGTGGGGACATTAAATGAGCTGATAATGATGATGATGATGACACAATTAGCAAAAGCAAATAGGGTTTCGGAGTGGAATAAATAGTGACAGATTGCTAGCCGATCGCCTGATGTATCAAGATGCAACTTGATACATCAACCAGAACCCTTGGAACCCTTGGAACCCTTGGAACCCTTGGAACCCTTGGAACCCTTGGAACCCTTGGAACCCTTGTTCTTTAGGCAGCTCTTACGACATGCACGGAAACATTAACGAAATGGAATGGTTATTAAATCTTGCAATCAGCAGTCTGAATCTCTGCACGCCATAGTTCGCTATTTTCATACAACGTCCATGAAAATTTATAAAGATGATGATAAAGATGATGAAGAAAAGATACGACGGTGATGACTATAGTATCTATTGTGTAATCTATTCTGGCTAATTAAAGTTAAAAGAGTATTAAAGCGTTCAACAATAATAAACTTAAATTCAGTAAACAAAACCTTCAATAAATATTCCTAAGCGTAGTTCTCCTTTTAATTAAAGAAACAAACTTGAAGTCAAATTAAACTGTCAAAGTAAGAATAATTAACTTATTTTTCAATCAAACGTTCAGAAAATCAGAGACAAGCGAACTAATCCTATTCCGCTGGCTGCTTTATGCGGAGAAGTGCCTCGGTTCTAATTCGCGTCATTCGGCCCGGCAATTAGCGCTGAGAACTAACAGACGAATTCAGTTACTCCACGCTAATTCATCAGTGGGGCACAAGTTTCAAATTATTTGTGACAACAATGTATGCCAAGCTTTAACGTGGGGACTAACGACGCTACTGTACTCATTGACAATGGCAAAGACAAACCGTCTAGCAGAAATATTAGTTATAACGTTGATTGTATAATATATAATATATAACACATACAAACACAAATCACGCAAACAAAATAAGAGTAATACTATAAACAAGTATTAGAAATCAGAAGCGAAAACAGTTTTTTAAAAAGTGATATATTATGACCTTAAAGTGGAATTACAATAAATGAATAACGTTAAACAATAATTGCGAAACGACAAGTATCCTTCAAGAATAAATCGACAGTAACCCAAGTTAAAAGTATGACACGAAAAATTAACAGCAATACGTCCTTTCCGATCGATGGCAGCCGTGGAAGTAAGAAGGTCTACGCCACTTGCAATGCTTTATATAGGCAAGGCCTGTGTTGCCCTCTCCACCGCTCATTCCATTTCCAATACAAGAATAAATAAAACAGTTTAGTGAACAATGCAGACACAGCAGGTTTTAACCGCCTCTGTGGTCTTAGTGGTTATGCCCACCGGTCTCAGACCCTGAAGTCCCGGGTTTGATTCCCAGTGTACCCCCAGTTGTACCCCCCACATGTTTGTGTACTCGGTTTGGTTGGTGGTAGGGCTTGTTTGCCCGTCTTGCTTGCTGTCATCGTCTTATGTAATTATGTCTTTTTGAAAAAAGTTGTTAAAATACAGTGTTAAAAAAAATCAGTGACATGACATGCCGTGTCAGGTGCACTGCCAACTATGCTATCGTGGCTCAATCCAACTCGCCGAAATTAATAACACTATGTTACTTTATAAGCCAAAGGAGCCCTATACAATGTCGACAACTGTACGTCATCAACATTTCAAATTGTAATTTGTTCGCAATAATATTTGCGTAAAATTATATGTCATAACATCATCATCGTCAGCCATATGACGCCCACTGCTGGGCATAGACCTCCTCCAAGGATCGCCACACCGATCGGTCCTGCGCTGCCCGCATCCAGCGGCTTCCCGCGACCTTGACCAGATCGTCGGTCCACCTTGTAGGAGGCCTGCCTACGGAACGTCGTCCGGTGCGTGGTCGCCAATCGAGAACCTTTCCGCCCCAACGGCCATCGGTTTAAAATTATATGTAAATAATCATAAATAAGTCTTGTTATGGCACACACAACAATGCTACACATATTGATGTTCTCATAAATGTTTGTAGCATTATTGTATTCCGGCCAGTGCATCAGTAGTTGAGAATCCCGGATGAAGTGATGAGTGATTATCACCTAACATCAGGTGAAATTAAAGTGCTGTGCTTACCCGTAAAATATTTTTTTTTCAAAGAAAGGGCAAAGTGTGGTTTTTTTCCTTGATTTTTAGCTATCACCATGTAAGACGAGGGCTAGAAAGACATTATTACACAAAAGACAAAATAACAGTAGCCATAGGGCAAAAAGTGAAACATTAGTGTAGTGCGTGAAAGTGGGTAGTGTTGAAAAAGTATAAGCTCGTGCGATAAAAAATAAGTTAATTAAAGAAAGAAAGAAAGAAAAAAAAGAAAGAAAGATTATTTATTGACCAAGCATCTTTAATACTAAAATTACTTAAATTAAATAATAATTAATATTTAATTAATTAATTAATTAATCGCATATTTTATTTTATTATTATAGATCTTCACACGTATGCTTTTTCCTGACGTTTAAAACAGGAACACAGGTGTTGGTTGTCTCAAAACTAATTTGTAACATGCTACCATCAATTATTTTTAATCGGACGCGTTACATTTAACATAAAATGAGCTCATCGTTTATTTTGTGGTTTTGCAGTGTGTTGCTGTGACTGAGATTAAATAACTTGTAAGGATACTCTTGTTGTTTCATTATATTATATTTCATTATATATTTTAAGGATTTCAACGTTGTTAGGATTCAACCACCTACTCTAACGAAATTAAGACACTTTAAAAATTAGCATCATTGCGTTTAATAATAATGAACATAATGTTGTTCTTTCAAGGAAGTCGGTTCATTTTTTTAGTCTGCTTGAACAAGTCTAACTTGATTGACGCTTGCATCAAAAATGTTTTTAGTCTTTCCAGTGACACCTGCCCGTGATCCCAAAAAAGTCAACAATATAGGAATTTAACTTTTAAATAATTCAACATTTTAAGAATTAAACATTTTGCGAGACAAAAATAAATCAACATTCTGAGAAATTATATATTTTTGGGATTTCAATATTTTAAGATTTCAACGTTTTGCGAGACAAAACTAAATCAACATTCTGGAAAGCTATACATTTTGGGATTTCAACGTTATGACAGTTCAACTTTCTGTTCCGGAAGGTCAGATCAAATACCAGTCGCTTACAATATTTATTCGTAGCAAAACCTTATTTTTGTATCTTATAGTAATACTTACTTACCTATCACACTGTATTTAAATAAAGGACTAGCAGGTTGCCCGCGACTTCGTCTATGTGGCATGTAGCCTAGGTGACCCGCAAGGAATGTAGCTTTTTATCTGTGAAATAATTTTTGGAATTGGACCAGTAGTTTCAGAGATTATCCTCCGCAAACAAACAAACTTTATTTCTATATATAGATAATTGTGTTTCTGCATTTATCTGCCTATAAATCCAGAGCCTTCTTGGCCATTAAAATAATCAGGCATCCTGTCTGAACCTATATTTGAAAGCACTTATGTTAATTAAAATATCTGTTTGCCATTTGCTAACAAAACTATATTCGCTAAAGTCACTACAAATTTTGGACATCGTCTAAAGGAGCGAGCGAATGCAGGGCTGCCAACGTAAACACAAGTTGGAGACTCTGGGAGTTAATTAAGCATCCTGGAAGTTGTTTATCTTTGATCTGCGAAGTAGGCAGCCGAGATGAATATTTGAAGCATGCCTGTGAGGAACATACATAAGCAACGATTGAATCTCATCAGTTCGAGACAATAATAAAATGAATTGCTTGATTTGACTTTAGAGCTTAGTGGTGATGTGAAGAGGTTCAATGGTCATGCAATAACTATTATACAATACACTGACCCGCATTTGGCAAGCGTGGTGATCAAGCCATTACCAGCGATGATTTGATTTCAATGATGGAGGCCTTTACCCAGCAGTGGGACAGTTATAGGCTGTTTACTTATTGTGTCATAATATTATTTCCGTTATATGGGACTCTTCTCCCGTCCACCCGGTAAGCAATGAAAAACTTCAGAGGAATTTGGCTTTTTGAGACCGTTTCCAGATTATATTTATATTATATTATCTATCATAAGTCTTCCGGTACGATTTTAAATCTTTCAGGTTACAGTCGTAACTTGCACAGTCTTCCTTTAATTCGTTCTTTAGCGTACTAAAGTTTAAGCATAATTATTTTTCGAGTTTAGTATAAAAAAGCAGTGAAGGTAAATTGAGTGAAAGTAAATTTCATTTCGAATTATAACCCTAAGCATAATGATAGAACCAAATATTAGATCTTGCGAATGGTCTCTTAGGTTTAATGTAGTTTGACTGAGCTGTGGGGTTCAAGACCATGATTACTTGCATAACCTTGCTAACTAGCTTGCATAACCTGGCTTGCTTGAGAGACAGCTTAATAAGCACTTGCACCTACATGACGCGCAGTTCGGTTTTAGAGCCGGACTTTCAACTGAATGCGCTATTCTGTCTCTCAAGCATACCGTCAGGTACTATACTGATAGGAGTACGCCTGTATATGCTGCGTTTCTAGATCTCTCTAAGGCATTTGACCTGGTTAGATACGACATTCTTTGGGGTAAACTAAAGGACGCCGGGGTGCCCGGTGAGTTGATCAATATCTTCAGATACTGGTATGGGCATCAAATTAACCAGGTCAAATGGCGTAGTGAGCTATCCGATGAGTACAGGTTGGAGTGTGGAGTGAGGCAGGGGGGGTTGACATCTCCTTCACTCTTCAACCTTTACGTGGATCGGCTGATTGTTGAACTGGGCAACACTGGTGTCGGCTGTTCCATTGACGGACAGAACATCAATAGCATTAGTTACGCTGACGATATGGTGTTGCTCAGCCCATCAATCGCCGGTCTCAGGAAGCTGTTGGGGGTATGTGAGGAGTATGCGGCCACACATGGCCTCATGTACAATGTAAAAAAAGTGAACTACTGATATTCCAGGCCAAGGGCCGAAAGCTGGAAAATGTGGCACCTGTGCGGCTGAATGGGGTCGCTCTTGATAGGGTGAAGCAGTTCAAATACCTCGGCCATGTTGTCACCGAGGATTTGAAAGATGACGGGGATATTGAAAGGGAAAGGAGAGCGATGGCGGTCCGCTGCAACATGTTGGCTCGCAGATTCGCACGATGTAGCGCAGATATAAAAATAACGCTTTTTAAAGCGTTCTGCCAAACTTTGTACACGTGCAATTTGTGGGTCAACTATACTCAGCGGGCCATCAACGCTCTCCGAGTACAGTACAATAACGCCTTTAGGGTGATGTTGGGGCTCCCGCGCTACTGCAGCGCGTCCGCGATGTTTGCGCACGCGCGCACAGACGGGTTTCACACGGTGCTGCGGCGCCGCATCGCCTCCCTCCAGCGCAGGGTGCGCGGGAGCACCAACGTCATCCTAACGGTGCTCAGAGAAAAGCTGGATTGTCCGCTGCAGAGGCACTGGGTGCAGGCGCATGTGCAGGTTCCCGGTGTGCCTACGGGGGGTCGTTACCTACCCTAATTGTTTCTAGGAATTTTATTTTTGTTTTTAATTTTATTTAATTTTATTTAATTTTTATTTAATTTTGTTTTATTTTGTTAATTTTGTTTTGATTTTAATTTAGATTAATTTGGTTTTGTAAATTTTGTATTTTTTATTTAATTTTTATGATTTTTATTATATTTTAATTAGTATTTTTAATTTTTAATTATTATTTTGTCAATCAACTATGGACACAGTCTGAAATAAAAGTATTTTATTTTTATTTTTATTTTATTTATTTTTTTTTATAACCCGAGCATCTACACTCTACAGATGCGTACAAGATTTTTTTAATTTTTTTTTTATGTTAGGAGGCAAACGAGCAGGCGGGTCACCTGATGGAAAGTAATCACCGCCGCCCATGGACACCCGCAAAACCAGAGGAATCGCAGATGCCGATTGCAGATTGCCGGCCTTGAGGAAGGAGTTTGAGGTGGTCAGTGTATGCACCACCATAAATAATATTTTTTTTTTACCATCGACAAAATAATTCCAGCAACTAAAACTAAATGACAGCGTCCCAAACACGTGCAAACCATAAAACCTAAGATAAATGTTTTAGAAACGCGGAACGAATCCTTTTTTTTTCTTAAATGAGGGTTTTAGTTATACAAACTTGATAATAAATTTAGAAAAGACAAAGAACTAGTCTGACCGTATGCCATTAAAAGTTAAAGTTTATGGTCTAGTCAATAGGTGACAGTGATTTGGTAGAAAGACAAAAAGTTAGCAGACGTTCGAAAGTGCCATAAATAAACAAAAATGAACTATACATTTGCTTAAGCGTCGAGTTGGACTATGGGAAAGCAAAAAAAGGCGTCACACATGCATTGCAAGTGAGGTTCTAGGAAACCCGGGGCGGGATGCTGTGCGCTGTAGAACCTCCTACAAACATCATCTGACCAATTAGAAGAACAATATACTCGTAGATGTGTAAAAAAAATTACAGACGGGCGACATGAGAGGTGTGGCTTCAGAGGCTACCTGGGCTGGACGGCGAAGGAGAGCAGGGACAGTCAACGGGCGCACCTCCGGGAACGAGGAAGCTCATTTTGGTTCGATTGCAAAAATCGATGTTAAAAGCAGTGTACCTTTTGAAAATTGTAACTAGAGCCAGTGTTTTGATTATAAGATAAAATTATACAAGTAATAGAGCATAATTAGATTTATACGTAAGGTGGTACCATCGTGCGAGTGTGCTAAATTCGGTAAAGTAGAAAATTTTGTTTTGTAAAATTTGTAGCATAGTTTGTTAGATTTATTACAGAAGCTTTCACGACACAAGCTAACTAAAGTTATTTATGTGAACTAAACCACATTTAAACCGGAGATACTTAACGAATTTCCTTTATTGTGGCCCTATATAGAGATATATGTATAAATCAGTAACACTATTTTACGGAGCTATTATGTGATTAGAAATAATACTAATCATAATTACATGAGTTATTATAGTGTAATGCGCTAAATATTGAAATGAATTAACCGTGCTCCATAGCGTGATGTATTTATTAACCATTGTAATGATTGACCCGATACTCATGTCGTTGGATTCCTGCAGAATCACGATTAAATACTAATTTCACATGGCTTGAAGAAGAGAAGAATAATTGTGTGTCGAGAAAGGTTCTTGTACCTAGAGTGTGCATGTTTAGTTATATAATTGTAACTAGGTTGGTCAATGAGGTTTTTTAGTTTAACCGACAGTTTTTCCTCATTTGCGATGACCTAGGAACTAATCGGTTGGCTTTGTAAGGTCTGACGATTTTACAAAGTCTCAAAATAATGAAACAGTTTCGTATCTTCTACTTTAATTAGGAAATTAAGCAAATAGAAAGATAAATAAATAATTAACTAAATAACAACAAATAAATAATCCAAATTTGGGCAGATCTATATAAATAAATTAAGAGAACTGCCTATGTCTTGAGTTTTATTTGATTAAGCTAAGTACCTTGAGTGTAATGATTATTACAACCGCTAGGATAGCGGAAGACCTAGGTTCGATTCCTAATGGTCAGTACAGCCGCAAGGATTGCGGGAGACCCAGGTTCGACTCCTGGATGGATCAAGAGAACATTTAAAGTTTTACCGTGCTTTATTTCATCATGTCAATTTCACCACTGAGATATAACATCAGAGATAACTAAACCTGTGGCCTTTGTATAACCCAGCAGTGGAAATTATAGCTGAGCTTCATTGTTATTATTTTTATTAAATTGGTTTTATTTCACTCGATACAGAAATATAGATGTCAGTTAATTCCTTCATTTTGTAGACAGACAACAGTATATTATCTTCCTAAATATTAAAGCGTTCAGATGCGCTTAGTTTTGAATAAGTCTAGTAATTACAACTGGACATTAAAATCCGACTTAACTATAAAGAGTGGAATGGGTAATTTTGTAGAGCAGAGGCATTGATATAATTATATTTAACTTATGCAAATATTGTTGTGAACAAATTGCAATTTAACATTGCACCTGACCCGGAGTGTCATGGGGTACGGGTTCGACTCCCGTTTGTATAATCTTTCTATGTGTTACGAGGCGCGGGTTCGACTCCCGTGAAACTTATTCAACGTTTGTCACTTTAAAGCATTTAAGTTGAATTAGAGCTCAGATAGACAATAATAGATAAGCTGCAGAACTGAATGGCGGGAAGGAGAGCAGCTGCAGATATCACTCATTCATCCTGAAGGAAGTATTTATTGTAAAATCAGAGACATAGGAAAATTGAGGTAGGAGTACGTAGGACTAGTACAGAGATTTGTGATATTTGGGAGAGCACAGTTACTTTTGTTATATCGGGAGTAAGGCCATCGCTGCAATGCGAAGCCTGAATTATGTTAATTAAAACCAGTACACTGTCGTGGCGGGGAGCAGCAGTCTGGGGTGTCACCAATACACGTCCCTGTCTCAACCGAACCTTTGCTTTCCATAGTCTGGCCAGACTAACACACAATTATCTTGAGAAATAAAAATGAATAAACAATAAATCCATGGATAAGGGGGCAAAAGAAAAGAAGCGCTCAGCGCCACGTAAATGATATTACACGCTTCGCAGCGTATAGGGTAAATAAGGTCGGTTACCCCCATCTAGCTCTGCTAGCGGCTCTGCCATCAAGTAGGAACCCTGACATCAAGCTGGACTGGTTCCTGATCGGAGGGGGGCCCTTAGCCCTCACGGGTACAACACATCGATTCACGCGATCCTATCACTTGCTATGGCTGCATGGTCTATATACTCTTAAGTCAACTCTATGCAAGCACTCTAGAGTGATTTTGCGCACTTATTTCAGCTTAACGATTAGAAACCTATCTAGACTCACTAGAAGGGTTAAGACCAGCCATTGCAGCAAGCTAGGTGGAATGGAAAGATGTTTGTGCTTGGTTCACTCGATGATGTATTGGTATAGACATGCGTAATGACTATTGAAGTAATTAAATCAAGATAATCCAGCTCTCCTATAATGTAGAATCTCTGTATCTGGCAAAGCATACTCGATATACTTATAACTTACTAGACGATCACAAAGGGGCACTACTGGGGTGCCACCACAAGTTGGATCATGAGGAGGGAGTAGGATTGGGAGGGGGAGGGGTGACTCACCCGACGAAACACAAAAGCAACGAGTGCTATTGTTTCCCGCTGGGATTCTGATCCGGGAGCACTGGGTCTGAAGCCAGTGGTTTAAACCACTAGGCCACAGAGGCGGTTAAAGTTTACTGTGAATCGCGCTATAAAAGTTTCTTGTACGTAATGTACGGAATATACAAGCTCAACGATATTATTCTATGGTGGTTTATTTGGTAGATGTCACCTACTAGGGGTTTTTTTCTTTCGAGAAAGTTGCTGATTGCTTTTGCGGCATTTTCATGTCTGTACCTGGTATAGAGTGCGTGTGAACCGGCTCGTTGTACCCTTGTTCTATGAGTACGGTGTCTTGGGCCTAAACTAGTGTGCATGATTAGTGTATTCCGTAAATGTGTAATGGCATTTAGAGGATCGGGCAGGGCCTACTAGGGTGTGAACAAAGGTCAGTGAACGAAAATTTTTGAGAGAATTGTTTACTGATTTTTTTTTGGCTTCTATTAAATTAGAGGTGGGTATGTTATTGTTAAGTTGTTTTAAGCACATCAAGGGAGCTGTTGATGTTTTAACCTTTTAGTTAGTTTCCAAATTGTTACTTTGTATGTGTATTTAGTAGTATGTAATTATTCATCCTATAAGCCTTTCTAAAGTAAATAAAATTAACCTAAACAGACACCGTATATACTTTTTTATTTCAACATCATTATTATCGCGGACGCCTCTCTTTTTTTAAATTCCTTTCAGATAAGCACTTAGCCTTTCTCACCTAATGTTAAGTGATAATAAGCCAAAAGGTTAAAGCGCACTTCGCCCAGAATCATCATCATCACCATCAGCTCCATTTTATGTCCCCACTGCTGGGGCACAAGACTTCCCTATGGATGGATAGGGAGAACGGGCCATAAACCATCACGCGGGCCCATTACGGATTGGTGGTTTTTAACGATTGCTAATGCAACCGGGACCAACGGCTTTACGTGGCTTCCGAAGCACGGAGGAGCTCGAGATGATAAATTTTTGGTCACCCATCCGATGACCGGCCTTTGGGAAAGTTGCTTAACCTCAGCAATCGCAGACCGGGCGCGTTGACCACTGCACCATCGAGGTCTTCAAGACAGTATCATCATCTACTAAGTATCTAGCTATCTTATTTCTAGCTTCCGGAATATAACAATGCTACTTACATTGATATTAGCGACATATTTAATTAAAACGGTGGTAACTAGCAACCAACCCTACCACCAACCATACCAAGCACGCCAACACGTACCCCCCGCTGGGACTGGAACTCGCGTCTTCTGGGTCTGAGACCGGTGATTTTAACCATGTATAATTCAACCATTTCAAACTGTAATGTCATGAATGTAAAGTAGAGAATTTAACTTTAAGCTATATGTATATTGTCAATAATTGTATTTTTTTTAAATAAAATATTAAGATATAGAATATAAGGGAAAGAATGGCCCAAAAAGGGAACAAAGCTGGATAGTATAAGATAGAATTAAGTAAAAGCATTTTTGTAAGATTTTGCCATTATAAGAACATAGCTATGTCGAAAAACTCATTTACCCAAACCTTATAAAAATAGATAAGTATAAAATAGTACAGAATAGGCTTAAAACAGGCAGAACACCCACTGCCAAGGAATGAAAGGTATGTAAGAATGTGAAGTATGTAGTATGGAAGTGCGAGAGGCAAAAATGATGGAACTTGAATGGAAGAGTATTAGCATCGCCAATCATGTTGGAGGAGGAAGTATTAAAAAAAAAACCGCTAGTCCACTGAGGCTGTTGAACTCTACACGGTCCTACCTCTTATCGATTTCTTGCGTGACACAACAGTTCAACATACTTGTTGTGAACAGTCTATAACTGTCCCACTGCTGGGCAAAGGCCTCCATCATTGAAATCAAGTCATAGCTACAGTTGCTAGGTAACGGCTTAATCACCACGCTTGCCAAATGCGGGTTGGTAATCACAAACCGGTAAAGCATCGATAAATCCGAAATACATTTTACCCGACCTGGGACCTTTGGGTATAAGACCGAGCGCTCTGCCACTATGCCACCGAGGCGTTCACAACATACTTACTATGTTTGAATTGCTCAAATGAAAAATTCGATTTGTAGCAAACTGGGGTCGACCAGTAACTGCTGACGTTAAAGCGGTCGTTTCAACTTCAGATTTTACTACTGTCATTAAGGTTCCGACACACAGAACGCGTTTGTCGGACGTTTGTCGGTTGAAACGTTTTTTCTGCTACCGTACCGAACTGCATTCGACACGTTTTGTCGTAATGCGAGTCCAGTTGGATGTCGCTGTACCGTAAGTAATTAAGAACAATTTAATTAGTAAGAATGGTTGTTAATATTGTAATTGTCGTTCCTTTTACCTATATTATATCTTTCAGCGATTTCTTCCCCTTTTTTTACAATTTAAACTGGATCCCAATTTCATAAATTAACAGAATTCTGGCCAGATTTGAGCTTAGAGGGATAGAAACTGAAACCACCAGCCATGAACCACCACGCGGGCACAGCCCAAATTGGTGGTTATTAAAGACTGCTAAAGCAACCGGGACCAACGGCTTTACGTGACTCCCGAAGTACAAAGGAGCTCGCGATGATAAATTCTTGGTCACCTATCTGATGACTGGCGTTTGTAAAAGTTGCTTAATCTTAGCAATCGCAGTCGGAGCGCGTTAAGCACTGCACCATCGGACTTCTCTGCAAATGCTTGTTAGCAAGCTTTAGTCGTTCGGTAGGTTCGTCGTTTAAAAACATCATTCGGTGTGCCGAAGTCTCAACAGGTGAACTATACAATGTCCCCTTATTAGCAACAGTGTTGGTTTTGTTAGTGAACAGTACTAATCTGTACTTATTCCTTGTAAGTGTAGTTCTGCGCTACAAAGTTCCGTTTATATCTGCAACGAACGGTTACAGTCGTATTAAAGTTTTACTTCGAAATTGGGTTTCGTATACATTTTTATTTTCTTTACCTATGATCTTGTAGTAACTATATTCTATCTTTCGTTTATAAAAAAATGATATGACAGATTTCTAATTTGACAGATTATTATAGATATTTTAAGTGTTAATTATGTGTATCGTATTAAAAGAACGTTTAATGTTTCATTTTAAAACTTTTTTGACTCTTTTAACTTTTTAATAAATATTACAAAAAAGTAAAAAATTCAAAATTCAAAATTCAAAATTCAAAATCGAATTAGAAATGAGGAGATCCGCAGAAGAACAATGGTTACCGACATAACCTGAACAGTTGCTAAGGTCAAGTGGCAGCAAAACTGATGGCCGCTGGGGCGGAACAGTTCTTGAGTGGCGACCGCTTTTTTTTTGGAGAGAAATTGCTAATTGCCTCAGACGGCATTTTCAGCTTCACCGGGCTTGTTTGAGGGCGGCGAGAAACTTAAAGGGTTCCTCAAGCCGTGTGAAACCGCCGTGCCCTACTAGATTCTCCGAAGAGTTCGGATCGGATCGGGTGTGGCGAACGCGTACCAGAAAGCGCAGTGTGAGCAGGCCTCCAACAAGGTAAGGTAAGTTAAACTAAGATAAGGTAAATTTATTGCTGTATAAAACTTAGCCTAGATACAAAAAAACTTAAGCTATATATAAAATGTTCAAATAATTTTTAACGCAAATTTTGTTGCGAACGAAGTAAAAAGTGTTGAATAATTTCGACGGGCTGGTTAGAACCACGATAGCTCAATTGGAAGAGCACCTGACCTGGTATGTCAGAAGGGTGCAGGTTCAAATCCTGCTCGTGGAAATTTTTTCAACATTTGTGTTTTTTTTAGGCTAAGTATATAATAAATTTTAGGATGTACAATAAAATAAATTAAGTAATACTCAAGCTAAGCAAAAAAGATTGCCTGTGTCTAAGGTACCTATAACATTTAGGTAGACCAACGATCTGGTGAAGGTCGCAGGAAGCCGCTGGATGCGAGTAGCAAAATACCGGTCGTTGTGGACATCCTTAGAGGAGACTTTTGTCCAGCAGTGGGCGTCTTTTGGCTGAGATGATGATGATGAATAATTTTAAACATATTTCTAAATAAAACTATTTTTTTACTCTTTTATCAAAGAATTAAAAAGGGAATTAGAATATAAAAGAACTCCAAAAGCCTCTATTCAATGCTATCCACGACCATTATTCCAGCGAAGTATGAAAATTACACGTCGTTGTGGAGCTACATAATCCCTGCTCCATAACTGGTCTGAGATTCCCGTTGTTATTATGAATAAAACCCATTATTTGGATAAGGCTGCTTCACCACTAGCGCCACGCGAGGTAACTAAGCGGTGCGCAAAAATAATCCACCAATGGGGTAGGTTTTACCGCCTCTGTGGTCTGGTTAAAACCACCGGTTTAGACCCAGAGGTCCCGGGTTCGATTCCCAGCGGGGGTACATGTTTATGTACTCGGTTAGGTTGGTGATAGGGCTTGTTTGTCCGCCTGCATTTCGATCAATTATGTACTAGATTCACGAGAGCTTAGAAAACGGTACGCGACTTTGATGCTGGTAATCCTATTGGTAGATTTTTTCCTCGTGCACCGCTTAGCTACCTCGCACAGCTGTGGTGGAAAACCAGCCTGAATCTCGTATGTGCCAGTAGAACGTAGATCCTGCTTTTGGGGAAAAATAAAATGTTATTACGTTATTAATGGTAAACATTTTCTCGTCGTCTGCTCGTTCGAGCATCTTTGCGGTTATGTTTGCCATTTGATTGCGTTTATGTTATATCGATCGCTATCTCTTCGTGGCATTTGTATCAGTACGTATATACATTTTGTTTATACGTGAGCTTGTAATGTAAACCATTTACGCTTCAGCCATGAGTACGAGCGAGTTGTGACACGGCAAGCGAATTTTAAGTTCGTTGCGCATTATACCTACCATTGAAGAAAAAAGGAAAGGAAAAAGAGAAAATAAAGAGAAAAGGTCAGTTAGAATTAAAAGAAAATTCAAAAATGGCAAGAAGATAAGATTATTCGGTCCATGATAACGGCCAATACAAATCAGCCGAAAAGATGGTTATAATTTTAAAAAATATGCCTACGTCTTAGGTAGCAGTAGAAGCAGTTTGAGTTAAACCCGTTGAACATGTAACTTCATTAACAGCCCATTTTATGTCCCCACAGCTGGGGCACGAGTCATCCCTATGGATGGATAGAAAGAACGGGCCATAAACCACCACGCGGGCCCAGTGCGGATTGGTGGTTGTTACGACTGCTAATGCAGCCGAGACCAACGGCTTTACGTGATTTCCGAAGCACGGAGGAGCTCGAGATGATAAATCCAATGACCGGCCTTTGCAAAAGTTACTTAACTTCAGCACTCGCAGACCGGGCGCGTTATCCACTGCGCCATTGAGCTTTAGAGATGAAAGGAGAGAAAGGGAAAAGAGAAAAGGTCAGTTAGAATTAAAAGAAAATTCAAAAATTGTTCGGTTCGTGATAACTTCCAATACAACTAAGCCGAAAAGTTAGGTATACTTGAAAAATATATGCCTACATATTATTTTAGTCAGCAGTAGAAGCAGTTTAGGTTAAAGCCGTTAAACATTTAACGTAAACAAAACAAATGACAGCACCTGCGCCGATGACGTAATTCGCAAAATTCTTGTGCAAAATCTTCGTCGCAAAATCGTTCTTGAGTGGCGACCGCGTACCGGAAAGTGCAGTGTGGACAGGCCTCCAACAAGGTGGACCGACGATCTGGTGAAGGGAAGCCGCTGGATGCGAGCAGCACAAACACGGTCGTTGTGGAGATCCTTGGGGGATGCTTTTGTGCAGCAGTGGACGTCTTTTAACTGAGATGATGATGATGATGATGAAATAAAATACCATTATACCGTTAATGGCTACTTTATCGAAATGCAAGGGTTATCGTTAGCGTCTAAATGAACTGGATGACTCGAAGAGCCACAACCCCCAATGCGGTATGAGCGCCACATCGTGGGACAAAGCAGATTCCTTTTAGCCCCTTATTGGAAATTCCGCTCATTGTACCGCCTCTGTTCATTAGTATTGCAACCGGTACCGGCTACGCTTCTAAGAAATTTTCTGAAAAATATTCCTTTATACTAGCTACGTACAGTCACGAGTCAAAAGTGTTTACATGTTAACGACATGTAAACACTTTTAATTAGTTATGAGTTATGACTAGTGATCGGAGTAGGTAGAGCAGTTTTTGTATTTGCGATACGTTGTATTAATATAGACATTCCCGAAATATTGTCAATAAACAATTTAAATGCTGTAGAAAGAGGCAAAAACAGGTGCGTTCTTCTAGCGGCGGAGCCCGCTATTGTATTCTTCGCGGCAAAATCGTGCAATCGTGCAAATCGGCAAACATCGCGCGCGTGCGTAATGGAAATTGGCAACGCGTCGCTAATGTAAGTTTGACATCGTCGTGGCGCCCAATGCTAATACGTAAGACAAGCCTTCTTTTATCATGTTTATAAAAAAAGTTTCAGTTAGAATCTCGCGTAATGTCCATATTAACATCAACGTTTACGGTCAATGAACCAAAATAGCTCTACCTACTCCGATCACTGGTTATGACCCTTATTCCTTGGCATTAAGAGAAACATTGTTTACATGTTAATGCTCGTGACTGTACATAAGCAATAGTTACATAATTAAATAAAAATATTGGTTCGAGTATAAGTTGTCTTTCCTAACTCAGGTCCACTACAATGAAAAGGCCCTGTTATTTCTTTTTTTTATTTATATATAAACAATACAAATAAAACTCTTCATAAAGTTCTATTCACCGTTCAATCACGATCATGTTCAATGACTTAACGAGATCGAATAGTGTAACACATAGTGTTAGAATTTACACTCCCCACTCAAAAATAAATGGACGATCGTCTCTTCAACACGGCCATTGACTAATAACATACTGATAATTCCATAGTAAAGAGCGTAACCTAAATTTTAGTTTAAATTTACCACGCTAGATGTCTCCCGTAAAGTCGAATTGATTTTTTTATGAAAATAAATGTCACGGTCCGCAAGTTCTATTTCTAGCTTTTCCGACGAACTTAAAAACTCTATAAAATATGTAAGATGGCTCTGAAATGAGCACAACATATTATTAAATTTTTAACAAAATGAAACTCATCTACTTTTGTTATGTTGTATTTGCATCTTGCTATTTGACGACCTCCGTAGCCGAATGGCTTGCACGCCGGACTTTAGGCGGTGCTAACTCTGAGATCCCGGATTCGATTCCCGGTGGAGTCAATATCGAAAACGATTTTTTCGATATTGTGTCAGGTCTGGGTGGTTGTGGTACCGTCGTTGTTTCTGATTTCCATAAAACGAGTGCTTTAGCTCCTTACCTTGGGCTCAGAAAATGTAGGTATGTGATGGTGTCTAATATTTAAATTTTAATAAATATTAATTTGCTCATATCCCATTTTTAAGCAATCCGTCAATCCGTCAATCCATCAATACGCCAATATTTAAATCCTTCAATCCATCAATACAGCAATCCGTGTATTCGTCAATCCGTCAATCCGTCAAACTGTCAACCCTTCTATCCGTCAATCTGTCAATCCGTCAAACCAGCCTTCCGTCAGTTCGATAAACCGTCAAAATGTCAACCCGTCAATCTGTCAATCCGTAAAACTAACAATCTGACAAACCGTCCATCCGTTAATAAGTCAATCCGTCAATCTGTCAATCCATTAATTCTTTAATCCATCAAAATAACGTCAAGTCGTCAATCTGTCAATATCTGTCAATCCACCAATCCGTCAATCCGTTAATTCTTCAACTCCTCAACCCGTTAATCTGTCAATTTGTCAATCTGTCAATCCGTCATTACGTCAATCCGCCAATCCGTAAATTCGACAATTCATCAATCCATCAATCCGTTGATTTATCAATTTTACATTCCATCAATTTGTCAATTCTTCAATCTGTCATTTTTTTTTATTCATCAAAATTTTAATCGCAAATATTGGCATATTGATATACGCCAATATTTATTTAAATCCTTCAATATCTCAATACGCCAATCCATGTATTCGACAAACTGTCAATCCGATAAACCGTCAAGCCGTCAATCCGCCAGTCTTTCAATTTATCAGTCTGTCATTACGTCAATACGTTAAACCGTCAATCCGTCCATCCATCAATTCGTCAATCTATCAACTCGTCAATCCATCAATTTTTTAATTCATATATCCGTAAAACCATCCATCCGTCAGTTTCTCAAACCGTCAATCCATCTATCCGTCAATCCCTCAAACCGTCAATTCATCAATCTTTTGATTTATCAATCCATCAATCTATCAAAATAACAATATATCATCCGTCAACCGTCAATTCGTTAATCCATCAGTCCGTTAGTCAGTCAAAATGTCAATCCGTCAAGCCATCAATCTGTAAATTCACCAATCCGTCAATCTTTTAACTCGTCAATCCGTCAATTTGTCAATCTGTCAATGCATCAACTCGCCAGTCCATCAACTTGTCAGTCCATCAATCCATTAATACAGTATAGTCAATATAGTGTTGAAACAAAAGTATTATCTATCTATCTATCTACCATTACGTCAATCCGTCAATCCGTCAATCCGTCAATTTGTCAATCTGACATTAAATCAATCGGTCAATCCGTAAAAATTTTCAATCGATCCGCCAATCCGTCAATCCGTCTAACTGTCAATTCGTCAATTCGTTTTATTACCGAAGTACTCGTATGTACCCAAGAATAACTGTAATCAGAAAAATGTAGGATTGAATAAATAAATTAATTAGTTTATTATTTAATTTATGAATTGATAAATGAGTGATTAATTGACTTAATGGATGAATGAATAATTATTAGTCCATGATACGACGAATACCAAATGTAACCAATGTAGATTTAGATAAAAGATGTACAAACATCAGCGCAAATACGTCATAAAAGTTTCAAATTGTAAATGTAAAACTTTGATCTCTTTGCGTACGCTATTTAAAAAGTAAACTTATTAAACTTCCTCAACTTAAGTCTAGAATCAGAAATCTGAAAAACATCAAGAATCTGGAATAAATTTCCAATACAAAGAAACAAGAATATAGAAACATACCATAAACTATACATTTTTAAGACGGGAATAAAATGTTAGGCTGCGCGGCAGTGAGTCATTTGCTAGAAATACTCCATTTTAAAAACAAATGCTTTACAGTCTATGAAAATTAAATTATAGGTTCGATCTATGATGATTAACAAACAATCGTAGTATACTGTTTAGTGCAATTTCCATAGAAAATATAATAATTGAGCTTAATCAATCAATTCAGAGGAGGTGGTCCTCAAAGCAAGAGTGAAAAAAGCCGTCCGAATTTGGTCGGCAACAGTAACGTGTTCACTCAATCTATTCGAACAGTTTATACGTCATTAGAAAGGGAATTTCATAACGTCCAAAGTTACAGAACATTTCATCCAAATCCAAGCCGTAGTTTTTTCACTATAAGACAAAGTTTTGCTTGACATTTCCCGTACCCCTTAGAGTCGGCCGGTCCTGAGCGGGTTGTGTAATAATGGTGGAATATTAACCGTTAAGTGTTCGTGAGTGTGCACGAGTGTTGGCAAATGAAACAAAACAGTGCAACGTCACTTTTCAAATTCTCTCAAGAAGTCCGCCCGAGGACTTTGTAAAACCCCATCTTTACTGAGATTTTCAAGGGGTTGGGGGGTGTATCATTTCTCTCTTTTCTATTATCACTCATCATCATTATGACTTGTATTTACAAAACAAAATAAATAAATAATCTTTATTATCCACAACACAAGGCGTTTTTTTTTTTTACAAATATGTAACGATAATGTAAAATATTATAATTATTGTTATTATTATTCCTTTATTTATTTTCTCTTATATAAATTTACATTTTTAAATATTTTCTAAAAACAAAATACGTAATAAATAAATAAATAAATATCACCTCTCCTCCCTTCTTCCATATATTATCTATATCCTGGAGCTAGTTCATCCCAATTCTTCAAATATTGTCTATTTATAACTTGTAAGAATATAACGTTGGCTCTGGTTAAATGTGCTAACTGCAATCCACCCGAACCCGAAAAAAAAAGTATCAAATTAAATGTAAAAGCTTAGTCTCTTTGCGCACGCTATTTAAAAAGTAAACAAATTAACCGATTTAGCGTGGCGCGCAGTTATCGCGGGCTGATAAAGCGGGGCCTTCGTGCTTGCGCACGCGTGGCGCGGATTATCCCCCGAGCTGGGAGGCCTAGACTGCGTACTCTGTTAATTCTCAATGTACACAATGTCCGATTCATTTCGGACATAGAGTGCAAAAAATATTGAAATAGTATTAGTTTTTCGTATTATACCGGCCCTTTCTTGACTTCAATTTCCGATAATGGAGATGGCAGAAGTTGTTGGTTCTAAATGTGAAGAAAAAGAAGACATTATTCTGTGTTTTTTTAAATGAAATATTTTATACAGATATAGTCGCAATTATTTTTAATATTTTTTTTTGTTTTGCGGTGACGGACGCCGGCCGTTTTGAACCCTTATGCGGTCCATTGCCACAGAATACTGAAGCCACCAGCAAGTTATGAACTCGCTGCCGCGACTATTTTCTAATAATATGTATATGGTATTTAACACAAATATATTTGATGCCAAGCAACACCTCTGTCTTCATAATTTTAAAGACTTTCTTATTCTGTATTTCGTCTTTAATGAACATAATTATTATAAAAACGATTATTGGTTTTCCCCCGTTCAAATAATCTACATAAATCACCACACAATTTCTCTCTACACAAATCAGTTAACAGAAAATATCTCTTCTATACATATACTTAGATCCCTTATATACTTAGATACGTACAATAGAACGTCTATTTCTGTTTCTTCTTCCAAAATGTATTTATCAAGTGCATTAAAGTGTTTAATAAAACAAATAGTAATTTATGCGACTGGCAGGCCTCTCGGGAGCCGGCTAAATTTGCATGAAACTACGTGTTAATACTAGATGAGGCCAATCCAAGTAGCGGTGGGATGCACCGCTGCCAATCTAAGTTGGCTCGACACCAAACTTGTAGTTGGGCGAAGCTAAAATTGTACTACACACGTGGACGGGACAGTCACCTGTATTTAAGGCGAAGGGTAAGGCACACTAGCGCCACCAATTGATAATTTGACAATTACTAACAGACCGGATCTTTTTTTAAACATTGCGTACCGTCCGACAACAGGAAAACATCCGTAGTATTTATTTAATAATTGTGCACTACTTTTTGTTGCGTGGTTTATTCACAAAACGGGCTATCGCATTTACTCACAAACAATGGTCACTTCTGGTTTTAGCGAATGAATACAAAAACAAACCTAAAAGTAGGTCAGAAAGTCCGCAATGTTTGAAAAAAAATCCAGTTTAGCAGTTATCAAATTAAATCCATTAGCGGCGCTAGTGTGCCTTACCCTTCGCCTTAAGTAAATACTTGTTTTTTTAAACGCCTCGGTAAGTAAGTATGGACATACCAGGGTGCCTAGTGTGTTTCATTCGCCATTCGATCACGTTAACGAAAACGAGAATTTGCATAGCAAAATATTAACCTCGTATGTCGCCAGGAGGCGCTGTTGCAATGCCATACAAACTTTCGTTTTCGTAAACGTAATCGAATGAATACGGATAGTAAACAAAACTCATATTATGCACCCTGTATTTGGGTAAATACAAACTTGTTTTTAATCGCCTCGGCGGCCAATGGCAAAGCGTTCGGCCCTACCCTAAGGTCGGGCAAAGTGTTTCGGATTCTTTGATGCACATAAGGGGTTTGTGATCACTAAACCGCATTTGGTAAGCATGGCGATTAAGCTACCCATCAATTGGGATGACTTGATTTTCTCTTTGTTTTTTTTTTATTTTATTACTCTTTTTGTTTCATCTTTCATTTTTCTCTTGTGTGTAGGTATGCTGTCTGCCTCATTTATTTCTCGTATATGTGTGGTGTTAATAAATGTTTTCTTTACGTATACACGTAAGTAGTATTTATTAATCCCACAAATGTGTAAATTACGAAATACGAAAATATTTTGATAGCTAAAACCAAATATTTTTTTATATATAAATGTTCAAATCATTTTTAACGCAAAATTGGTTGCGAACAAATTACAAAAGCACAAATGTTGAAAAAATTCGACGGGCTGGTTAGAACCACGATAGCTCAATTGGAAGAGCACCTGACCCGGAATGTCAGAAGGGTGCAGGTTCAAATCCTGCTCGTGGAATTTTTTTCAACATTTATGTTTTTGTGATTTATAATATATTTTAAGATTCTGTTAATATCTAAGCAGTCTCACTCAATCGCCGCCGGCGCTACGTATTTTCGACCTTATGACAGCGCCAGTAAGGATCAGCCGTTTTAAATGTTCTCAAAACGAGGTGTTAACCGGAAATGGAGTCAATATGCGAAGACAGCTAATGTAGCAGGAATTTGCCACACTAACCGACCCTTTCTTCACCCCTTGTTGGACTCAATGTCGTAGGAAAAGGGAATACGTATGCTAGCACTATTTTTTGTCGAGAAATATAGCTTTTTATTATAAGACAATCTCTCCACCAATTTTTTCCATCTACATGATTCTAAAAACGTTAGTGATGAATATGTTGAATAAGCTAGAGTTTACCTATACGTATGCAAGTTTTTATTTTCATTACATTGTAAATGAAAATTAGCAATTCAGTAATAAATAGCAAACGGATCAACTTGCGTTTATTTTACATACAAATTATTTTACGCGTAAACTTTCGAAACAATAAATACTCAATTTGTTAATTTCAAAACTCCACTCCAAACTACAATTTGGGGATAGTGAGCCGGCAAATTTCGCACTTCATTTCGATATCCATTTGAACTTACATAACTTTTGGTAGTCGACAGACACGCGGGACTATGGGCTAGCGCGAAATTGTTGGCTGACAAATATTGTCGACCGATCTCCAGTGAATGGTGAAACTACGATTTGCGAGAATAAACCCAAACAATGAATTGTATATTTGAATAGATCTGGATTTGGTGAGATTTAATGACGTTTGATCTCTTCAATAACATAACTAATTGTGTTTACCAAAGCTATAATATATCCTATACGTTAGTCTTTTAAATCCTGTGTTCGGAAAGACCTTACGATTTGAATTTTACCATTGAAAATGGTTATCAGATGCAAATCGCCTAAGACGTATTTTTGGCCATAGCTCCGAGGATTTTGGGAGAATCGAGATGGAAATAATACCAAGAGTTGAGGAATTTATCGACACACGTGTGAACGTTTGAATTTTGAAAATCGGCTCGAAACTTTTTTTGGAATTTTGAAAAATGTAAATAAAATCGGGTTTTTTGGGGGTGTTTGTATTGAGGTGGTCAGTGTATGCACCACCATAAATAATATTTTTTTTTACCATCGACAAAATAATTCCAGCAACTAAAACTAAATGACAGCGTCCCAAACACGTGCAAACCATAAAACCTAAGATAAATGTTTTAGAAACGCGGAACGAATCCTTTTTTTCTTAAATGAGGGTTTTAGTTATACAAACTTGATAATAAATTTAGAAAAGACAAAGAACTACTCTGACCGTATGCCATTAAAAGTTAAAGTTTATGGTCTAGTCAATAGGTGACAGTGATTTGGTAGAAAGACAAAAAGTTAGCAGACGTTCGAAAGTGCCATAAATAAACAAAAATTAACTATACATTTGCTTAATCGTCGAGTCGGACTATGGGAAAGCATAAAAAAGCGTCACACATGCATTGCAAGTGAGGTTCTAGGAAACCCGGGGCGGGATGCTGTGCGCTGTAGAACCTCCTACAAACATCATCTGACCAATTAGAAGAACAATATACTCGTAGATGTGTAAAAAATTTACAGACGGGAGACATGAGAGGTGTGGCTTCAGAGGCTACCTGGGCTGGACGGCGAAGGAGTGCAGGACAGTCAACGGGCGCACCTCCGGGAACGAGGAAGCTCATTTTGGTTCGATTGCAAAAATCGATGTTAAAATCAGTGTACCTTTTGAAAATTGTAACTAGAGCCAGTGTTTTGATTATAAGATAAAATTGTACAAGTAATAGATCATAATTAGATTCATACGTAAGGTGGTACCATCGTGCGAGTGTGCTAAATTTGGTAAAGTAGAAAATTTTGTTTTGTAAAATTTGTAGCATAGTTTGTTAGATTTATTACAGAAGCTTTCACGACACAAGCTAACTAAAGTTATTTATGTGAACTAAACCACATTTTAACCAGAGATACATAACGAATTTCCTTTAGTGTGGGCCTATATAGAGATATGTGTATAAATCAGTAACACTCTATTTTACGGAGCTATTACGTGATTAGCAATAATACTAATCATAATTACATGAGTTGTTATAGTGTAATGCGCCAAATATTGAAATGAATGAACCGTGCTCCATAGTGTAATGTATTCGCCATTGTAATGATTGACCCGATACTCATGTCGTTGGATTCCTGCAGAATCACGATTAAATACTAATTTCACGTGGCTTAAAGGAGAGAGGAATAATTGTGTGTCGAGAAAGGTTCTTGTAAATAGAGTGTGCATGTTTAGTTATATAATTGTAACTAGGTTGGTCAATGAGGTTTTTTAGTTTAACCGACAGTTTTTCCTCATTTGCGATGACCTAGGAACTAACCGGTTGGCTTTGTAAGGTCTAACGATTTTACAAAGTCTCAAAATAATGAAACAGTTTCGTATCTTCTACTTTAATTAGGAAATTAAGCAAATAGAAAGATAAATAAATAATTAACTAAATAACAACAAATAAATAATCCAAATTTGGGCAGATCTATATAAATAAATTAAGAGAACTGCCTATGTCTTGAGTTTTATTTGATTAAGCTAAGTACCTTGAGTGTAATGATTATTGCAACCGCTAGGATAGCGGAAGACCTAGGTTCGATTCCTAATGGTCAGTGCAGCCGCAAGGATTGCGGGAGACCCAGGTTCGACTCCTGGATGGATTGAGAGAACATTTAAAGTTTTACCGTGCTTTATTTCATCATGTCAATTTCACCACTGAGATATAACATTAGGGATACCTGTGGCCTTTGTATAACCCAGCAGTGGAAATTATTGCCGAGCTTCATTGTTATTACTTTTATTAAATTGGTTTTATTTCACTCGATACACCAATATAGATGTCAGTTAATTCCTTAATTTTGTAGACAGACAACAGAATATTATCTTCCTAAATAGTAAAGCGTTCAGATACGCTTAGTTTTGAATAAGCCTAGTAATTACAACTGGACATTAAAATCCGACTTAACTATAAAGAGTGTAATGGGTAATTTTGTAGAGCAGAGACATTGCGATAATTATATTTGATTTAGGCAATTATTGTTGTGAACAAATTGCAATTCAACATTGCACCTGACCCGGAGTGTCATGAGGTACGGGTTCGACTCCCGTTTGTATAATCTTTCAATGTGTTACGAGGCGCGGGTTCGACTCCCGTTTGTGAAACTTATTCAACGTTTAGTCTCTTTAAAGCATTTAAGTTAAATTAGAGTTCAGATAGACAATAATAGATAAGCTGCAGAGCTGAATGGCGGGAAGGAGAGCAGCTGCAGACATCACGCATTCATCCTGAAGGAAGTATTTATTGTAAAATCAGAGACATAGGAAAATTAAGGTAGGAGTACGTAGGACTAGTACAGAGATTTGTGATATTTGGGAGAGCACAGTTACTTTTGTTATATCGGGAGTAAGGCCATCGCTGCAATGCGAAGCCTGAATTATGTTAATTAAAACCAGTACACTGTCGTGGCGGGGAGCAGCAGTCTGGGGTGTCACCAATACACGTCCCTGTCTCAACCGAACCTTTGCTTTCCATAGTCTGGCCAGACTAACACACAATTATCTTGAGAATACAAATGAATAAACAATAAATCCATGGATAAGGGGGCAAAAGAAAAGAAGCGCTCAGCGCCACGTAAATGATATTACACGCTTCGCAGCGTATAGGGTAAATAAGGTCGGTTACCCCCATCTAGCTCTGCTAGCGGCTCTGCCATCAAGTAGGAACCCTGACATCAAGCTGGACTGGTTCCTGATCGGAGGGGGGCCCTTAGCCCTCACGGGTACAACACATCGATTCACGCGATCCTATCACTTGCTATGGCTGCATGGTCTATATACTCTTAAGTCAACTCTATGCAAGCACCCTTTAGAGTGATTTTGCGCACTTATTTCAGCTTAACGATTAGAAACCTATCTAGACTCACTAGAAGGATTAAGACCAGCCATTGAAGCAAGCTAGGTGGAATGGAAAGATGTTTGTGCTTGGTTCACTCGATGATGTATTGGTATAGACATGCGTAATGACTATTGGAAGTAATTAAATCAAGATAATCCAGCTCTCCTAAAATGTAGAATCTCTGTATCTGGCAAAGCATACTCGATATACTTATAACTTACTAGACGATCACAAAGGGGCACTACTGGGGTGCCACCACAGTATACTAAATTGTAAATATTCCAAAAAAAAACCGACTTAAGAAAAAATTCAAAAAAGGGTCCTAGCTACAAAATGGAGAAAAAATTTTGAAAATCGGTTAATAATTGTTAGTTGTTAGTTGTTACTTTAGATTTGGTATTGTAGAAAAACGGGTGTAGCTTCTTTGATTATTGACCGATCGTCATGGTAATGGTATTAAAAGATGCGGATGCAGGCGAGAAGTGCATTCAAGTTAGAATTGTGTTATTTAAAATAAAATGTTGTTTTTAAAATAAAAAATAAATTATTGTATTCATTCATTCATTATCATTTTCAAAGCTCCGATTCTTGCGGGGACTGCGAAATCTGTGAATTTTTATTACTTTTGGCAAATCCTAAGCTAGAGATGGTCCTGATTGTTGTCGTAAGATTGCAGAATCCGCATTGTGTGATAGGGCCCACCTTTCAATGCGCAAGTGCCGATGTGCAATGACCTAAGCCCAGCACTGCAGTGGGATTGTAATAGAATGAGATAAAATAGTTTTATTGTCATAATATTGGGTAAATACATAACAATTATAATATAGTATACACTTTTAAACTTTCGCGTTCAATAGTTAACAAAAAAATTTAAACGGGCATTAACGCAAACTAATTAGTGAAAGGTTTTATACTTTCTTTAGGCTCGACGTTTCGACCGACTTACAACGGCAGTGGATTAAATATAGTTATGAATAAAATAATTGTTTTGTCGGTATAAAATCACAGCTATTTGTTAAAAGCCTACTTAGTGATTAAGAAATCGGTTAAAAATAGTATCAAACCTAACGGGTAATCTGTCATTTATTGAAGCAGTTATCCCACTTTTATAAACAACACAGATAGTTGAACGTACGATTTCTTATAGTTCACGTTCGCGTTAACGAAAACGGTAATTTCAACGACATTTAAGTAGCGTGCGCGCCCCCTAGCGACAAACGGGGAGAATCAAAAACTTTTCTGTACAAATTCCGTTGTCGTTAACGTGATCGAACGGCAAATAAAATTCGTACAAGGCTCCCTGGCGCTACAACGTATATAAGCGTATCGTCAAGCTTTTAAAAAGCAGCCTATCAAAGTAAGTTTAACTACAAATAATAATTGCATAAATTTTAGTAGGGATTCTAAAAATAGCATTCTAAATGGTCGAACCCGTGACCTTTGGATGGGTCTTAACAACTAGACCACGGATGCGGTTAAGAATACAATACTGTATCCATTTTATTTTAAATTAATTTAATCAAAACTATTTCTTAATAAATTTCGTGTGTGTGCGTGTGTGTGTGTTTGTGAGGGTGGGTGTGGGGGTGTGTGTGTGTGTGTGTGTGTGTGTGTGTGTGTGTTCTTATTTTTTCGCAAATAGAACCGTAAATAGAAATAGACAATATCTTTATTTGGTACAATACATCACGCATACAAATGCTTCTACTAAAGTAACGTCCAACAAGGCGTTGTTCTATACAGCCCGTAACAGCAACAGTGTCGCAGGCATGTCCTATTGATTCAACAGCGATTCGTGTCTGCTACACGAGCAAGCCCATTGTTTGCAACGGTACGCATTGCGTCGATAATATAGGTCGTTTTGCGGTAACAACACCTAATTTGTGTAGGGCTGGGAGGTCGGGCGGGGCACAGACTAAAGAAACCAGTCGATCCAAAATCAAATCAATTCAAAAATATATTTATTACCGCAAGAAGTTTTTACAATTGTGTGGGTCTATTATGTTAAGTTTTAAAAAACTTGTCTTAGAAGAGACCCCTCTCTTTACCGTACAATAATCATATTTGTAGCAGGTAGGTCTTATAAATTAAAAAAAAAACAAGTTTAGGATACAAATTGCTCTTATGATCGTCATTATGCCATCGGTTCATAAGTCTACTATGGGCGGGCGACCTTGTACTGAGAAGAACCGGCAAGAAACTAAGAAATTGAAACAGATAATGTAGTACATGCTTAAGTTAGTCGATTGGAGTATTTTCATGTGGTTGTCCAGTTTTGACAGTTGATAAGCTTTCAGAATTGTTTTAGTAAGAAAAGGCGATATACCGAGAAGAAAATAGTACAAGGATAAGAATAAAAAAACATTAACTACTTCACAATAAGAAATACAAACAGGATACACAGATGAATCACAGGACATCATAGAATAACAAATAATTTTATGCAAATAAAGAGTTTTTATTATTATTATTATTAAACACAACGAACAGAAACAGTTTAAATATCTAACAACAACAATAAAAGATTGTATGCATTATGTAAGGCCAACGGGCAGCTGTCTCAGCATCAATGCTTCGACCACGTATTAAGCTATCCATTTTCGATCATTTAAAAACGCAATACTAACCCTCTTGACTACGATAGTTATAAAATCTTGCGCAAAAGAGCAGAAAAAAAAGAAAGAGAATGTTTTCAAAATGTTATATCTAACTCAGAAAAAAATTAAACGCAATATTGTTTTGAACGTATATAAAGTCAATAAAATCAAATAACGGACTTCCACAGACTATGAAATGTATAGACTCTCTTCTAAGGGTGATAAGATATGCAACTTATGTAACGATTATTTTCACTCAGTTTTTGATAAGTCAGAGCTGAGCTCATTTAGCGTAGATACTTTAGAACCGCCTAATGATCCCATGATTGACATACATTCTATAGAAATTAACGAAAACGGTTGTTCTTGCTGGATTTATTTCCCATTATAAGCTTGTAACGTCAGGAGTCCCACAGGGGTCTCAATTGGGTCCTTTGCTTTTTAATATTTACATGAATAATGTTTCTACATCAATAATAACCCAAACTTTTACTTTATGCCTCGGACTATTTGTCATGTCGGTCATTGTGATTTACTGCAGGCTGATTTAAAAAAAATGTAATCTTTTTCTAAAGAAAATAACCTATTACTAAATTTAGACAAATGTCATGTTATAAGTTTTACAAAGAAAAAGTAACAGTATGCTACGATTACAGACTTGGTGATACCGTTTAATTTAATTTTAAAGAAAAAGAAATGTATAAAAATTCAGTAACTTTTTTTTTGTGTTTTTTGTTAAATACTTTAAATATTAAAGAAAACTATAGATCTGTTTACAGTTATTTTTTCGATTAATGTGCTTAAATGTTGCGTTATTTGCGAGCATGAGAATGATTTTTATTTATTTATTATTTGTTTAGAAACAAACGGTTATAATTATAACCGTTGAAAACAAGAAAGAAACAAACGGTTTAGAAACAAACAAATAATAAATAAATAAAAATTATTCTCATGCTTGCAAATAATGCACAAAAGTGAGAGAAAAGAAAGAAATGGAACAACTCGACCTGTACCCTGTATAAATAGTCTGTAACTATCCCACTGCTGGGCAAAGGCCTCCATCATTGAAATCAAGTCATCGCTACAAATAATGGCTTAACCACCACGCTTGCCAAATGCGAAAATCACAAACCTGGGCAATGCATCTAAAAATTCGAAAATCTATTTTCTCGACCTGGGAATTGAACCAGGGTAACTCACCTTCGGGTGTCGGGCCGAGCGCTTTACCACTTGGCCACTGAGGCGTAACCTGTATACAACCTGTATATTTTATGAATGAAGGTTATTATTATTATCTCCTTTATTTATTTTCTTTCTTAAAACTAGATTTTTAAAATATTTTAATATAAAAACAATAAAACATTATAAAAACCTAATCACCTAGAGTACCACCAGCAGCGGGGCAGAGCCCAAGCTACCGGTGTTCAGGGCTGCAGAGTGAGGAACCTCCTGACAATACGTGCCGTGTCTAGGAGTACTGCCTTTTGTATCTGACCCTTGACCCAACCTTTCAGCGAGAGCCTCTCTAGGTGTTGATCGAGGCTCTTCGCTATCAAACCGTTAGCCGAAACGACTATCGGTACAATAACGGTTGAATCCACATCCCACATGGCGGTAACCTCGTGAGCCAAGTCTAGGTACTTACTGAGCTTGTCCTTCTCAGCTTTCACGAGGTTCTCATCATGAGGTATGGTGATATCAACCAGTATTGCCCGGCGCTGGGATCGGTCGACCACCACGATATCAGGCTTATTGGCGACAATAGTCCTGTCCGCAATGATAGAGCGATCCCAGTAGAGCGTTGCATGGCCATTTTCGAGTATTGGCGCAGGTGCGTGCTTATAGTACGGCACCTCCGATTCAACAAGGCTATATCCAAGAGCAAGTTGCTGGTGAATTATTCTGGCTACTTGGTTGTGTCTGTGCAAATACTATATATTATTATTATTTAAATCTTTCAAACGGCATATCGTTAGGCTGTGACTAAGCAATCAAGCTTCGTCGAATCGTTATCGATTGACGCCGCTCGTGACAACCCTACCGACAATTACATTAGGCTGTTATCTCTTTGTGTGTTACACTGACACTTGTTTTGTTTCGGTTGGTGGAACGCACAAAGAAATTAAGGGCGAAATTACCTACGTGAAGTTGATTGGTAGAAGGGTCGATTAACAGATAAGAACTATTTTTACATTTACACTGACAGCATTACATTTAATATGCGCTAGATACGATAGATGCTAGAGTTGAATGAGAGAAATCGTGGTTCAATGCCCTTTAGCTCCGTTATACTAAGTACTAACTTTTTTTTTAAATATTTTACGAGTAAGCACAGTGCCTTGATCTCACCTGATGTAAAGTGATGATAAGACCAATGATGGAAGCGTACTTCACCCGGGATCCTCAGCTAGTGAGGCACTGGCTATCTTATCTCTAGCTACCGGAACACCACAATGCTACAAACATTATGTGACATATTTAGATAAGATGGTGGTAGCTAGCCAGGCGGACAAGCTCTACCACCAACCAAACCGAGTACACAAACATGTGCCCCCCCTGGAAATCGAACCCGGGACCTCTTGGTCTAAACCGGTGGTCTCAGCCACTAGACCACAGAGGTGCCGTGAACCTTTTCCTAATTCAAGCATATCAGTTTTTTAGGTGGGTTAGCGGGATTGTTATTAATTGTGTTAATATCGCAATCATCATCATCATACCCACTTTCACCGTCTGCAAGGCATAGACCGCTGCAGTCGCACGCCACTCTTCACGGTCCTGTGCATAAAATAAATAATAATAACAATAAAAATCACTCATTGTTATGGAGTAGTGGACTGTATGATAAATTGTTGGAAACATGTAGTATTTTATAAATATTTTACAAGTTTAATATAATACAACTATTCATGGAAAAATAACTGACAACAGGGGGTGCCGCGCGGAATTTCGAAAATTTACGTGTTTTTAAGTCACTGGTGCTAGGCGCTGAATAGGTCATAAACATTAAAACTACTAGTGTAGGTTAGCTTGATCCTTTCACAAGGGCATGGTTGTCTTGGAATTTGAAACAAATACCCAGAAACTGCATAAACAATACGTAAAAGTAATGATATATAAAACTTATTTCTTCGGAAACTTTGTAAATATAGCACAAATGAAACAATGATCCGACATCAAAATGTTTGTATTGATATTCCGCAGGTCACTGTCCACGTCCGCGCTGCACCCCCTTAAAACAACAACCAATGACTCAAACAACTAACATCATGTCAAAAAAGTCTTAGAAAATGTAAATAAATTTCTCAATTTGAATAGCAAAAAAGGTTTGGACCAGCCAGTCGCCAACACTCATATTAAAAAAAAAAAAAAATTGAAAAACTTTAAATTGTAATTGTTCTCAACAAAATTACATATAACTTCGAAATTAATGTTAAAATAAATAGTAATAAAAATGAGTTAAATATTAAGAAACTTATATCAACCAATTATTATTATTTACCCCATAAATTCAACAAATAAAACATACGTTTGCAAGTTTTCAACATAAATCAACTAATATTAACATCGATGGCTGATCGATGGTGGATGGCTGATAAGCCTAGGAACGCATTTCCTAGCAGCACGCGACAATACTAATGGACCCTGATGTTATCAGTGACGGAGAGCTTTTTTTCGCCCGGGCTGACAAGAAGTCGTACATGCGGTAAGTTTCCTGGCAAAAAGATGTAAGGTATTTTCCAGGGAAACCTTCACCGAAGCCTGTGACTTGCTACGCAGATGGTATCACTTTATAAATAACAAAATATATTTCATTTATTAAGGCAATCAGTCGTTTCAACCTTGTTAGTAACAATAAATGCTTAAAATTACGTTAATAGAGTGCTTCTATTTTCTTAGGGTCTTAAAAATAAACAATGAATAAACTTCGAATAGTTATTCCGTGTTTTGTCTCTTTTACTCTTTTTAAAATGACGTTTACATGACAGGAACAAAACACGGAATAACTATACGGAGCTTATTCTTTATTTATTTGTAAGGCACTTAATGTCTATCGGTAATCATGGCATTTCCGAATGCAACCCAATATTAATTTCTAAGTCCATTCATTATTAGATTTATCATGTCATTTGAATTCAGAGCAGCTATTATTTACTGTTGTTTTGTTTTAACTACAAAGCCAAGCCAAAGTAAATCAATTACGTATGACACAATAGTATAACCCCTCATTTTAAAATAAATTAATAATAAGTAAAGGTACTCCTTTGACTTATTATCAATTTATGAATAGAGTTATGAATAGAGTTGTAACTACTGTAACAACTCTATATACTCTAGAACTGATAGAAATTCGACGACAGCCGAAACACGAAGTTACAGAAGAAGAAAGAAGGAACACGTACAATCTTGTTTTAAATGCTAGGCAGTATCCTTGCTCTCAAGAAGGGAGCTTGTCACGAATGTAGCCTCAATCGATGTTTAATATTGTGACTAATAAATAAGAAACCGTACACATTTATATATTCGTAACAGATATTAATAAAAGCAAAGGATCCCTCAATAAAGCGTGTCAAAAATTAATTTCCCGTCCGTCTGTTTGCGCTGCCTTCCATATTAACGACGATCGATCAGCCCGTATTGTTTCGGAGCTTCATCAAACATTCTTTCTTACTCTATCATAAATAAGGTTCTTGGGGAGTTGTATGTGTAAGTATAATATTTGTTATTTTTTAGTTGAAAGTCACATGTAATTTAACCAATATAAGACAGAGAAATAAAAATGGATAGTCATATATTCAATGCCATTTACAAAAATAGTTCAAGGTAATGCTTAAGCGTAAAAAATATATTTTTTTAAATGAATAAGATAATAAGAAACATTTATTGACCTGCACAAAAACAAATACAAACAGATGAGAAAAAATAAAATTAAAATAACAAAAATAAAAAAATAAAAAGAAGAAGAACATCATCATCAAGAAGAAAAAGAAAAGAACATCATAAAACACTAACACAATCCTTGCCAAAAAAATGATATATATTATTACGTGAAGCAAAAACTTTGAACCCGTTTTTACGAAAATCGCGCGGACGGAGGAGTATGAAATTTCGCACACTTATAGTTTATATAGAGAAGGTTATCCGAATGTTAATATTTCTTTCTAATTATGCTTAAAAAATACATTAAATCAACAAAAACAACATTAAACACACCACCATGTCTTGACATACACGTATTGTTTGTCTTTAATGCGGCCGACATCTGTCAATGCCAATTCAAACTCACATTCTATCTTTTGTAATTTTTCATTGCTTAGGATACCTACAATCCGTGCAGCCTTAATAAAATTACGGTCGAATTTCGATCACTGGGCGACCACTAGTATAAATAAAAGAGCATGTTTCAAAATTTAATTGGTGATTCAATCAATCTTATCTCAATCAAGACCAGTCTCGATTCGCACGCCTCGGAAAACCTAGTAGGAGATATATAGCCTATCCTTTCTAGAAACCCCCTGAGGATGTTGTATCACCAGCTTGTGGAGGACTTTTTGAGGACCTTTAGTTTCTTGCCACCCACAAAAATCCGATTACGCTGTAAAGGCCATCGGTGAAAACATCATCATCAGCTTATTTTTTAAGTCCCCTCTGCTAGGGCACGAGCCTTCCCGAGCAGCCGGGATCAATGGTTAAACCATTCCGAAGCACGGAGAAGCTCGATTTGATAAATTTTTGGCCGTGGGCACCCATCCGATGACCGGCCTTTACGAAAGTTGCTTAACCTTAGCTGTCGCAGGCAGAGCGCGTCTCCTCAATCTTTATTGCACAATATAAAAATAAGCATGACAGGCGGACTTAATGCTAACTGGCATTCTTTACCAGTCGACCTATAGGCTAAGCAGAGAGATTGGAAAGTGGTGCGACAAATAGTGACAGTGAAACATATACCACATAAATTTATAACAACCAAAATATACATATTATGTTTAATACATTAAATTAGAATAATATAAAAAAAGTATTATTTTTACCCCGTGTGGTGCCGGGGGTAAAGAATTGCACCACCCCATCTCTTCCCGTGGGTGTCGTAGAAGGCGACTATGGGACCATTCCAGAGGATGGGCAGCAGCGTCTCTCTGGGATTATTCTCACCTTACTGCGATCGCCAACCCGCCTGCCAAGCGTGGCGATTATGGCAAATTCCCCTCAAAATTATTTGAGGGAGGCCTTTGTCCAGCAGTGGACGTCTTTTTAGCTGAGATGATGATGATGATGATGATTATTTTTACAAAACAAATATTAAATGCGATGGTAAGACACATCCCGCCTGTTAATGATTGATCTTAATAGCTCATGGCCCAGTGGCTTGCTAGCATTTAATGGTGCTTACCTGTTTCCCTCTAAAATTTATAACAAAGCCTCTTTCTTATATGGCTATATATAGTTATATATACATACCGCCTACATTGCATCTTGCAGCGCCATCTAGTCGCACTTATTTTTTTTTATATTAAAAGGAGGCAAACGAGCAGGCGGGTCACCTGATGGAAAGTAATCGCCGCCGCCCTTGGACAACCCGCAAAACCAAAGTAATCGCAGATGCATTGCCGGCGTTGAGGAAGGAGTTGGATCTTGAGGAAAAAGTAGGAATTGGGAGGGAGGAGGGGCGAGAGATGGGCCTCCGGTACTTTCACTCACCAGACGGAACACAAAAGCAACGAGTACCATTGTTTCACGCCGATATTCTTTAGATTTAGTTTTATTAATAATAATGTTTCCACAACCACAAAAATAAGGAGATTGCAAAAAAATAAGCTTCTCTCACGGACAGCCCCGCTACACACGATTTTAAAGTTTATACTGACACCCCCCACCAACCGTCTCGGGTCGTCAACTCTAAAGTCGACTACCAAATGTCCTCCTTGGTGGCGGAGTTGTAAGCCCACTCACTTCTCAGTACCTATCCAGGTACTTCGCCAGTTCCACAATCCTACGCGGCTGACTTAACCGGAGACATTGCATCTAGCGGGCGGTTCTACTAGTTATCCAGACTAGTGCCGGAGATGTTGGAAGCTCAAACTATGGACAACTCACGTGCCCCGCAAATCCTTTCGCTTAAGGCCCCACCAAGACCGCTACTCGGGCCCGCTCGCTGCGCATGAGATGGAAGCGTGGCCAGACCTCAACCAGACAAACGAACATTCCCACCTTTACAGCTAACCACATAGCCACCACGAGTCCAACCCATGTCCGAGCCCTGCCAAAGACGCCCGCGAAGGCATAACAAGCAGGGGGCTTAGGATCCGAACTCCCGTTGTACCCTTGTAAAGACAGCTGGACCCATAATTCCAGCTGCCATACCCTACCTATCAGGGTCAGTAGATATGGACCCTCTCATGGACACAGAATCTAGGCCCATCACAAACCAGTCCGAGCGCAGCTGTTGCGCAATTTAGTGTCCGTACCTTCTGGAGTCTCCATATTTTATGCCACAGCTCAGTGATAGACCGTCTTCTTCCTCAATTTCGTTCAGTTTTTATTCGACAATACACTCTAAATGCCTTACAAATAAATAAACAAAGAATGAGGTCCGAAAAATTATTCCGTGTTTTGTTCCTGTCATGAACCTATTCGGACCTTATTCTTTGTTTATTTGTTTGTAAGGCATTTAGTAAGGTAATATTAATAATAGCGACATATGAACCTCTTTCTTTAGATACTTATCTTACATAATGGTAGTAGGTATAGTTGCAATCCTATGGTCAGTGGTTCCTAATTCCCCAGTGGTTGAGTAGTCCGGATAATGCGCATCCATTTTTAGTCCTACCGTCAGATACAATTAGCAGAAATGTAGGCTATGCGCTTTCCCGTTATAAGAATAACCAGATAAAAAACCTAAGAAATTTAGGGTCTAGATTTTACTATTAAAACGTGTTTTTGAAAATTTACTTATTATAGTTCTAAAGTCATAATCAGGCAACCGACTCACTATTGAGATGTTTTTTATTTAACCGACTTAAGGCCTTGATAACTTTGACAACAACCTTCATAATCATCATCATTGTCGTCACCTCACCATCGTCCATCACTATCGTCCACTGCTAGACAAAGACCTTTCCCCAATGATCTCCAAAACAACCGGTATTGTGGTGCTCCTAACACAAAAATAACCTTGTATTATCCTAATCCACTCAGCATCTGTATTTGTTACAAATTTTTAGATAGTATACATATGTATAGGTATTGTTAGTGGATCCCTGTACAAAGTAGGGACGTGACGGAACTGGGAGATGGGACCATAATACAACGGGGAAGAATATTCGCTCTTAAAGTATCGATGCCAATTGCAATGCGATAAAGAGATCGTGTTACAAAGATGACTTTTTACCATTTATGCTATGCAGCAGTGTAATGGGGGACCGGGAGACACTTGAAAAGAAACGAGTGTAGTCTTTGATGTGTGATTTATTACTAAGTAAATCATGCTTAGTGATACAGCAAGGGGCAAGTAACTCATACACTACCATATATACCGTTACAACAATATGATTTGGTACCATTTACGCTATATAGCATCTGTTTAGGAAATTGTGTAAGTACAATACACCACACCTAGGCATAAATCACGCTGTGTTTTCTTAATCAATGGCGTCGTGCGGATTGAGCCACGATAGCATAGTTGGTAGTGCACCTGACCTGGCATGTCATGGGGTGCGGGTTCGAATCCTGCTCGTGGAAATTTTTCAACACTGTCTTTTTTCACACAGTGTTAAAGTTATTGCAATTACATTTACATTGTACAATTTTATTATCTTTTAATAAAAGATAATAACGAACTCATTCATGGAAATTATATTCCCCCGACCCCCTTAGTATCTTTAAAAATGTGAGACTTTACTTGAGACCTTGCATCGCTTGTCTCATTTGCCAACACTTACAGTCGCTTACAAACACTAAACGGTTGATAATCCACCATCATTTCACATTTTTGTTGACAAATTTGACAAAACACATATTTTTGATTGGTCACTTTCCCACCAAGAAGTCTCATATCGTCAGCTTAGATTGAAAACTTCTTATCTCCACTTTTGGTCGAAAATGACTTTTTGGTATCGTTCGACGCGGAATTTCTTAACGCATCGTTTCGTTTTAATTGTGTTTTTAAATTCGCAACCACATTTTTACTTAAATTCAAGAAAAACGTGAATAGGTCTAGGAACAAGTAATAGAAAAAATATAGTATTTTTTGCCCCCTGGAAAATAAGGTCCGATGGAGTTAAGCGGTTTTCGATCTAAGCTGACGATATAATATTTAACAGAATCATAACATGCGCCCCGACAGTCCATTACAGCATAATATAGATCGGAGTCGTCACCATAATCATCAAGAGCTCATTTTATGTCCCCACTGCTGGGACACAAGCTTTCGCTATGGGTAGCGAGATCAGGTCATAAACCACCACGCGGGCCGAGCGTATTGGTGGTTGTTATCGACTGCAATGCAAATGCAGCCAGGACCAGCGGCTTTATATGTCTTCTGAAGCACAGGAGAGATCGAGATATAAGATTTTTGGTCACCCATCCGATGAACTGCCTTTGCAAAAGTTACTTGACTTCAGCACTCAGACCGAGCGCGTTATTGCACTCCATCAAGCTTTTTAAATAACACTTAGCAGAATCAAAACGCGCGCCCTGACAGTCCATTACAGCATAATTCAGATCGGAGTCGTCAGTCCGCCAGCTGGCGCTGTTATTAAAGGGCGGATAATGAACAGTGGAGCCATCTAGACGGTCACCGTTCGCGCAAATTATCCCACATTAGAGTGCTGACATCTGCGCCCGTAGCGATATTATCGCATCAGCTATAGATCTGGGGAGATATCGGCGAATGTTATCGATGAAATGTGAAATGCATTCTCGACGAGAAACATGTTAACTTTATAGGGGTCTAAAAAAGCTATAGACTTTGTACCAAGTAGCACAGTTTGGACCAAGTTTTAAACATAGCTAATACGTAATACAATATTGCTATGACGAATATGTCAATAGCAACTGTAGCGCTGATTTTCAGAAGAGTCCGTAATATGTGCGACTGATAAGTTACATGGAAATATTATCTATACTAATATTACAATATGTATGTATGTATGTATGTTTGCAACGAATAAACTCAAAAACTACTGGACCGATTTAAAAAATTCTTTCAACATTAGAATGCTACATTAGAGTTGATTAACATAGGCTATATAAATCTATCTAAATATATAAAAGAAGAAAGTGACTGACTGACTGACTGACTGACTGACCATCAACGCACAGCCCAAACGGCTGAAGCTACAATCATGAAACTTGGCACGTAGGTTCCTTTGGTAGTGTAGATGAGCACTAAGAACGGATTTTTGGAAATTCTAATTTTAAGGGGGTTAAAAGGGGGGTGAAAGTTTGTATGAAAATCCGTCAGTTTTGAAGTAATGATCTTATAATTTTGTGTTTGGACTGAAGATTAAAAAATAAATTACACGTGTCTCAGCGATTTTGATTATTACATCCCCATGAGGGTGAAAAGGGGGATGAAGTCATGGGAATAATGAAATCGTCTAGAGACTTGAAATTTTGCACATATATGTTTTATATTGTGCAGGCATCTACTAAGAAAGGATTTTTGTGAATGCCACCCCTAAGGGGGTGAAATAAGGGATGAAAGTTTGTATAAAAGTCGGTCAGTTTTGAGTTAGTATCTTCGAATTTTGGGTTTGGGCTGAAGATTAACGCAAATTAAGGTTTTTTGGGAATTCTGTCCTTGGGGAAGGATCATGCGGGATGAAATGTTGTGTAAAAAAGTCTTTACAAAGGCAAAATTATTAAAAATACTTTTAAGTCTTTACAGTCTGTTGGTAAGTATAAAATGGCTCAACGCATAGATATAGGAATTAAATAGGGACGGGATAGGGATAGACCTAACTTATCAATGTTAAACATTGACGTGTAACAATTCTACCGAAATAATTTTCATTTTATATCGTTTTAATTTCATTTTCTGATAAGTACATAAGGGGTCAGTAGTGTAGCAAATCAAAAATAGGAATCCTATAAAGAATGTATTACCTAACAATTACTTCTGTAGATGGGTTTCTAACTACTTAATAAATGAATCAGTGATAGGAAATAAGTAAGTGTAGGTACCTAGGTATAATCCGCGGCGCCTAACGTGAGCTCTGGCTACCATACTATCAGTATCATAATCAGAGCTCACGGTAAGTACAGTATACAGACGAGTTGAACTCATTTGTGTACTGTATCTATTCACGTTTTAAAAAATTAGAAGCATTGCATTGCGGATGCATTCCTCTTAGATGCGATGATGATTGTGACTGCTTCAGTTAATTGGCAACGATTACGTCACAAGGACGTAATGATGTTCCCTTTGAATTCAAGAGACTGCAGTTTCCTTTGAAAGTCTGCTTTGCCATGACAATTAATAAGGCTCAAGGACAAACTCTGAAGTATGCTGTAGTATGCTGTATGCATGTAGTCCACGCGTGCGAAGCCGCGGGCAAAAGCTAGTATAATATAAAGCTATATAAAACTCAAAAACTACTGGACCGATTTAAAAAATTCTTTCAACATTAGAATGCTACATTAGAGTTGATTAACATAGGCTATATAAATATATATATATATATATAAAATACTAAAAAGGCCAATTTAATTTTCCAATACAAAATTATTTGTTTGTTTTGTTGTCATGGAAACTATTGATATATACTTATTTAACTCAATGATGGAAACTGTCAAAGCGGTACGAAGTCCGCCGGGTCAGCTCGTTATACTATAAAGGTACAAATAAAGTGAAGGTAGATACCAACTCCTTTCAAGCGCTTAACGTTTTAGCCGAATAAACGGGACATGGTCACGGGCTGACTGAAAATCACAAGGATATCATCCAACGTTTATCGTAAGCACCTAGTTAGTATCCACCAAACTACAACAAAAACAGGGAAATCAAATAAGATTCGTTTTCCCTGTTTCCATACGTTCATTGAGTCCAATAAATAAGCCGCTCCATCTTTTAACTTATCGTCACTTACTTTCCACAGCAAGTTCTGCCCAAGAAATAAAACCTTCAATAAAAGAAATCACCTCAAAAATTGGGAAAAGAACAAGTCGGATAAAAGCTAACAAGAACTTATCACATTATCCTTTAGAAACCTACTTTCACAATCCAATATCTAAATTGCTACTTTCCAATAACATTATCATTTTTATACAATCGCTAAGGTAACGAACGATGCTCGTATATATTCATCACTCATCGTTGTCAAATAGTATTAATTCAATGGGATATCGATAACTTGCCCTATATTAATCCAGTGAAGACATCAGGATCGTTTTCTAACCGTCATACTGAAGAGAGGGACGGCAACAGGAATTTTATTAACTGTGATAGCCGAAATCTAGGGGAGGGGACGTCCTAAAATATGGTTTAAAGGAAGTTTCGTTTTGACAGTTAAAATAGATAACTATAGATAAGATAGGTACTAAAATATCATGGTAGTTCTTTTGTAGTACTATGTACACTACCTACTAAAATTGCATGCCGTCTAGAGTAATTTGTTAGTGTACCTACTCCTAGCATCTGTGCTAAATGTATTGGTAAACATCTTAGCTCGTATTAGAAATTTTATCCTAAGTTTACTAAGTCTAATTTTATCTGAGAAAACTACTAAAGTGTTAAGCTTGTATCGTATTGTTTTAAGTTCGTCTTGATATGAATAATTTAAATGTATCATTACAACTAAAAGTATCTTAACTTAATCATAAAATAGGGTTTGGGATGTTTTCCATTTTTTGTATTAAAACAGACAGATTAAAAAAACTAAAAGACCTTTTCAATGGAAAAATAAATTTATTTACAACTGTAAACACGTACCATTGATAACTAAACACAAACATACAAGTGTTCTCATACAAAAATTTGACCTGAACCCGACGGCTCAAGTACTCGAATACCGCGAAAAAAGTTTTGACAGAAATTTGTTCTATGTAAAGTGGTCTGTCGCTATGTAGGCTATCCTTGTTTCACTTACGATTTTTGTTGCATTCAGACTACGGCTGCGTTCAGCTTAATGTAAATAAACATAAGAGTTATATGAGACGTGATCACGCAGACGAATTTCGTCTGCTTGCCAGTGGAAGGCTATTTGACAGAAGACGAATATCGTCTTTTTGCCAGTCGAAAGGTTATGTATTTAGTAAGTATGGCCATACTCTTTATCGCGCATCTGCTTAGATTTAGGTACGGACTACACACATAAATATTGAACGCCTGGGTGGCCGAATGGCAAAGAGCCCCAAGATCACGGATTCGACTCACAGGTCGAGTAAAGTGTGTTTCAGATTTTTCGACGCATAGTCCGGGTTTGTAATCACCAACCGGCATTTGGCAACCGTGGTGATTAAGCCATTACCCATTAATTGTAGCGATGACTTGATTTCAATGAGGGAAGCCTTGGCCCAGCAGTGGGACAGTAATAGGCTGATACCCACTACGCAGCAAGTCACAGGCTTTAGTGACTTACTACATAAATATTGACAGAATACATTTACATAAATAAATAAATAAATAAATAAATGTTTCCCACACTCACACCAATTATCTAGCCCCAAGAAAAGCTTCCTAAGAAACTCGTTATATGGTTAACTAGACAACGGATAAACATACTTAATATACTTAAATACATACTTATTATACATAGGAAACACCCAGACCCAAAACAATATAGAAAAACAGGTATTTCTAAATTGATCCGACCGGGGATCGAACCCGGGACCTCAGAGATAGCGACACCATGAAAACCGGTGTGCAAGCCACTCGACCAAGGAGGTCGTCCAACAACAAACTTATTATATTTATACAAACTTATTATATTTATCACTACAAATACATTCAAGCTTTTTTACAAAGATATCCTTAATTACCAAAATTTGGAGTGACATCTATAATTACTTTGAACTATCATGTTACCGAAGTGAAAAGAAGGCGTATCACGATCTGAGTTCCTACCATAGCGTTTCTCTCATTAATCAAATCGTAAATTAGCATTCATTTCCCTTAACACAAATAGCTTTGAACAAACTTCGGCGAGTTTTAAGCAATCCCAGTGAAGCCATTTTGCGAAAGAATCGAGTTACAAGTCAAATAGTTGTCGGCGAAGTATTCCGCCCCCAAAAAACTCCTATTATTAAAATTGTACAAGCACAAATTCATTTTCACTATTTTAAGGGTTCCGTCGATTTGGTATTTTTTATACTTATTACTTTTCAGGAAACAGGATGGAAATACCACAGAGAGAAAGGGCCATAAACCACCACGCGGGCCCAGTGCGCATTGGTGGTTGTTAACGACTGCTAATGCAGCCGGGACCAACGGCCTTACGTACCTTCCGAAGCATGGAGGAGCTTGAGATAATAAAGTTTTGGTCACCCATCTGATGACAAACCGAGCGCTTTTACCACTGCACCTTCACTGCTTGCGCAAGGATGTCTGACACCTTTAGCTTTATAACCGTAAGGTTGGTAGGGGTTGCCAGGATAAACTTTAAAGTCGTGTGGAGTTGGGTTGCACCTTCACTGCACCAGCTTCGCCTCCTTTTCTTGTGAAATTATATTGTAAAAATAAGAATTTAAAAAATAAGTTCTATAAAGACTAGTTCGAAACTTTAATTATAAAATTTGACACCATTTTAATGGTGTATTTATACAAAAAACTTACTAATAACAATAGAAAGAGAAGTAACGGTGCTGCAAAAGTGCAAACCTTATTAATAATTAGTAACATTTATACTTTACTTTTTACTTTTTTTTACCAAGCGTGGCGATTACGGCAAATACCCCCATGATTATGATCCTTGGGGGAGGCCTTTGTCCAGCAGTGGACGTCTTTTGGCTGAGATGATTGATTGATACTTTATTTTTACTAATTTCATACGATTTTTGTGTGCAATAAAAACGTTAAAGTAATTTTAAACAGGAAGCCCGTTAACAATTACTCTAATGTTTAATAATGACCATGACAGTTTAAAAAGTTATAATGCACCATTATAAATACCGTTAACACCTATCATGAACTAGATTATTCATAATATAACTTTTTATTTGGGAATTCCAACTTATTGCTTAAGCTTACAAGTGAAAGAACAACATAATTGTTCTCCCTCCGCCGACCCCTAAAGCCTTCTTACAAAGTTTATTTTGAGAACTCCAGCGCAGAGTTTAACATAAAATTGACGCGGTCGAAAACAGGGGCGTGCCTAATGGCGGATCGGAGAGACCCAAACTTTAGAACTCAAATAAAGGGAACCTTCCAATGACTTCCCTTGATACTTAGCGGTGTGAGACTTTTGTCAGATCATTTTTGACTTCAACGGGCTTAGTAACTGTGGAGCTGAAGAAACTGATCGCTGAAAAAAAAATTAAATTTTTTCATATGGTGAGTATATGGCGAGTTATGGTCCAATCTTTATTATAAGAGGGATATATACCATAGTTTTAGGGATCATAATCCTTTGTTTTTACTCGGTAAAGTACTTTGCCTATACACCGCGGATAAGGGGACCCAGGCTATGTGGGACTCTCCTACTCTTTTCTCATCCAGCCAATAAAGCGGTCGGCAGAGTGAGTTCGCTTCATCATCATCATCATCATCTCAGCCAAAAGACGTCCACTGTTGGACAAAAGCCTCCCCCAAGGATCTCCATAACGACCGGTTTTGTGCTGTTCGCATCCAGCGGCTTCCCGCGGCCAGATCGTCGGTCCACCTTGTTGGAGGTCTGCCCACACTGCGCTTTCCGGTACGCGGTCGCCACTCAAAGACTGTTCCGCTTCAGCGGCCATCAGTCCTGCGAGCAATGTGCACTGCCCACTGCCACTTGAAACAAAATACTTTATGGAAACAAAAAAAACACAGACATGATAAGAAATAAATTTAAAAAAAGAAGTTGAAGTCCGACAAATAATGGTGGCGGTTTGCTAGACGTTTTGACGAGACATATTCGGACAAAGGTACGAGTTAAAAGTAAAAGTGAAAATATATTTCTTGAAAATACATAATTGGTTTAGAATTACAGGTTTTGGGACACCTTATTTAACTTGACACTAACGGGTATTTATGTGTTAACCCTTTAACGGGCATATCATGTTCAAATTTTTCATTGGTTTTCGACCTAATCTTAATTGTATAAAGTTCAAAATATGGTGGCAATATATATGCCACTGCCTTATAAAGGGTTAAAAATGGCTGTTTTTATAAAACGCAATATTCAGTAATTTATATATTATATATATAAAAGTAATTTGCAGAAGATATATACATATGACTTAGTCTTGTCTTTACCAAATATTCTTCTTCTTCTTTCTTCTTTTCGAGTCAGCGGGTTCAGCTATATTTTGTCGGACCAATAGCCACGGCTATTGCTTCATTATTGGCCTCATACATGTTTTCCAATGTGCAGGTGGCTGGGCATAGAGGACAATGGAGGAGGTGCTCCATTGTCTGTGATTGGGCTCCACAGTCACAATGCTCTTCAAAATAAAAATATTAATATTGCCCTACAGAGCAATTGAATATTACATAGGCAATCACAAGAGTGCCTACGTAACTACTACGACTAGGGTAAATTGTTTGTTCCCATTATTATATGCTTAACACCTGCTATGTTTTCACAATTTTGTGGCAATAAAAATTTATCTTATCTTATCTTGTAATTAAACCGGTGGTAAGGCCCTCTTCATCTATTTTACACAAATACATGCAATTTAATTTCAGAAGTTATAAAACTAGACTTCATTACTTTTTAGTTAAGTTAATATGTTTACTACACATTTAAATGAAATATTATACGGACCTCTTCGTATACTTAACGCGGCTAAAATAACGTATGTACATTAATTAACGATTAACGTTCCTTCATTATTTTGTTCGTCAAAATAATGTATGTCCATTTTAGCTGAGAATTTTCTCCTTTTTATAAGAAGACGTTAGAATCAACAAGTACTTCATCCCTCAGTCACTACATAAGTGTTAAGAAAACAAGGAGATCTCAGCGCGTGTGTGGTGAACGATCTCTCTGTACACATATCTGTTTGGGAAGCCGCTAAACCACTTAGTTTTTCTATCGGGCCACGATAAATTCTTAGCGAAATCTCCTTAGAGTGGTACAAGTCACAAACGGCGGGTAATTTTCTTAATATAACTTTAAGTGGCTTCCGTGCTTCGGAAGCCGTTGGTCCGACTGCATGAGCAGTCGTTAACAACAACCAATCCACACTGGGCCCGCGTCTCTAGTGTGAGTTTCACTTACCTTGTGATAACGGTAACGAAAACCTATATTTGTATTGCATTGAAACAGCGCCTGACTAAAGGAGAGTTAAAATTTGCTATACCTATTCTCGTTTTGTAAAAATGTTCGATCTTTTTGATATTCATGTACAGTCTGGCTGGTTTGTGTATTTCTTTTTATATTAGTTGTTACTCGCGACTTCATCTCACAGGAACCTGTGACCACGATAAAAAGTATGCTTTGTCCTAGTCCGGCTGCTCATGCTGTATCTATGTACAAAACTTCATCCAAGTCCGTTTAGCCGTTCTCTATTGATGCGCTTACAGCATTTCATTTTCAATAACATAGATTTAAATATTTTAAATATATTTTCCTTATATCTGTCTGCTGCCAATAATATAACCTACTGAAAACCTCTCTCAGTGTGTTTTTTCCACAATGTTAATAAATAAAATCCGCTTTCTACCCGTGCCTTACACCAAGACGCTTCGGAGTTAACTATCCGCAATTTACTGCTAATTCCCCACAAGGATAAAGCCTTGATACAGCCAGCCTGATGGCGGCTGGCCAACGGGATATTGTCAACAAATTAATTACGAAACAAAACAAAACATCAATATTACCTACCTACATAGAAAAGTTGAAGAGCTAGATGGCGCAGTGGTTAACGCGCCCGGTCTGCGAGTGCTGCGGTTAAGCAACTTTCGGTAAGGCCGGTCATTTGATGGGAGACCAAAAATGTATCATCTTGGGCTCCTCCGTGCTTCGAAAGGCACGGAAAACTGTTGGTACCGGCTGCATTGGCAGTCGTTATCAACCACCGCTAAGCACTGGGCCTGCTTGGTGGTTTGTGGCCCATTCTCCCTATCATAGAGAAGGCTCGTGCCCCAGCAGTGGGGACATAAAAATGAGTTGATGATGATAGAAAATTTATTACTTTTTTACTTACTCCATTGGCGCAGGGACCCAAAGTGAGTCTTGGCCTCCGATACGAGAACTTGCCACTTTCCCCTGACTATTGCAGTCTCCTGCCAGTTGACGGCTCCAAGGTCGCGCAGGTCAGCTTCCGCCCTATCGCTCCAGCGGTACCTGGGGCGACCAATCCGTCGCCGGCCGATCGGTCGACCCAAGTGTGCTCTCTTGACGCTTCGATCTTCTCCCATTCGCAGCATGTGACCGAGCCAGCGGAGTCTGTGTGATTTATATTATTTTTTTTTATTTAAAGAAAAGTCATCATGTAATATACGAGTATTACAATCATCACACCTATAGATAGGTACCTATATAGAAAAGCTAATTACGTAACATATAACTTTCGCTTTTTAACTTTGCATTGTGTGAAGATTTATTCAATACTTATAGAATTTATTTTCGTCTTCGACTTTCTCTGTGAGTTCTCGATTCTAAATCTATATCTAGATTTAGATATTACCAATCCAGGTACTACCAACAGTTTCTGTTAAAAAGAAACGATTTTTATAACAATACTCCACCAATATACGTATTATCCATATTGATAACCGAATTAGGAGATCAATTGCCTGGAGGGGCCACAACCACAAGGTGATTGATACAAAATCGGCTTGTGGTTTCTTTAATAAATCTTGTAGTTCTTAAGTAGTTTGTTTGTGTAATTATATAAGTGTGTGCATAGTTCGCTTCCTAATAAGCCTATTTCAGTTTATGCATGTCGTGGCAACCTCTAATTAAGACAGCGCCTTAGAATGTAACCCAATATCTGTTGTTTTATAAATGTACATGGTGTTTGTTTTGTTGGTTGTCCTTAAATAAATAAATAAATAAATAAATAAATAAATTATATATTGACACGTGAAGTAAAAACTTGCACATGGAGAAGTGTGCGATTTGAAATAATTAAAGTTTATGGATAAGAAGTGCAGAAAGATACAGTCTATGTATAGTATGTGTTACATTACATTGTATATATTGTATATTTTCCGAAAATTACGGTCACATTTGGACCAAGGGGCGATCGCTTATTTTAATTTATTTGACCATACTATAACAAACACTGTAAAGGTTGGTTACAAAGTAAGATTTATTTATTCTTCATAGCTCTAGCGTTAGGCATATAGTAAAACTACTATTTGATATATCTTATGTTATTCCGATTGGCCAATCAAAGTGTCGTTCTGCTAATGGCAATTTAAATAGACCTCAGTCAGTTGCGGGAATGCCAACGACAGTTTAAGCTTGCAATGTTATAGGAATATGTTTGGATGCTTTTACTCGTATAAGCTATCCATGTATCTTATACCCAGATATTATGTATGCTGGAATCATACGAACCCAAACTCGATGGGTTTGGATGGGATGGGTCGTTTAATTACCGAGTTCCTATGGCCATCTTCCAGCTCCATCATCAGACCCTAGTTACCATCTAGCACCAAAATACTCGTCAAGACGGATCAAACGAGTCCAAACTCGATGGGGTTGTGTCGTTTAATTACCGAGTTCCTATGGCCATATTCCAGCTCCATCATCAGACCCTGGTTACCATCTAGCACCAAAGCACTTGTCAAGACGGATCAAACGAGTTCAAATTCGATGGGGTTGTGTCGTTTATCAACCGAGTTCCAATGGCCACTTTCCGGTTTCCTCATCAGATCAGCTCCATGACATAATCAATTTGCATTGTCATCTGATTTACACATACATGCAAAATTTCAGCTCAATCGGTAACCGGGAAGTAGAACAAATTTAACTTGCAAGATTCGATTACAGACACCGAGAAACCAGGTGAAACTAAATAAGGATAATTAGACTTTATTAAAAGTTAATAAGGTCTAATGACAAAAAAGTTGACCAGCAACAAACACCGATAATAAAAAAGAAATCCATTTGCAAATCCATCCGATGTTTGTTGTGAAAGGAGGCTTTATCTCTGCCCGCTCGACAAATGAACGCGTTTTTTAATTTATTCCTTTTTTCCAACTGAACCACTTCACTGATTAAACGACGCTCAAACTTTCATACGTTTATCATTTAAATTCGTATTGTGTAAAGGATTCTCGAGGGTCAATCGATATATCGTATCGTTATGTCGCCCGAATGAAAAATATCTGTTCGAATTAAACATTCAGTGCGTTCAGACAACGTCAAAGGGAATTTTAATTTGTATTCATGGCCATGCATACATTTTAAACCAGTTTTACATACATGTCGAAAATTAAATACAACTCGAAAAATAATATATTTATTCTGCTACTTGTACTCACTCGCATCTTCTTGCATATCTGAGCACAGTCAACTGCTCTTTTAAAACTCTTTTAAGTAAGTTATTTATAAAAAGGCTTATCTCTCAGCTAGGAGAGACAGTTGTAGTTTGAGATTTTTTATATAGTAGGTATTTACATGTTTGAGTACTCGGTTTGGTTGGTGGTAGGGCTTGTTTGTCCGCCTGGCTAGCTACCACTTTTTTATCTAAATATGTTGGCACAACTTTAATGTTTGGAGCATAATCGTGTTCTGGCAGCTAGAAATAAGATAGCCAGTGCCTCAGTAAATGAGGATTCCAGGTAAAGTGCGCTTCCACCTTTGGTTTCCACCTCATCACTTTACATCAGGTGAGATGAAGGTCAAGCTCAAAAAATCTACGACCTGATCTTATTATTAATAAAATCTCATAGTAAAAGCGGGAAAATACTAACGATTTCAGCTAAGATTAGCAAGACAAAGAAATTGTAAGCATCAATCATGTCGCGTCGGCTCGTTTCGCTGCATTGTGTTGTAGCTGTTCCAATACTCTTCGCTCATCGCTTCATAATCTAAAATTAATATTCAATGGAGCAAAACTGAGCTGCCGGCAATTTGATATTAATTAAGAGGTAAGCCCCGGCGCTCGGTAATTGAAGACCAATATAATGTAAGTAACTATTGCTTTACATTAAGTTTTTAATACCAACATTTGGTTTGCCACTTCAAGGAAGATCGACAGTTTTTTATTTTATTTAACCTAACACACCTAGAGAGGTGAAAGAAGAGTCTTTCAATTCAGAGATATCTTCTACAGATAAGCTCATATTTGTATATATTTTGTATGACTTATTGTATTTAGGTAAAATACTTTGACTACGATAATAATATGGCTGTGGGTTAATCATTATTATTCTCATCAGCTCATTTTATGTCCCCACTGCTGGGGCACGAGCCTTCCCTATGGATGGATAGGGAGAACGGACCATAAACCACCACGCGGGCTCAGTGCAGCTTGGTGGTTGCTAATGCAGACATTATTATAATATAATCATTATTATTAACAAATATTGTACTAGTTATTTATGATATGATATTAGTAACTGCGATCAGTAATGGTCTTAAAACTCCCTGATACGCAAAAACATTAACCATTTATTATTACAACGTACACCTTTTTATTTTTATAATTAGGACAGAAAAAATACTGAAATTAACGTTAACGCCTTTACCTCAGACTTCTTGTCTTGTCTTTAACTTAAACGTATAGTAAGATGCAATCTGCAAACTCAATTCCACGTCTCCCCTTTTGTCGTTTCTTTGAGCAAAGCACAGAAACGACAAACGGTTAATTTGCATGATTATACCACGGATGCCGACGTATCCTGCTGTAAAGCCAGTAGCATTTGGCAGCCTTAAAGGGTCAAAAACAGAAACGCTACGAGTTGGTCTAATATTCGATGTGATCGACATTGTCAAAGGTATGATTTAGGCATAGACTAGATGTGTACCTATCGATTTATAAAAAAAGTTTAGAGTCAAAAGTGTGGGACCTAATTGAGATCCCTGGAGTACGCTTCTCATATTCTGTTACGTAACAAGAATGTTCGGTAAAAAGCATTAGTCTGTATGTAGTGAGTTATTTGGCTGTCCAATCGTCCAACACTTCGTTATTCTTTAACAACTCATGTCCTTCAAGACACCTATCAAACAGACATAACTCATATTCTACTTCATTGAATCACTTTAAATTTGTAACAAAGGAAAATAACATATAACTTGTATCTGTTTTATAGATATTTCTATAGCTACAAAAACGATTTAAAGTAGTGGCACGGAACAAAGCTAAAATAACAACAACCACATTCCCACATAAAAAGACAGACCCTGAACATGAGCGCCCAATTTTGAAGATCTTTTCACAAAGGGATAACATTGTTTCCACACATCGCAAATTAAAGCTAGTGGTTCGACAAAAACTTGTGAGGACTTAACCACAATGGAGAAGACTGCAGAAGGTAAGGTTCATACATGACGCTCTCGAGCAACGCACACATAGACTATATTAAAATTTGCTCGCGATATCATGAACATGGATATATTATATTCAATAAAAGGCTTTCACAATTTTCTGACATCATAAAAGCCAAATGAAATGTAATGAAGGTAATTTTGAATACCAAATAAATTATATAGGTATCTTCTTAAATATTTACAACATTGATAACAAAATAATTAAACATTAAAATATTGCATCATTAACGTGCACATCACAGCCTGTTAAATATTAGGAAGATTTAAATAATCATACCTACATAATCAGATAATTATACCTGTAACGCATACCTACTCATAATAATCATAAACATGAGATTTCACAGTGAAATTAAATTACTTATTTAGTTCAGAAACACTTTGTCGCTAACTGTATTTGGTACAAATGATTTTTATTACGACAAAATCGGCGGTTATAACTTAATTGAAAATCGGGTGCCTCCACCACGGGGGCATCACACATCGGGGGCCTAACCCAAGAACCCCTTTAAACGAGCAATTCTTGTATATATGTACCTATAAATATAATCTGAATCTTGGAAACGGCTCCAACGATTTTCATGAAAGTCAATTCAGGGGGTTTCGGGGGCGATTAATCGATCTAGCTAGGTTTCATTTTTAGAAAACGTCGTTTTATCCGTAAAAAAATACCGAGTAATCTAGGTACTGGTTCTTAACTCAACTAAAAACTCAACTAAAAAATCTTAATGGTACCTATATAATTCTTTTTTCTACATTCTTTGTCATTTCATTGTTATTATGCTTTTGTACTGTGGTTATTTTCTGTTTGTTTATTTAGATTATCTGTTTAAAGTGTAGGGAAGCCTGGTGGTAGGAAGGAATGCCACATTGAGGAAGGGCAAAGGGAAGATCTTCCTCCGAGCTGGGTGGTATAGCTCGGGGACCGAGGTCCGACGGATGTTAGTTGGAGGTGCTATATATAGCGAAGGAGACGGTGAAACTTCGCTACCGCGATGCAGGCTTCCCATACTATTTCAACGTCGTAGTATGGCGACGTCGTTGGCATGCGTTTGTAGCGCCATCTGTTGACACAGTTGAGAAGTTGTTTGCTTCGTGTCAATGTGCGGCGTATGCGGTAGGTGGCGCCGCCACATCACTCCCCCCCTGAGACCGGAGGTCGATATGCCAGTGAGTGTGCTCAGCAGTCAGTGCTTCAGAGCTTGCAAGTGCCAGTGGAGAGTGCTGCTGCAGAATGCCCCAGTCTACGGTGAGTCGAGACGGGTGGGGTGAAGGCGCGTTGCCAGTGATGCAGTGTGCTGCACCTGTCTGCGGTGAGTCGAGACAGGTGATGATGACGGTGGGTCCGAGCTGCTGGTGTGCAGGGCTGCCACGCCGGAGTGATGCGGCCGACATTGATGCACCGGTCGTGGGCTGCGGAGACCAGGTCGGGATGATGCCGTCGAGTGTGCCGGAGGTCCAGGAAGCGTCGTCCAAGATGCTGCGGTAGAACCTTGTGGCTCGATTGCTGGCTTGCTGTGACTGCTGGCGAAGGTAGATGGTGGATGAGGAGGTGATGGATGGGCGCTGCTGCGAAGATGTTGAAGGTGCTTCTGTGCTCCGTAGGGGTCACCACTGTAGGGATCTCAATGTACATCACGTCGGGGTCACCACTGTAGGGATGCCTGTTGGAGGATGGAATGCCACACTGAGGAAGGGCAAAGGGAAGATCTTCCTCCGAGCTGGGTGGTATAGCTCGGGGACCGAGGTCCGACGGATGTTAGTTGGAGGTGCTATATATAGCGAAGGAGACGGTGAAACTTCGCTACCGCGATGCAGGCTTCCCATACTATTTCAACGTCGTAGTATGGCGACGTCGTTGGCATGCGTTTGTAGCGCCATCTGTTGACACAGTTGAGAAGTTGTTTGCTTCGTGTCAATGTGCGGCGTATGCGGTAGGTGGCGCCGCCACAAAAGTTTTGATCATGTTGAGTACACTATTTAAGGATTATTGTTTAGCCTAAATTTATAAGCAATAACTATTTAAACACTGTATTGACTATTATCTATCAGTGTACCTTAAAATAATAAATAGACACCTCTGAATTTTGCAACAGCTGCGCTTGAACTGTTGCGACCTGTTGCGAGATTCCATGTCCGCGAGAGGTGTCATGTATGAAACTTACCAAAGTCAAAGTCAAAGTCAAAGTCAAATATTTTTTTATTTTTAAAAAAATTCTTTTGAATCGTCTAAACATTTTTTTACCTACTACCCATTGAGGACCTTCTGCAGTCTCCTTAATTTGTGACTTAACTGCCGGTGACCGCGCTAATCCCAGATTAGTTGGGTCAACCTGTCCGAACCTGTCCCTAGTATGAGGCCCTTAATTGTGTGTTGTCGCAATGTGAATACCTGCTGTATGTCTATACAGTAGATAAATTGTGGGCCGAGTGATTAATGGAGTATTAATACGGTAAAAGGCTTATCTAAATTGTTGTTGATTTATTACGCTTGTGTAATAGTATCGGATAAACTAAAGTAGGTATTATGTTTTGATAGGATATGAAATTATAGTTTTCTAGACCCATTTCCAATTAAGTTTTGATGCCTAAATTTTATACGTAACTATTTATTAAAAGCAATTAGTAACACGATCAGGATTTTTAAACAAATATGGAGAATCTGGCAATCGTATTTAATTGTGCACTTCTCATAAGGCAAATGCATGTGATGTTTGACGACCTCGTAGCCGAGTGGCTTGCACGCCGGACTTTGGGCAGCACTAACTCTGCCGTCCCGGGTTCGATTCTCGGTCGCGTCGATGTCGAAAACGATCTTTTTGATATTGTGTCGGGTCTGGGTGATTGTGGTACCGTCGCTGTTTCTGATTTCCATAAAACTAGTGTTTTAGCTACTTACTTTGGGATCAGAACAATGTAAACTGATGTTGTCTAATAAATGTAAACATTAACATATATCACCTTCTGCGATTACTACTACTCTATTTAAATATACACAAACAATAAAAAAAACTTGATAAAGGAAGACGACCGAGAAGGAAATCCAGCTACTACGAGTAATTGCCCTACTTCTACGCCATAGACGTAGACAGACGAAATCATTGAGAAACCAGAAAAGAAAAATACTGCGGTGTGTGTCTGTGAGTGCCCACGGATCGGACTGTCCACTGGAAAAATAAAAAAACTGCAGGAAATCGAATCGAGGCGTTTTATTCCTATTTCCTTTGGTAATATTTTTCTTTGAGACTCTCATTATCCGTTGATGCAAAGGGGTGGTCGTGTTATGATAAATAACTTGTCGGTATTCATCTTCGAGTATGTATTTACATTACAATCTAACGAGTTTGCGTTGTGACATCCAGAATACACAGTTTCTCCATTACTGCGTTTTATCTACGAACACATTCATTTGTATCATTTTCATTCACTGGATGTTTTCATTTTGTGTTACGATTTCCTCTGTTCTTTTTTTGGTATGAATACTTTGTATTTGTATTTTGATAATACATACTATATGTGTTTTATTGAATGCTTATATAAATAGAACTGTATTTATTGTTTTATCGTTTAACTCAGAGTGGCTGATCATCAGCCTTGAGTCAGCAAATCTTCAGCCTAATTTCCTATCAAATTAGATTAGGGCCAAGTGCCTCTTCGTTATCAAATAACTAATAAGTAAAATCTAATTTAAAAAGGCAAATTTTTTTTAATATTAATTTGATATTAAAATGTAACAAAACTCAAAGTAAGATCGTTGAGATATAGTGTAAGAACTAGTAAGAAGTGAAACCTTAACTGATAAAATTCTAAAGTTCTTTATGCCCAAAACAAAGTTTAATATCGGCGTGCCGAGCGTATTTCCGCAACTACCACGGTTTCCTTACGGACAAGCAAGCTCAAACTTATAAGGATGCTAGTTGTTTCCCAACAAGAACTTTGGAATTGACTGCTCCACAAGTTTAGGATCTCTTCCACCACTGGGGAGTGTCATTGTGGAGATTTTGTTTGGGGTGCAATAGACTTGTTGCATGCCGTAAAATGGAGTTGTTTTAGAATAAAGGATAAAATTGATAGCAGATTATTACATAGCTGCTATTAATGGCGTCCTAAGGCCTAGGCGTCATAAGCTTAACATTAAAGATAAAGGGTCGGTCATTTCTTAGATTCCATGTTAGTCTATCTAGTATATTGTACTATAGTACATCATTTCAGCCAAAAGACGTCCACTGCTGGACAAAGGCCTCCCCCAAGGATCTCCACAACGACCGGATTTGTGCTGCTCGCATCCAGCGGCTTCCCGCGACCTTCACCAGATCGTCGGTCCACCTTGTTGGAGGCCTGCCCACACTGCGCTTTCCGGTACACGATCGCCACTCAAGGACTATTCCGCCTCAGCGGCCATCAGTCTTGCAAGTAATGTGCCCTGCCAACTGCCACTTGAGCTTAGCAACTCTTCGGGCTATGTCGGTGCAAACTTCTACGGATCTCCTCATTTCAGATTCGATCAAGCAGAGAAACCCCGATCGTAGCCCGCCCTTTCCATTGCTCTTTGAGTGACCTTGAGCCTTCTGATAAGGCCCATAGTGAGCGACCACGTCTCAGACCCGTATGTCATCACAGCAACACACACTGGTCAATGACTTTCGTCTTGAGACACTGCGGTATATCGGACGAACAAATATTTCGTAGCTTACCGAACGCTGTCCAGCCTAATTGGATTCGACGATTGACCTCTTTGCTGAAGTTGGACTCCAACTCCAACTATAGTACCTACAATGGCTTTATATTTTTAGCATAAAATAATAGTTTTTTCATCCCCCCATCTCGGGTAGAGTATTTTTGCTCTTCGATACCTGAGTGCAAAAGCCGTTTTTATCCGCTAGAGAATAAAGTAAATTGAATTTAGGACATCGTGTGCTGTTTGTGAATTCAAAACATCATTAAACCTATTTACTTCTACCTCCATGGTGCCGAATTTATCAGTACACAAGTCACTAACACCAACATTACAGTACCTAACAAAATATTACACTCAACTTAAGTAACTGTAGCAACGTTACTTTCAATTTTTCTTAATTATACCTAAGTATTATTTGTTATAATTTAAAAAATTATTCTGTAATACTTACCTATCATAATGTAGTAGGTAATACCTAAACTGAAATAAAAGTATCTTGTGATTGTAATTTTTTTTTTGCATTTAGTCATTTCCTCGCTGAGGTGTGATGAAAAGTTACGTGTTGCACTCGAGTGCAAAGATTTTTCACCTCGTGCTCTTTTGATTCCCTCGCTAACGCTCACTTGCTGCGCTCGTGATTTAATTTTAGAATCCTTCGCTTGCTCGGTCATCAAAATTGAGCACGCAGTTAAAGAGCAACTTTGCACTCTTTTATAACAAATAACTATTAATAATTAACTGTTGCATTGCACCGATAAACAAATTCTTTATAATCAAGGGTAAAAATGACAGCAGCTCGAGATTCGTAAGTAGGTGCTATTAAAGGTGCCCCAGCTGGCGTCAGACTAGTAACCCGAATAACTCGAGCAATGCACACATTTCACGAACACGGAATTACGTAACAGCTGCGCTCGGGCTGATCCGAGCTGGTTCGAGCTGTTCCGAGGTGTTCCGAGCTGTTCCGAGATCCGTGTCCCTGAGAGGGTATATGTGTGTGTTGCTCAAGCGCGGTATGTATTAAGCTTACTTTCTGCAGTCACCTTATCTTGTGCTAGTAGTTCAAGTAACTTCAAGATCATGCTTGAGATTTTGGCGATTATGCTCCGAGGCTTACATCGAAACAATAGATCAAAAGCTATTGGCAAATACTATTGATCACCTCAACTAAATGAACCTTTATTTCAAAGTCGATTTACCGTACTAAAAATCAGTCTTAATAATTCTGAATTTGTTAAGTTGCAGCTTTCTAACTGACATAGACTTGACTTTCGAAGCCATGGCGTAGTGTCTGTGAAAGACGCTACTCACTACGCATACGAGGAAGTTTAGTGTTAAATTAGTCATAATGTAACTTCAAATACTCTATAACCATATCTACATTGAAATCTATATGTATAGGTTAGGGTGAGACCTTGCTGATACTAAGGATTCTATTTTAAGTCTGCTTAACTGTGAGACTTTACTTCCGACCCTTTTCAAATCGATCGCATTCAAGATACCAGCATTCCATAAATACACGTCAGCAGTTTTATCTGTATCTAACATCTTTGCGAAAACCTCAAAAACGAAAGAAATCCCTTTTCACACGAAACGTAACAAGCGGGCAATACGGATAAACGGTTGTAGAATTTATTTGTTCGCTTGAACCAGATTAAAAGACATAAATCATGAGCGCGGTCTTTATTTGGAGGCGCGATGAGAACCATAAATCAACCGGTCGGTTATGAAAAAGAAAAACTTTCGACAAACAACTGCGAGCTTCGCAGAATTCCGACGTGCACTTTTTGCGGCAACATCTAGTTTTATTGTTTTTGTTTTATTCCTCTACTGGTAAGCAGCTGGCCTTGATTCCACCTGTTTGTTAAGAGATAGTAAGTAAAAGTGCACTTCACCCATAATCCTCAACTACTGAAAACTTCACCATGATATAAGCGGGGTCTCCTAAAACAAGTATATTTGTATTTAACAAGAGATCTCTGTCATTGTAATAGTTTTTAAATATATTTTTTTGATATGATTAAAATTAAAATGAATATGAAAATTACACAGGGACCATTTCACCATCATCCACTACAGTGATCATCATCATCATCAACGTCATAATCAGTCTGTATAAGCCCTCTGCTGGACATAGGCCTCTCCTAATGCACGAAGACCACTGAGCTCGATCGTCGGCTCTTCTCATCTGTGTTGAACTACGAACGTCAAGTCGGGCTTGCTTGACCCGCAAATTTCCTGTCATGTAAATTTCTCGAGCACTTTGTTTTTAGAAGTAGCAGTCTTGTCTAGTCCATGCGCTGTTTATGAGCACTAAGCTGCGAGCGACGGACGGCACTGACACTTCACATCTGCTAACTTCCAGCATCGTGTTAAGAGGTTAGGTTAGAGTTTATGATGAAACAAACATAAAAATTAAAAAATAAAGTTTGTTTTGAAGTAAATTGGATTTTAGATAAAAAGTATTTTTAAAACGAAAAATGCATGTTTTTATTTACAGCACAGAGCCAGACTTCTACTTGTTTATTTCACATCTCTCCTGATAGTAAGTGGCAAAGATGATAGAGCGATTGATTCACCTCAAACACCATAGGCCCTGTCAGAAAACATTAGTAGAGCCACGCTGCGTTGCAGCTCGAAATGGGCCGGCTCGCCTGGCGTAATACCATCCTCTAACAGAATATCGGCGTGAAACAAGGGCACTCGTTGCTGTTGTGTTTCGTCCGGTGAGTGAAAGTACCGGTGGCCCATCTCTCACCCCTCCCAATTCCTACTTCCTCTTCAAGATCCAACCCCTTCCTCAAGGCCGGCAACGCATCTGCGATTCCTCTGGTTTCGCGGGTATCCATAGGCGGCGGTGATTACTTTCCATCAGGTGACCCGCCGGCTCGTTGCCTCTTTTTAACAAAAAAAAAACAGACTGAATAAAGATGGCGGTAGCTACCCCGCCAGGCTACAAAGTAAAAATGAGTTTCTATCTTATCTTATCTTATTGGGGCTTGCTGGAGGAACCCCATTCTTTTACTCTTCATCCTCTGGAAAGATAGATGCCATAGTTTGGCAACGCCTTTGAGAGCGAAAAGCCTGAAGTCTTTTGGATTCGGATAGGCTGATCCTAGGAGTCCTATTCTTTTTATTCTTTTTTTTGCCATAGAGTCGCAGTCACTCAGTAAGTGTGCTGCATGAACCAACAACAAGTTCAGTTACCTACTAGATTAAAGACCCGTTTAATTTTTTTATGTCCTCACTGCTAGAGCACGAGCCTTCCCTATGGATGTATAGGGAGAATGGGCCATAAACCAGCACGCGGGCTCAGTGCGGATTGGTGGTGTTAACGACTGCTAATGCAGTCGGGACCAACGGCTTTACCGAAGCACGGAATAGCTCGAGATGATAAATTATTAATCACCCATCCGATGACTGGCCTTTGCGAAGGTTGCTTAACCTTAGCAATCGCAGACCTCTATAAAAATTGGTTTTGATATAATATCCCCAAGCTCCCGGTTGGTGTTTATTTTCCGATACATGTGGTTGTGATGTCATTACAATGGAGTCGTGCACTCTCGGCTCGGACATCATTAAGGGACCCTCGGCTTTATCATAGCGGTTAGTTAATTAATTGCATTGGCGGAAACGCTCCACGCGAGCCGCATTGTGGTATATGCTCGTTACTCGCTGTTACAAATGACAAGCTTAAACAATAACACAAAAAGTTTTTTAATACTAATATTAGTACCGTACTTACCTGAGTACGAGACCAAGTAGTCGTGGACCTTTAGGAATAAGCCGTTTACCCGTACCTAAGCACTTGGGAGGAGCTCGATGGCGCAGTGGTTAACGCTCCCGGTCTGCGAGTGCTGAGGTTAAGCAACTTTCGCAGAGGCTGGTCATCGGATGGATGACCAAATTATCATCTCGAGCTCCTCCGTGCTTCGGAAGGCACGCAAAGCCGTTGGTCCCGGCGGTCTTAATTTTTTTTTTGCTTTATTATGACTAGTAACTTTATTTAGTTTACACTGTGTGTTCTAATAAATACATTTCAAGTATTCATTGCATAATCGCCTCGAAAGCTGAGTATCAAAGCGCTCGGCGCTCGGTCCGATATCCGAAGGTCCTGTGTTCGATCCCAGGAAAGTGTTTACAACTTTTAATGCAAAGCCCGAGTTTGTGACCACCAACCCGCATTTGGCAAGCGTGGTGATTAAGTCAATACCTATCAATTGTAAAATCAATCATCAATCGTAAATGTCTTTGCCCAGCATATGGAGAACGAAAGATAATCCTATAGCTGCGGGTGGGTCACATCATGTCCTATCGGCATCTGGAATTTTAGTTTAGTGAAAGTCTCACGGTTTTCGAGATATCGTTTATTTCAAGTTTTTTAGAAAAATCTTCTCTCGTTTAGTTTTTTTCATGCCATTTCTACAAATAATAACATTTTTTTACTTAAAAAATGAAGAAAAAAAACTATCTCGAAAACCGTTTTTAACTTTAAAAAAGTTAACCCTAGGCGAAGGGTAAGGCACACTAGCGCCACCAATTGATAATTTGACAATTACAAACAGACCGGATCTCTTTTTAAACATTGCGTACCGTCCGACAACAGGAAAGCATCCATAGTATTTATTTAATAATTGTGCACTACTTTTTGTTGCGTGGTTTATTCACAAAACGGGCTATCACATTTATTCACAAACAATGCCCACTGTTGGTGTTAGCGAATGAATACAAAAACAAATCTAAAAGTAGTGCACAATTATTAAATAATAGATGTTTGCCTAGTGTCGGACCGTCCGCAATGTTTGAAAAAAAATCCATTTTATCAGTTACCAAATTAAATCCATTAGCGGCGCTAGTGTGCCTTACCCTTCGCCTGAACCGCAAAACATGAAGTAAAACTAAAATGTTTTACATTGTATTACATTTTTTCGTCAAAATATGCCCTTAGAACTGATTTGAAACGCAGGTATTTCCCCCCCCACCCTACCTACTTACAAATCACTACCTATCCAAACGGATAATAAAATCAGCAAAAGAAAAACTTATTTTTCCTGTTCACATAATGTTTTCGACCTTTAAAACTTCTCCCTGATTATCTAAACGGTTCATCGAACTTTCTCGTTCCTTCACTTAGACAGCGTATGTATAATCAACATTACCTTTAGAGCAGAATTCGATTCCATTTTCACAATCAAATAATTTTGCAATAACAAGTTCTATTTTTTTATAACATGTCATTTCAGTTTTTTCGGGCATCATGGCTCATTTGAGTTAGTTACAATAATTACCTTGACCTATGTAAGCATATTAAAAAAATTTACAAGATAGAATATACATATATATCCTTTAGCTTACACAGTAAGAGTAGATATTGTTGATTAATTTCGGCGAGTTGAATTGAGCCACGATAGCATAGTTGGTAGTGCACCTGACCCGGCATGTAATGGGGTGCGGGTTCGAACCCCGCTCGTGGAAAGTTTTCAACACTTTGTCTTTTTTCTATTTATAATTTGTTCGCAACAAAATATGCGTAAAATTATATGTAAATAATCATAAATATAGCTTCCTTAATTCTTAACAGAGCTTTCAATATTTGTAAAAATATTAAGATTGGATGTTGATGACGTAGTTGTCGATATTGAATAGGGCTCCTTTGGCTTACACAGTAAGAGTAGGTAAAAAGTTTCTAAATTATAAATTAATATTTTAATAAATTTAAATGAAACAATCATTATCAGCATATGAAATAATGAATAATATAATATATATTTATCGTTTTAGTCCGGTTTTTATTAAAAAAAAGATTATTTTAACAACTACAAACTTTTAATCACAAAATAACTAAAACAAATTGTTGAAATTAAATAAATTAAATGATATTATGGTAAACGTCCGTCCGATCCGAAATCCACAGCAAAAGTGGACGATGCCCGCCGCTCAGCCGGCCTGCGCGCCCCCTCTACACCTCGAACCACCATCGCGCCACTGTGACGTCACACTCAGGCCACGCCTACTGAAGCCTAATTAGCTAATTATATAATAATAGTGAAATAATAAATATCAGCATCATACCGCACTTTCGGTGCAACAAAGTCACAGATGGTCATCTGTGACTTTGTTGCATTGAAAACGGCAAACCTGCAAACCCTGTCTTTATTTGGGGAAACAGAAGAAACAGAAGCAAAAACAATAAACAATACATTTTATAAAATTTTAACTCCATGTAATGATCCAGTAATAAGAAAATTTATGCTAAAAAATCTTAAAAGTCCTCTCCTGTAAAATTACAAAATGAGCTGTTGTGACTTTGTTGCATTATTACGTAGATGACTCAAAAAACTTAGTCGCCTACGCGAAGTCATGTGCAAAAAACATATTGGATATGACAATGTTGTGTAAAATATCAATTAAGTATCTGTATTTCGATGACTAACTTTAACTTCTCGAAAACTCTCAAATAAGATACACTTGTTCTTGTGCGGCGTTTACGTGGCCGAAGTCACGGGTAGTTACTAGTTTAGTATAGTTTAAACTAGTAACTTACAAATACTGTACATACGGTAACTCGGTTAGTTTAATTTATGTTTAGGCACCGACATAGAAGTCAGAACTAAAAGAAAACACGCAACTGTTTTTATTAAGAAACAGTTAAAAAAGAGCGAAGTACAATTGTGTTGTTTTTAATTGTTCGACTTTTTGATCGTCGCCGTCGTCGGGACAACTTAGAAGGGCGCTTCCAAACGTTATGTTTTTTTCCTTTATCGCGAGTTTTATTTTCAAACGCAACTTAACAATTGCCGAGCGCCTTTTGTCAAGTCTAATTTGAAATAAAAAGAACGAAATTTGAAACGAGGTATATTTCAAAATAATGAACTTTTCACGCAAACAACTCTTTTGTTTTTCTTTTTAATTTTAGAACACCATTCAAAGTATTTTAAACCTTTTTTTTGCCTTAGTTTAATGGCTTCGTGCGGTTTGCGCATTTAGCCATTGTCTAAGTTATATAAATAAACAACATTTTCTTTGTTAATTGATAAATTATATTCCCTCCAACCCCTTGGGTAGCTATCGATAAAGATGATTGTGGTGATGCTTACTGAGATCTCTCACTGGCACACATCGAAACCGAATTGTGAAATGGCTGAATCAGAATCAGTATCAGAATCAGAATATTTATTTGTGAAACATAGGTATTACAATGATGTCATGAGTATATAAGTCTCACTACATTTCCATTTTAGTTAAGGTATACAAATACAGGTTCAAAAAACTACAGTCTAAAACAACCGATAACTTTTTACTTCAAATACGTTTGGCAAAGAGGTTTCGAAACGTCCGGCTTAGAAGCTCCAATCATTGAACGGTCTCAAAAAATAACCGCTTCTATGATTTTGTAAATTATTCACCAGTCTCAGACTCAGAGATGCGGAATCGTTACAAAGTTAATAAACCACCTATAAACTCCTGGCTCAAGCCTTTCCGCATCAACAATAAAAGGAGGTTAAACCATAACTGGAGATTAAATCGGCAAAAGTAGTGTAGGAAGCCCCTTAGATTTTCATGTCTTGTACTTCAAAACTGACGGACTTTCATACAAACTTTCACCCCCTATTTGACCCCCTTAGGGTGTGATTTTCGTAAAATCCTTCCTTAGTGGCTGGTTACGCAATCAAGCATTATCTATGCATATATCTATATATCGGAGTTACAAATTGTACACAGACCTTCGTCGTCTTCTGTACAACATTGCGCGCGTAAATTGGTTTCAATTATCACTCGTTCGCTAGTATAGGTGGAACGACGATCCTCGCAAGGTGGCTGGCAAGAGCTGGATGAGAGTAGCCGCGGATCGTGCTCGGTGGCGTGCACATGGAGAGGCCTATGTCCAGCAGTGGACTAGTGTAGGCTGATGATGATGATGATGAACCATAACCAATTTGTCATCCTTTTGTTAGCTGTGGTTACTTTGGTGAGCATAATGTTTGGGTGGGGACTTCTTGGCGGGAAAGTGAAGAGTCATGTCTACGGTTTTGTTTTATTTTCCAAAATTTGTGTTATGTCGAATATTAATGTGAAAAAATGGTGGATTATTAACCGTGTGCATTGATTGAAACGTGCTAATCGCACGAAGCCATCAACTAAATAAATAAAAAATGCGTGGGTGATCTCTTTTGTATTTTGCTGTATTTTTGTGTATCATCTGTTGGTGATCCATAAACCAGAGTTCCATGACCAGGATCATGATCTTATATTACGTAGTTTTCAGTTTTCCATAATAGGGAACTTGAAGCCGAGCATCATCATAGGCATATACATGACATCACCAGTTCATTGTATGTTCCCACTGCTGGGGCACGAGCCTTCCCTATGGATTAATAGAGAGAACGGGCCATTAACCACCACGCGGGCCCAGTGCGTATTGGTGGTTGTTATCTACTGCTAATGGCGACTTTATGTGCCTTCCGAAGAACGGAGGAGCTCGAGATGATAAATGATTGGTCACCCATCCGATGACCGGAAAAGTTGCCCAACCTCAGCAATTGCAGACCGGGTGCGTGAACCACTGCGCCATCGAGCTTCTCATCATATACAATTCAAATCAAACAATAATAAGTTAACATTACACATTCATATACCAATCACTAGAGGTAAGAGGGATATGCAAAGAGGGCATGCCCGGCACTCATCGCAATGGGTTGACGAAACGTAAACCCGTGAGCGAATGAATTTCCCTAAAAGCAGCGCGCCATTAATACATTTTAATGTTCCCGCTCTGGCTGTCTCCCATAATCCCTTACATTTTAGTTTTCTAGTAACATTAAAGAGAATTAGCATACCTTACGCGAAGTGGTAACTAAAGTATCAGTTGGATTTGGTTTAGAACGAGATGTGAAATGAAAGGAATCACTCAACTATAAAAGTTCTCGTCGCCCGTAACAGCTGAGTGCTTATGCAAGTTTCGAACAAGATAATTTATATTTGTGTGCAAAGAAAACGAAAAATAGCAACCCCAACGTCCGCATATAAAAAATATGATGTTGAATTGAAAACGAAAGTCTATCATCATAAAATAGTCTTAGTTAGTTTGGTATAAAATACGGCAATTCGAGTGAAGGTTAGTACAGACTACTAAGAAGTAAAACTATTTCCGGGGTCCGGGATAAGCTAAAAATGAAATTGAGAACATTTTGATAGTTTTACCCACTCTTATCTCGTCTTGTCTCGTCTCGTCTTGTCGGCAACTTTAGATATTTTAGCTCCTTTCACACCGATCACTGTCAGTTACGTTATATCATTAATATGTTTTCATCTTCGATCAATTGTTGATCGAAGGTTTTCATTTAAACAATCAATCAAAATCGTCATCTTCTCCACAGCTAAAAAATAAAAATAGACGTCCTGAATACCAACCCATGGTAGTAAGTAAAAAAATGTTAGGACATTTATAAAGTACTTTTTTAAAGTTTATTTAAATTAAAAAAAAATTGACGTTGACTATATAAAATTAAAATATAAAAGGAAATCACCTTTATAAACATTGTAAAGAAACTGCCTAGGCTGAACCGGACTGTGAATAAAGGTTTTTCATCTGTACTGAGCCGGCAAACGAGCATATGGCCGGCCCGATGGAAAGCGGCCACAGCTGTTCGTAGACGCTTGCGAGGGTATTACTCGCGCGTGACCGACCCTGAAGCTTCAGCTCTTATGCCACTATGCCCATTCACTAGATCTACTACCCTAAAACCAGAAAAAGCTATACAAAACAATGCCGTTCGGGTGTAGTTGGTACTGATTGGTCACACACACAATCGTATACCTCGATATAAGATATTATGTCTCGGAAATGAGATGACTATGTTTTCTTGTTTGATAATATTAAAAGTAATATCTACGTCAAACATCCGTTATTAAATCTTTTATACAAAGTCGCCCGTGGGCATGTGCCCGCCCGTATTTTTCTAAATATTCATGAAAAATTATTGAAAATTAACCTTTATAGGGGGCGTCTATTCATATATTATACAGACGATAAATCCTTTATAGGGTCCGTGGTCACTTACTATACAACCTGGAAAAAATAAGCAATAAAATTTGAGCAGCCTACATATTTGCTAATAACTGTTTTTTTCACAAGTAATAGGTAGCTGAGAAATTTATATTTTTTAAACAAAAAGGGAAGGCGGGCACGGGCGGCCTGAGAGCGCGGCGCGGGGACGGCGGAGGTACAAGCGTGCCACATGTCAAAGGTCACTCATCTGGCACTGCGCTTGCGCTTGTCAATCAATAACAAAATAGGGTTGTACAAAAAGTTAATGTAAAAAAAATTAAATTTTTTTTACCACGTTTAATGGTGATATTTAAGCAGTGAAGTCTTTACAGGGTATATGTACGCACCCTTAAATATTATTGCTCATTTTTTTACAGATTGTATACATGACTCTGAGGTGCTGATCGTACCTAAGTTACCTTGCAAAGAGTTTGAATCGGACAAAATAATATGCAATATCCACAAAAAGTGTTTCATTTCAGTTTAAATAAAACTCCAGAAGTTCAGTATAAATCGAGAGGAATTTAAAGAATTTCCGCGTAACACAACAAGTTTAACCTACTTGTTGTGTTACGCGGAATGCGTGATTTGTAACTCACTCCTTCAGAATGGTACTAACAGATCGCAGCGCTTCCGATTTTGAACTATAAGTCTGTTGTTTTAAAAGTCATATAATTAAAAGTGTGTTTCTCTTGTCGCGTTGTCCTTTGTACAGAGAGCGGTAGCCAGTTTTCGTGACAATCACTTATTCCACCTGCCCGTTTGAACACGCGCGCCGCAAACAAACCAATCTAACTTGCTCATTCTACACGATAACTGGGCCGCTGCTTACACCGAACTGTACCTCCCCGATCCGATTCGAACTCCTCGAAGAATCTAGGAGGGCACGAGGACACCTCTGAACTTGATTCGTTTCACACGGCTCGAGGAACCCTTTAAGTTTCTCGCCGCCCCCAAAAAAGCCCGGTGAAGCTGAAAACGCCCAGAGGAAATCAGCGAACTCTCTAAAAAAAAACCGAATTGTAATTTATACCCATTGTTTATACGAGTTTGTTTAGGTCGAATTTTCACTAAGAGATGGCGCTATACAAATTCGATCCTGAATCACGCTAAAGTTTTTGCTGGATAAGTCATCGTTAGTTTACAATTGCGTCCGTTCGGAATGTGGAGTTTTTATTAGTTCTTCTTATGATTGTTAGGATTTTGTACCGATAGTGTACAAGGAATTAATTAATAAAAAACAATTTTCAGAAAAGGTGTTAAAATTTTTTCATGAGCAATGACATAACTAAATATTTTTTAAGCAAAGTAACTTTTACCAAAAATTACTAACATAGTTTGTAAGCCGGTATCGTTTTCTGAAGTTTACACGAACACTAATTATTACGATTAAGCCAGTATCCCATAATTGTAAACATGACTTGATTTCAATGATGGAAGCCTTTGCCCAGCAATGGGATAGAATATAGGCTATTATACTTTACTTTACTTTACTACTATACGAACACTACGCATCCCAATGAAATTATTTACATTTACGTTTATTTTAAACTGAGGTTTTGAAAAATTTACAAAGTTCATATTCCTGTGAATTATGAAGTGATTACGTTTACCTGTGTAAATTCAACCATACTTTATCATAACGCGTTTCGTTTCTCCCCGTGACCACAGAATATGCAAACGATACAGGCTAAAATAAATAGAAAAAAAACTGATTTTTAAAATTTTAATAACTCTACATATAAAAGATCAATAATCTAAAATTGCTCCACTTATTGTGTATTTTTATTACTTGTGTATTATTATTAATTATGATTATTTAATTGTTACTATCTCGCATTGCCACCAAGGCGGTTCCAACGGAAGATCAGCGTTGGTTGCAAGGCCAGCATAATGCTGAGTCGGGACGGTTTTGGGATAAATTTTCTTTTTGATATGTTGTTGTTGATTTGTCCCAATTAAATGTTTTTTCTTTCTTCTTTCTTTTTTTCTGCTCTTATTTATATTGTACTTTTAAATGTCTTAAGTTGTACCACGGGGGTGAATTTTGTACCGATGACTTATTCTAATGCTACTCGTATGCTATCAAATACGAGTTCTCCTTTTTCTCTTATTCAAAGTCACTGGTAACTTATTTTTGAAATTGAAAATTCTTTATCTTTATGTATTTTAATAAAACTGTATACAAAACATTTTATATTTCGTAGCGTATTTCATGTCACTTTTGATTTCGAGATCACCGGTGAGACAAAAAATCGCTCCCCTTTTCTGATCACTGATTATTACCAAACGGTGTAAATGTCGTCTGCTTTGTTGAATATTGTTCGATCGCGGGCCGCGTCGCTTACGAAGTATGTAGGTACGACATTGATTTTCCCGGCTGAAACCTGTTGTTACATGTTTTGAATTCGATACTCAAGTTTCTATATTATTTATGAACAACAATATTTTACATGCAAACGTACAGGAGCTATAATTGGGAGGAAATATTTTTTATCAGCAAAAAGGTACCTATATTTTATTAAGTCACTTTACAAATATAATACCAATATGATATTTTTTATAGCGAATTTTTAGTACCTACATAGAAAAGTGTTAAATTTGTTAAATAAAAAGCTTTTCTCCTACTATCCACTTTGAAAACTTTCGTATCTCTAAGAAGATTTTTCTTTGTTTCACTTTTACAAAAGGCAATGTTAAGATGTTTTTTCCAAGGCTATAATTCCTTATGAGTGCTGATGCTGAAATCTTCTCGCTTCATCTGAAGAGGATGTCAGCCAGTTTTGAGTCTATTGGAAACAACTAGTCTCGAATTTGGACTTACCCTGAACCGTGATAAAACCAAGATGATGCAATAACAACCCAGACATCACAACTATTGCAAACTGTGAAGTTGTCAACAGCTACATCTATCTAGGCTCTACTATTACCAACACTGGTGACTGTGATTCCGAAATAAGGAGTCGTTGCGCAATCACTCGATCGGCTACACAGAAGCAGGATAAGATCTGGAAAGGCCGTCGCATAACAAAGAATACCAAAATACGCCTGATGAACAGCTTGGTTTTTCCAATCTTTCTGTATGGGGCAGAAACATGGACGCTGCGAGTCCAAGACCGATGTAGGATCGATGCTCTTGAAATATGGTGCTGGAGACGCATGCTTAGAATAAACTAGACCGCCCATCGCATCAACGTGTCCATAATGAAGGAAATGAAAATAAAGCAGAGACTGTCATCGCTTGTGCAATTGCCGATTTTGAAATTCTTTGGACACGTTACACGTAAAACCAACTCAATGGAGCGGCTTGTAATTTAGGGCAGAGTCGAGGGCAAAAGTTCCCGCGGCCAATCGCCAACGAGATGGACTAACACCATAAAATCCGTCACTGGGACGGAGTGCGTTCGCCATGCGGCCAAAGAGACCGGTGGAGAAGGCTTGCAGGGACCGACTAAGAAGAAGAATGTACGAGTATACTCGTATCATCATCTTCATCATCATCATCTCAGCCAAAAGACGTCCACTGCTGGACAAAGGCCTCCCCAATACTCGTATATCTTGTTTGAAATATATACCTTTCTAAATCATAAATCCTACTAATATTATAAACGCGAAAGTATGTAAGTATGGATGGATGGATCTTTGTTACTCTTTCACATAAAAACTACTGAGTGGATTTGGATGAAATTCGGTATAAAGATAGTTAGATAGTTTATAACCTGAATTAACACATAGAATTCGCTCGAGATCCTACTGGGGCTAAATCCCCTGGACTTAGAAATAAAGAAAAGAGCCACTGAACAATGGTTCAAGTTAAAAAGCACTGGCATATGGACCGGGAACTTCATGGAAGAGGGTCATGCCAGTATAAGCAAAAACTACGAAGATAAGCTGTCAATGGTCTTCTCCAATAACGATCTAATACGGAAAGAAAGGATCTTTGACAAAAAATACAGAATACACATAGGAACAAGAGAAAACTGGAGCGTAGAAACTGAAGGCACCACTTGCTATACAGACGGCTCCAGAAAGGAATCAACAAAGCTCTCTGGATCCGGTGTGCATATTAAATGCGCAAACGGGACGGAGGTGAACAAGTCTATACCATTAGGCAGATTCGCCAGTGTTTTTCAAGCGGAAATATATGCAATAATCGCAAGCGCTGAGATGGCCGAACACCTTAATATCACAGGAAAGATTGTCATCTACAGCGACAGCCAAGCGGCGCTGAAGGCACTAGGTAGAGAAGAGACGACATCAGCAATCGTCAAAGAATGCAAGGAATCACTGAAAAGGCTGACCGAAAGAGCGGACCTGACGATAGCGTGGGTCCCAGGACATGAGGGAAACACGGGAAACGAACAGGCCGACGAACTAGCTAGAAAGGGAGCAGAGGAAAGCTTGGTGGGACCGGAACCCCGGTTGCCAATAGCGCACAACATCACCAAGGGAGTAATCAGCTATAGTATTATAGCAGAAACCAACCGAAGATGGAGATCCTCGACGGGCATGAGACAGTCAAAAGTCTTCATCAAAGGAATGGACAAGAAAAAGACTAGCAAACTGATGGGACTCTCCAGAGAGAACATGAGGCTAGTCATAGAGATCATAACAGGACACTGCCGATTGAACAGACATCTAACAGTGATAGGAGTGAAAACCGATCCCATATGCCCGGAGTGCACGGAAAGCGAAGAGACCAGCCTCCACCTAATCGCTGAGTGCCCTATATACTCACGGATAAGACGGGAGCTATGGGGGTCGGATACACTAGACATAGAGGACCTGAAGGATCTGAAGGTGGAGCAGATAGCAAGATTCACCAAAAAGACAATAAGATTTGACGGGGCGCCGTGAGGGCTGGATAAACCTTAACCCCCTCGAAGGGGAGAACGGGGAAAAGCGCCCGCGTTAATTAGCGACTGTTCCACACCTATTAGTCATAGCGTGATGTAATATAGCCTATAGCCTTCCTCAATAAATGGACTATTCAACACAAAAAGAATTTTTCAATTCGAACCAGTAGTTCCTGAGATTAGCGCGTTCAAACAAACAAACAAACAAACAAACAAACAAACTCTTCAGCTTTATAATATTAGTATAGATACTTGTGAATAATTGTGAAACGAGACGCGTGTAGCAGCATAGGTATACATATAATACCTTTTTTTAAATATTTTATAAGTAAGCACAGTGCCTTGATTTCACCTGATGTTAAGTGATGATAAGGCCAATGATGGTAGCGCATTTTACCCGGGATCATCAACTAGTGAAGCACTGGCTATCTTATCTCTAGCTGCCGGAACACAACAATGCTACAAGCATTGATATTATGGCGACATATTACCTTTACGTGTGTGCGTACTTCCAGATGCGCAACAATTACCATAAAATCATTTATAACAAAGAATGAAATGTTTTATTATTTTAATTCCTAGTCTACCAATAACGTATAACAATGGTTAAATCAATTGTTACGTACAATATGGCGTTTCGACAGACTAGGGGATAATATAATATTTTAAAGTTGTCATTGTGTGTCAGTCCTGGCCGCTTGTCACCTAAACCCCATTTATATTTACTAAACCCTCTGTGCCTTACAAATACACAAAGAATAAGCTCCGAATAGTTATTCCGTGTTTTGTTCTTGTCATGTGAACGTCATTTCAAATAAGAGTAAAAGAGACAAAACACGGAATAACTATTCGGAGCTTATTCGGAGCGTACAGATCGCGCCAAACTTCTAGTCCCCTCTGAAGTTGGCGCGATTCGTGTCGCAGTAGAAAAAAATAGTCGTCAGTAAGGCGAAGGCGGCGACGAGCGGTAGGGGCTGGCTGTGTACAGCTGCGCGAAGCAACTTCAGAGGGGACTAGAAGTTTGGCGCCATCTATACCTACTATGATGTTAAAGAGCGCCATCTAGCTAGCAAGCTTGAAGTACTTTATTTATAGTGTAAATGAAGATGAATGGAAGATGAATGGAGGAGCTCGATGGCGCAGTGGTCAACGCGCCTGGTCAGCGAGTGCTGAGGTTAAGCAACTTTCGCTAAGGCCGGTCATCGGATGGGTGACCAAAAATGTATCATCAAGAGCTCCTCCGTGCTTCGGAAGGCACGTAAAGCGGTTGGTCTCGGCTGCATTAACAGTCGTTAGCAACCACCAATCCGCACTGGGCCCGTGTGGTGGTTTATGGCCCGTTCTCCCTATCCATCCATAGGGAAGGCTCGTGCCCTTGCAAGGGGACGTATATGAGCTGGCGATGAAATGAAGTTTTTAGATTTGATTAGATTCGAAACTACTACTGAACAACTGGGGAGAAATATCATTATCGATGTATGTATGTACATCTATCTTAAATACAAAATAACAGAAGTGTAGCCACATCAATTACAAGCGTGGCCCTGATTAATTAATCAACGTACACAAGCGGCTGGCGGCAGCGCTGCCATTGATCAGGCTGCCTCTCCTAATATGCTCGCTAACAATTAGGCGAATGAAAGCGTATGTTTCTTAAAGACTACGGGAAATTTTGTGATACATTTACATCGAATTATTGGTAACTTTGTACGGCGATAACTTCGAATACGTAAGTATCTTGAAGCAAGCGATTCATGCGGTAAGTTTTTGTTGTTATCTATCACTGCGGTTAACGCTTACCGTTTTAGAAATTAACTATCAGGCTCAGATCAGTAGCTCGATGACGCAGTGGTAAACGCACCCGGTCTGCGATTGCTAAGATTAAGCCAATTTCGCAAAGACCAGTCATCGGATAGGTGACCAAAAATTTTTCATCTGAAGCTTCGGAAGGCACATAAAGCCGTTGGTCTCTTAAAGTGTCTTTATAAATTGCACTTGTAGTTATAAACTTTTTTTAACAAAATATCGACTATCTCAAACTTGCGATACACTCACTGTATCACTAACTAGCTGACCTGGCGGACTTCGTACCACATTTCTATTTTATTAAATATTGCTTATGTTACTAAGCGCTAATGTAGCATTCTAATAGTGAAATAATTTTTTAAATCGGTCCCGTAGTTTTTGAGTTTATTTGTTTTAAACATACATACAAAATACAAGCTTATAATATTAGTACGAGTATAGATCAAAACCATGTACATGTTGTGATAACCACATAAAATAAGTAGTAATCTTAATGGAAACAAAGAAAATGAAAATAGCAGGTCTTCTTTATAAAATATACAAACACACATACATACATACATACATCACGCCTTTTTCCCGGAGGGGTAGGCAGAGACCACCTCTTTCCACTTGCTGCGATCCTTACAGACTTCTTTCGCTTCATCCACATTCATTAGTCTCTTAAAAATAAAAATAACCTTTATCCTCCGACAATATAAATTTTACACTTATTTTTATGTCATCGGCGTTGCGATGTCAGACTGTCCTTGTCTCCTCCAGTTCACTTCACTTGTCCCGATCTCAGGCATTCCATCCCTTGAGCATGTCGTCTTCCCAGCGTCTTGTTGGTCTACCTCTTCGGCGCCTCCCTTCTCTTGGGTACCATTCGATAACGGTTCTCGTCCCCTTGTCCTTCCCTGATCTCATCATATGACCGGCCATCGCCATTTCAAGGATTTCTCTGTACTGGTAACATTCGCATCTCTTGCCGTTTCTTATTTTGAATAGTTCCTATTAGTCACTTAGCATGCTCCATTCCATACTTTGGTGACATACCTTGAGTTTTTGTGTAATGTGAGTGTATGACCAATATGACCACATCTGGCATCCGTATGTTAGAACGAGGCTTGAGTTGAAGATTTTTCTCTTTTGCGAGCCTTACTGCTTTGCTTTAATAAATCTGTGGAGTTTCTTGTGCCCATTCTTCTCCACAGCTAAAAAATAGACGTCCTGAATGGGTAGTCGGTAAAAAATGTATGGACGATCCTAAGCACTTTTCTTAAAGTTATTTAAATAAAAAACACTGACTTTGACTTAAAAAAAAATTGACATTGACCTTGACGTTGACTTTGACTTTGACTTTGCTTTGTATGAACTTAGAGACCAATATCTTGACCAGGTTTAGTTCACCCGTTTATGAACCTTTTTGCATTGCAAGGCATTTGGTGTTCAGGTTTAATTGATTGTCCAAAGTACAGATATTCATCGACGTATTTTATCTCTGTTTTTTCTACAATATCTTCGTTTTTTGTTTATCATGTCTTTTGTTTTTGTGACATGTATAGTTGACCCTACTTTTTGGCTTTCTGAGGTAATGTCATGGGGTGCGGGTTCGAATCCCGCTCGTGGAATTTTTTCAACACTTTGTCTTTTTTCAAATTGTTTCTGAGGTAAGTTGAGTTAGTATGGATTATAAAGTAGTTGAGTCTACAGCAAATAATATCTTCTCTTTCTATCTAATAGCTGTTTATCTTAATACTTACCTATATTTTAATGTGAATGTAACAACATTGTTAATTTACACTAAACATACTCTTGTTTATGAAAATATTATATTTCTATTTTATAATATTAAAATTATTGCTTGATTTGTTTCAATCTGTTACTTTATAATCACTCTTCTTTTTTATATTTTGAAACAATAGCACAGCATCGCTTCCAACACAACATAATCACGTTTGCCATCATGAAGGAATTGTGTTCAAAGCGTCATAATAGTTATCATTAGACACTGCCAGTAGACGGACCACGTCGTGGGAATCTGAATAGATCAAGTTGTTGTTCCTATCGAACGTCATACCGAGCACTCCTTGGACATTAACCAACCTTCGCACTTTCTGTACCATCTTACTGATTGTGAATATCGCATCGTCACTGCACACATATACATACCCTTTGTTGTCTAAGGCCATTCCCGTAAACCTTGGATAATCTCTCAGCAGTATAGCTACGTCACTATTATTTTTGACGCCGTACAAACCAGTTGTATTAATGAAAAACAAATTGTCGTCGTTATCAAAAACGAATTGGTGCAGCGTTTTAGATACCAACTGGGGTATGCTCCTTATAGTTTTGTTGTCGTAATAGTACGCATGTAGACTGGGGAATTTAATGAAGTAAATTTTATTTTTGACTACCAACCACCAGATGTCCAAGTCCTTTATTCCGAGTCTGTCCAAGTGCTTTTTAGATGGATTGTATCTGTAAATTCCGTGGCTACCGCCGAAATACATCGCTTGTGCTGCAGCGTCGTATGCTATAGCAAAGGCGTCTTTAACTCCTTTCAATACGTTCATTTTTTTGGTTTCAACTTTAATCACGACCGGTATGTATTCTCCTTGTCCAGAATCAAAGCTTAGATATAGCGAGTTTGTTGTTTTGTCAACTGCTAGCTGATTTGGACTGTGCGCCATAGATACTAAGACATCTTTTAGAAAGCATTGTTTTATCGAAGAGTCCGATTCTACATCACAAAATTTTGTCGGGAAGTGTTTAATTGCTTGCACTACTGCAAAGATGTGAAAAAGACGTAAATATTCCATAACTCACTAATAAAAAAGCGAACAGTTTGGACAATAATTTCACAGGAAACGTAACACTTCTTCTGGTATTAATCAATAACTGGCTATCCATTGACTGTGTTATGTTTGATTATATTGAAGACCGTATTTATAAATCTACAGGAATGTTTATGATAATACGATACGGAGTTATGCGCGAAACTCTAAGATGTCATAATAATTGGTAATTTTTGAGGTATTGGTCATTTCAGTTTTTAATATTTATTCGATCCATGAAACACAATGCTTGCGGCATGAGATTAACGAAGTGTTCACATAGCAGGCATAGATCTTGTGATGTGCAAGCACAGCTAAAGACGTTGTCACAGTTTTCTGCAGCAAAAAGCATAATTCTCTCAAAAAAAGGTAGGATTATTTTTCCATGGCATATTTTAGCTCCGCTTTGTATGAGAAGATAATGTATTTTTATTCATTTATTTCTTTATATAATACTAGCTGACCCGGCAGACTTCGGTTTCCATCATTGAATTAAATTAATATTATCAATGGTTTCCATGACAACAAAACAAACAAATCATTTTGTATTGGAAAATTTTATTGTCGTTTTTAGTATTTTATATATTATTATTTTTTTAAATATACCCTATGTTACTCAGCGCTAATGTAGCATTCTAATGGTGAAAGATTTTTTTAAATCGGTCAAGTAGTTTTTGAGTTTATTCGTTGCAAACATACATACATACAAAAATACAAAGGTTTCCTCTTTATAATATAGAAAATAAGATAATTATATATTAATTATACAAGATTATTCCAAATTAATTATAAACAAAAATGGCCTCTGTGGCCGAGTGGCAAAGCGCTCGGCCCGTGAACCGAAGGTCCCGGGTCAATTCCCAGGTGGGCCAAAGTGTGTTTCGGATTTTTCAATGCATGATGCCCAGGTTCGTGATGACCAACCCGCATTTGGCAAGCGTGGTTATTAAGCCATTACCCATCAATTGTAGTGATGACTTGATTTCAATGCTGGAGGCCTTTGCCCAGCCGTGGGACAGTAGTAGGCTATTTGCTTTACTAAACAAGAAACTAAATTATTAAGTTTAAAATCAAACAATTAATATAAGTAATCAAATATTTTATCATCATCATCATCATCACCAGCTCATTTATGTCCCCACTGCTGGAGCACGAGCCTTCCCTATGGATGGATCCCTATCCATCAGGTTATCAGCAGGTTCTCACTAGCATAGGGAAGTCCAATAAGTAGATTTATCCGCCTAATATATGATCCTGAGTTCCACACACTTAAATACTTACACAACGTAGTCCCTGTCCTATTCGACATCACTTGACTATCAAAGACTATCTTTGTTTTATCTTTAAACCTTTTGGTTTACTCTTCTTGCTGCTTTACAGTTAATAATAAACTAGATTTTGCTACCTTTCTGGTTCAAGATCATCCCGCTTCAGGATGCTACAGTACCTACAAAACCTTCAGCAGTAAATCTTTAAAAAAAATTCCGGTTGAATTTCGACCACTTGATCGCCCATCACTAGTTATTATTATCATTCTATTAACGTCATACTAATGATACTTTTCCACAGGGGGAGCACAACAAACTTTAAACTTTAAATAATTACAAATTTTGAAACAAAGAACTTTTCGAATTACTATTTTTGATTTACCAACTTTAATGTAAGAGAAAAAATGATCCGACTCCATTCAGTCGAACTATAAGTATTCTCATACTTAAAAAAAACTGAAAAGCCTCGCCCAAACATGGGCGGTCTGCGGTCGCATGTGGTAGATAATATGAAGTATTTAAAATAAGCGCGGGCAGGCTGCGATCTACAACCGGGCGAATGCAACCGCTCCCCTCGCCCTTTTCGCCATTTTTTTGGAGAGTTTGCTAATTGCCTTAGGTCGTCTTTTCAATGTCACTAGAATTTTTTAGGCGACGAGAAACTTTTTTAGTATCTTACGGGTAAGAACTTTGCTTTCATCTCATCTGATGTTAGGTGATTATAAGGCCGAAGGTGGAAGCGCACTTAACCCGGAATCCTCAACTACTGAGGCACTGGCTATCGGCCGGCTAGCTGCCGGAACACAACAATGCTATAAACATTGATGTTATGGGGTCATATTTAGATAAGATGATGGTAGCTAGCCGGGCGGACAAACTAGCCCTACTACCAACCATATCGAGTACACAAACATGTACCCCCCGCTGGGTATAGAACTCAGGATCTTTGGGTCTAATCCAGTGATCTTAACGACTGGATCACAGAGGCGGTAAAACTTAAATGGTTCGTGTGATCGAAACACTGACAGAGGGTTCCTAGAGAGAATAGCATCACGCAAGCGTGTCCACTTTCCCTGCTAAATTCTCCAAGGGGCTTGGATCGGTCGGATCAGATCGGTCGTGTCTAACGCGCGAGCAATCCAGTTATTATTCGGCGGTCTGTCTTTTTTTTGGAGAGAGTTTGCGGATGGCCTCAGACGGCCATTTCAGCGTCACCGAAGTTTTTGACGATTAACTTAAAGGGTTCCTCATGCTGTAAGATCGAAACACCGTCGTAGGGTTTTTAGAGGAAATGGCATTACTCAAGCGTGTCTGCTTTCTTTCCCTATTAGATTCACCGAACGGGTCTATGGTGACGCGCGGCCACACCAGTTATCATTCAGCGGTCAATCGCTACCGCCAGCTACTAGTGTGAACTAATAGCGCGGGCAGACCGCCTCTGTTTGGGCGAAGCTTAATGCATACGTGACCATTGTTGCGATGAAAACTCGCTTCGGAGCGATCAATGGAACTCCAGCTAGTATTTCGCGTTTCGTTAACGTCAGATATACACGACCGAAAACAATTCGGAACGGTTCAGAAGAGCGTTCACTCAGAGGCAATCATCGGTACGCACGGTTCTGTAAAGAAAAATGCAGCGGAATAAAAAAAGATCGGGAACGATGCTCGTTAAGCTGCGCTTTTGAAGAATTTCTGTTTTTGCAGCTACGCTTTGTAGTTTAACGACTTTATGACCTTTCATCGGTGTTGTTTCACGTTACGCTGTAAATGAAATGGGGAAATACACACAATATAGTATAAGTTTTCTTTGCACCACTGTACCACTCTTATAATCATCATCATCATATCGTCGGTGAAAACGGAAAACTGCTTAAGCGCCAAAAGGTCATTAGTGGGAAATCAATTTTTAAAATTGGTTTCCCACTAAAAATATCTTACTTATATATATCTTATTCTATCATTATACAATTTAGTGGTAGGTTTGATAGATGAAAATACTCACATTCACAATATAATAATAAAAAAAACAAAACAAAAACAAAAGAGAGATTATAATTGTCTTATATAGTTTTATTTTGTTTATATCACGCTATTTTAATATATACCTCGTGCTAAACGTGCCCATATACTGCGGTCATATATTTTTATTTGTATCATGATAAGCGCGGTCACATCTGTAACGACCAAAGCTGGTCTTTAACATTTTATGAAAATTAAGGTGCCTGTCAAACCAACATGAAAACAAATGTTGCGGCAAATATGGCATTTTTATATTAACAACCTTATGGACGACTGACTTTTACTGCAGATTTTATATCAGCATCTGTCATTGATAAGTCGTAAAGGATTACAGCCAGTAGCGCCAAACATGTACCTATACGCATTAGTTAACAGTTTTACTTTCACTATTAAGAAATTTATAACTTAGCAACTTCGCAAAGGCCGGTCATCGGATGGGTGACCAAAAATGTATTATCTCGAGCTTCACCGTGCTTCAGAAAGCAAGCAAAGCCGTTGGTCCCGTCTGCACTAGCAGTCGTTAACGACCACTAATCCGCACTGGGCCCGCGTGGTGGTTTGTAGCCGGTTCTCATTATCCATTATTGTCGTTAGTAAAAAACAAAAAGTTTTAAAGTGTTATCACCTTTTTTATCGACTTCAAAAAGAACGAGTTTCTAAACTTAAAACAACAAAAGCAACGTTTAAAAAAAATATAAATGCCGTTTAAAAATGGTTTGTATTCAAATACTAAAAATAGTAGCTGACCCCTATTTCTAATGATTAAAGGATAAATTTGAAATTTGAGGAGCTCGATGGCGCAGTGGTTAACGCGCCCGGTCTGCGAGAGCTGAGGTTACATTCGCAAAGTCCGGTCATCAAATGGGTAACCAAAAATGTATTATCTCGAGCTTCACCGTGCTTCGGAAGGCACGTAAAGCCGTTGGTTCCGGCTGCATTAGCAGTCGTTAACAACCACCAATCCGCACTGGGCCCGCGCGGTGGTTTATGGCCCGTTCTCCCTATCCATCCATAGGGAAGGCTCGTGCCCCAGCAGTGATGACATACAAAATGAGCTGATGATTATGAAAGGATTAAATGTCGATCTCTGGTTGCTGTCGGAGGCTGGTATCTCTACCTTGCTTAGATTCGTAAAAAGGTGTTCATTCCTATATACTACGATTACAAGTCTTATTCGAAGTATGCTATTAAGCAACATGGGAGCAGTAACACCAACCCACTCATACACCCATCAGTCGTGAATCCTCATGAATGGTGTGTGGATCTAATCCGCCCTAAGCCGGGTAACGCTGCGTCATGAGTAAGCTGATTACACGGCATCAGCCACTTTGAACACCGAGTTAACTGCCTTTTGATCACAAATTAAATTAAAGTTTTTATATCTCAGACAACAAAGATCCATATAAGTAGTTAGTACAACAAGAGCTTAAGTAGAAGCAGAATCCAATTGCAATAGCAATTGTCGCACCTCCAGAGAATAGTCTACCAGCAAACGTTTACCCTTCTTCCTGTGATATGGGGTCCTTCAAAGAGGCGTGAAGAAGCACCTTGTGGATCGGCAGAGTGAGGTTAACTGATGCTACGTTTGTTTTCACGCTGCACCAGTTATCTTCACGTCTGGACTCCATTTCCACTTAACATCAGGTGGGATGGAGTCATTTGCCGAGCTATCCATAAAAAAAATGCGAGGACAGTGTAGAGCAGGATATTGTCTCACTAGCGGACGGCTAGCCCATGCCATAATATTGATGACATTATGTCATCAATTTATTTCATTTATTTTCAATTATTTTCTCAACGTTTTTCCTGAATTTGATGTTTATTCTCAAAGCCTTCCTTATCCATCTTCTTATCCATAATATTTTTATTTACTAACATAACTTAAGACTTTAAATTTACAAATATGATATAGGGCATGTGCGAAATAAATACATATTAATTCTATTTAATATAGTTTAATTTAATAATAAAAAGTGACATACCTCTGACTGTGTATGTAGCTTGTAAAATTTTATTTGTATCCTATTGTAATACTATTCAACTTCACAAATATTAGGTATACATTATGGGATGAGATTAAACAGGTTTACCAAACACTCTGCCATTATCATTAATATATCAGCCCATTTTATGTCCCCACTGCTGGGGCACGAACCTTCGGGCAATAAACCACCACGCGGGCCCAGTGCGGATTGGCGATTGTTTACGGAGGAGCTCGAGATGGTACATTTTTGGTCACCCATCCGATGACCGGCCTTTGCGGCACTCGCAGACCGGGCGCGTTAACTACTACGTCATCGAGCTCCTCAACACCCTGATAATACTATGAATAATGTAACTTATATAACACATACATACATTATACCTAATACTCCTACATATGAACATAAACTATACCAAATCTCACACCCCTTTGTACGCGCTATGTACCTACAAAGAACTACAAAGTTATTTCCTCACATAGTAATATAGATGTCTATCTGTCTATCTATAGTACATATTATATCTCATTGGGTAATGCGACTACGACGTTTCAATAGCTGATGATACCGTGTCATCAATCGGCTCGAAATTTCATATTTCTAAAGAAACCTACTACGGGTCCATTCAACGCTTACAGTACGTCGTATTTCAATAGACCTAGGATGTAGACCTAATACTGGACGCGATGGGGCTTGAACGTGTGTGGCCGGCACCTGCGCCTTACATCGAGCTAAGCTGATTACACGGACGTTAGAATGGGACGCTGTCACATATTGCACCCTGCCGTCTACTGTTTAGTGGGGCATGTAATTCTATTTTTAAAATTAGATAGCTCGACTTTATCGCTGAATGAAGTTTTGTTTTCTTACGGGTATGCAGTATTCATCTCACCTGGTACTAAGTAATCCAATGGTGGAAACTCTAGTGAGGCACTGGCTATCTTAACTCTAGCTGCCGGAACACAATAATGCTACAAACATTGATGGCCAGGCCACAGAAGATGACAGGCGGACAATAAGCCCTATCACCAACCAAATCGAGTATACAAACATGCACCCCTCAACGGAACCTAGGACTTCTGGGTCGGGTCCGGTGGTTTTAACCACTAGACCACAAGACGGTTAAGTGTCCTCGTCGCTAGAGAAGTTTCACAAGCCAATATGGGAAGGTCGCCGTCTAACGTGCACAATGGTTATTCACCACCAGGTATTGTAATTTTATTATGATTGTTCGATTGCAACAGTAAAGCTGATTGCGTACTTAACAAAATGGTTCACAAATATTTTCTAATTAATTGCTTGCTTAATATGAGCTATTTATTTATTTATTTATTAATAAGGCTTACCAACTAAATATATATATGTATATATATACTCGTACTTACAGTTTTTTTTTATTCTGAACAATCAACAATTCTTCAGTCTTTGCGGTTTGTTAGATTTATATTTTATATTTAAAATAAATCTAACAAATCTTTTCATTTTGCCATTAAACGCAAAAGACTGTATTACAGTTATATAGTTACATATATCCTGATATTGTATGTATAAAACATTTATTTTTAAATAAGTAATATAATTTCCACGAGATGGATTCGAACCCGCACCCTCTAACAAGCCGGGTAAAAGCCTAACGCAATTATGCTATAGTGGCTCTGTCCAACCCGCCGAATTTCATCAACATTTTCTACTTGTCCTATCAAATTTTGCGTTAAATTATATATATCCATATTTAAGCATAGAGAATATAGGAGAAACGCTATACAAATAGAGAGTGCAATAAATTGATCGAAATTTCGGTAACAAACAGTATATCACGTGTTTCCAAATGACAATGCTATGTTGTGCATTGTAACGACTGTATATGAAAGCTATAACAAATAGCGTTGCATGTCCAATACATGAAATGGGATATGCAGATACGGAGCACTTCGATTGTTACCGACATATATCTGCATGCATATCTGCAATGTGATCGAAAGAAAACGCGTTAGAATTTGAATAGAAAAGAAAGGTAAGAATGATGTGGTTAAAACTGATTTTATTTTAAAGCAAATTGTGTCGTTTCGATATTTCTAGTGAGCTTCATGGGTTCTATTAAAAAAAGGTGGGTTAGAGGTTAATATCGGATAGGTAACGCAAGCGAAACATCCTTAATGTAAATCCTTAAATTTGACGACCTCCTTGGTCGAGTGGTTTGCACACCGGTTTTCATGGTGTCGCCATCTCTTAGGTCCCGGGTTCGATCCCCGGTCGGATCAATTTTAGAAATACCTGTTTTTCTAAATTGTTTTGGTCTGGGTGTTTCCTATGTATAATAAGTATGTATTTAAGTATATTATGTATGTTTATCCGTTGTCTAGTTAACCATATAACGAGTTTCTTAAGGAAGCTTTTCTTGGGGCTAGATAATTGGTGTGAGTGTGGGAAACTTACAATTACAATTACAATTACAATTAATGTTGCCTAATTACTTGAGTAGATGACCGCTCACCATCAGGCAGCCGGCTCTTTGCTTACATCGTAATAAAAATGACAGTAATTTATACATGCAAGTATTATTTTTATGTATTTTAATCCGGCCGTTGTGGAGATCTTTGAGGGAGGGTTTTGTCCTGCAGAAGACGTCTTTTCGCTAAGATGATGGTGATGATAATGATGACGATGATGATTTAAAACGAACTATTGATGAGCCCAACGCATAGTTGCTCGAGTTGAATGCAAGTAATCGTAGTTCCCTCCTCAAAGCTTCGTTAGTTACGACTATTGACAAAAGCTATTAAATGTTAAAACTCTATATAGAAGAGTTAAATATATTTCGGAATGCCTCGTTAGCTAAGTAACCCAATTACTGGAAATTTTCTGTTTGAGATTCGTGCAATGTTTGTAAAGTTATGTAACTAAATCAGAAATATTTCAACATACAATTTGTTTACACTCTAAACGAAATTCCTGGTAATGTGATTGCGAATTTCAATATACCAACGTGGTGAACGTGTTGCTTGATGAGTTTTAAAGCATTGTTTTGTAAAGTAGTGTGAATACAAAATACCAATTATTAAAATTTTTGGAGCTCGATGGCGCAGTGGTTAACGCGCTCGGTCTGCGATTGCTTAAGTGAAGGACCTATCGCAAAGGCCGGTCATTGGATAAGTGACCAAAAATTTATTATCTCGCGCTAAATAACCACCAATCCGCGCTGGGCCCGCGTGGTGGTTTATGGACCGTTCTCCCTATCCATCCATAAGGAAGGCTCGTGCCCCAGCAGTGGGGGCATCAAATAAGCTGGTGATGATGATGTGATGATGAAAATATATTCAAAACTCTTCACCAGACTCGGAATCAGAGTTGTTGAATTTTGAACATTCTAAACGAAAATAGTGTAACCGCCTCGTTCTCAGAGATGAAGAGTCTTAATGAGTAAATTACTAAATTCTAAAATCCAAGTATATTAATTCGTTCCTTAGGATTTCAGATGAAGTGCGTTTCTACCTCTAGACTCATTGTCACATTTTATTACCATTGGATCACATATTAAACAAGTATAATAGGCTTAGGCACAGATTAAAGTAAGACTGATAACGAATGTATTCCTTTTTTATCATGCACAATTAATATAACGTAAATTTAAAGATGACAAAATTTTAAGTTCTTTTTTAGTAGATATCTTCGGAGCCATATGTCATTTAATGCAAGCATGCGGTCACGAGGCCGCGCCGTGACGACGACACGCCGTGATCGCCGCAACCCGAGGGGCACGTAGCTACGACACTGCAGCTACGCCGTAGCAGCTACAACGCAGCCGTAGCACGCCGTAGCAGGAAAACTTTTTTATTTTAAAAGGAACGTGCTTCTTCCAACCGCGTTTTTGAATTTAAAAGTTTTATTCGTTTAATTTACAAAGAGACATTTCGCTTCCCGGCAAGAAAAGTGTCACAATACAAAAATAGCTATTTCAAGAAAAGCAACTTTATTGGTTATAAGGTTATAAAGTTGCTTTTCTTGAAATAGCTATTTTTGTATTGTGACACTTTTCTTGCAGGGAAGCGATTTGTTGGAAGAAATATATTTGCGTTTAGTTCTCTTGCAATTTTGTTGAGTATATTTTAATGAAGGAGTATAATATAATAGTAAACATAATAATAACAAAGGATTCAGGGTCGGTAACAAGCGAGATACATTAAAGATGTTGCTGATCAGAAAGCTGCAGTAAACGCTTACCACAGACAGACCGTATAGTTGCCAACATTCTTCTTCTTCGTTGTTCTCTCACTGATGAGGATCGCGACCACATATTATATGTTTCCATTCAGTGCGATTATAGTTGCCAACATAGCTGGATTAAATCTCACGCTACCTCTCACACTAAGGTGTTCGCGGAAGACCAGCTTCAGGTTATCTTATGTTATCTTATAATGTAGAAGATCTGACATCATGCTGAGCGGGAACCTTTTAACCCGTCGCCTGCTGTAAATACAGACACAATAGAATTTTAATTGTTAGTAGAACGGATCTTCCTCTAAGCAGAGAAAGGTTAATACCACACTTAACTTATGTTAAAATCGTATGTAGTTTTGCTAATTTGTAGTTGTGTCACTAATAAACGTTTTTATTCTAATAAAAAATACTTATAGCAAGAATATTAAGTTAAAATACTTACTTACGGTTCATGTTTAAGTTTTCATAATATTCTTTGTTCCCACCTTTATACTACATGAATGCAATAAATGATTTGATTCAATTTGATTTATTAAAGGCCTGGAAATTACACATTCTTTCTGACACTGCAAAATCATTGTAGACTTTCAACCGAACTGGTTAACGTATTCGTATCTTTCTTATTATCCGTTGTCGACTGTACAGGCGACGTTGCAGCACATTTCTGAATATTGCATGAACTGCTAATTAGCTGAGTGGTACCACAGAAGGAAAAGGAAAAGTTGGATACTGCTAGTTCCTCAGTTGTTGAAAAGTTCATGTGCTTTTCGAATTTCGACCTTATGATCAGGTAAGATGTAACCCGAGCGCATTTTTGTTATATACTGAAACGGATAAGAGCTCCTTTTCAACCACCTTTTATGTGACCTGATGGTAAATAATAAGGCAGAATTAAAGCAAGCCCTACCACCAACCAAACAAAGTATAATGTATAGACGTGCCTTACGCTTCGAATTAAACCCGGGACCCTCTGGGTCAAAGATCTTTAATCTTTTATTTGAATTCGTAGATTTATTTACTTTACTAATAGAAAAAAATGTTATCCAAAAAAACAGATGAAGGTCACGTTTTTTTTAAACATGGACCTTTCAAGAAATGGGTGAATAAGCATTTTTTAGGCAAGTATGCTACATCCTAGGCCGCATCATCACTTACCATCAAATGAGATTACGGTTAAATATTTGCAAATATGGAATAAAAAATAAAAATAAATCTACTTACCTACTTCTTTAATATACATAAACGTGAACAAAAGTCAACAATTTCTTAAAGAAATTGAGCGTAATCTATGCCTTCGTAAGTAGTTATCAGTCTAGTCTTTATTCATCATGTTACCAACAGCATATAACCGTTCAAAATATATACTACAAGCGGTGTTGACGTCAACTTTTTTACCGAAGTCATGTCAGGCACATCAACTGCAATTTGCTTCAAAGCTAAAATTTGAAAAATCTTTCCTCACTGAATCTCCGTTAGAGCAAATCCTCGGAGCGGGACATCTAGCGAGCGCTGTATTATGCATCGCGCATCGACTGGGACATTAACGCAGGGACGCATTTAGGGACATCCCGCATTTATAATTGTTGGCGCAGGCGATGCTATAATTTATAGTGGACTGTATTTTTATTAGCGTTATACTAGGCTAGCCGATGTCTCGAATTGCGAAGGATGGCGACAAGGGCAATGGGTAAACAGTCCGGCAGGCGAGCGAGCAGTCTGAACCAGCACCAGGTTGGTGGCCGGTGGATAAACTTGGCTGGAACACGGACCTGGACCACCAGCGCGTGGTCTCTCACAGTTTTTAACACTCGTAACGCGGTAATAGCTATCAGATGACCAAAATGGAGATCTCCTCTAAGTGCGGGCGGCTATCTTTTCAAAACGTTGTCATTGCACTAACTCGCGCAGGTGCAGCGAGCTCGTTGGCGCGCTGCGTTCTATATTGCGCGTCTCGCTCTTGTGCGCGAAAAAGGTATGTATTAGAGGGAGATGGGTAAAAGAAGCTAGTAAAGCGCCAATCAAACAATTTTTATCAAATATGATATTATTACGATAGCGATGAATGCATGTAACTATTTTTGCGCGGCAAATTTAAGAGTCAGTAACTGGCGCAACAAAATTATCGGAAGTGAAGTTTGATGATTTTTTTATAAGTCGATGTCGATTATTAGATAAAATATTATTACCTGGTATCATCATGGTGTACGAGTTACGTACATGATTTTAGTTAATTAGGTTTTTGATTTGTTCATAGTTTTACTACCATGTAGGCGCGATTCAATATTGCACTTTGGTCGCGGGTTCGCGACCTACTTTTTGTACATTGACATTAGGTCAACCTGGCCGAATGCATACATCATTACAGTTAGTGTTCAATTAGAAGCCAATCGATTAACTTGGGAGTTTCATTTTGACAACACCTTTTATCCCTTGGACACTCAATCTGACTTTTACATTTACATTGACGTTGACGTAGCTAGCCGTTACACATGGTATCTTAAAAAAAACCCGACTACTTAAGTGCTGGTATTAAATATTTTTTTATCACATACTAACACCCGTTTGCACTAAACTTATAAATCACCTAAGTCTTTGCCTAATTACTACCTGGTCAAGTTAAGTCGCCACCTGAGTGCAAGCGACGTTTTCGAGGCAGGTGCCGAGTTAACTTGACCGGGTAATAGTTAAGCCAAGATTTAGGCGATTCATAAGTTTAGTACAAACGGGTGTTAGTGTCCATTTGATGTTATAATTTGATGTTATATTATGTTTTTTGTAAAAAAACAAAAAAATGTATATGTGAATTGTTGTAATGCAAAATTGTATTAGCTTTCGTGGTCTAAGATCCATAGTTGCACACTTCCTCTTTGTTTATATGTGGATAATGTTGTGGGTTACAATATTGTATATGTTGATGTGGTATGATTATACCAGATTTGTAAGATTTTATGTTTTTATAATATATTGTAACTGTTTGTTGTCCCGAAATAAATAAATAAATATGTTAATTTTTCATATTTTTTGAGTTAGTTAGGTAGAACGTACATTCGACATTAATTGAGTCCGTCCCTGCGTACCCGCGCCGCAGTCAGGGCGGTGCAGTTCCGATGTATTGCGGAGATTTATAAGACTTAGGCGGTCTGTCGGTTTCCATTAGTGAACGCGTAATGCCAACCTGCACCGCCAGACTGCTGAGTTAACTCGTTACTGAGTTAACGACACTCGCTTAAATACGTTTGTTTGCATAAAGGCCAGTATGGTGGGTTGTAGCCTAATCTCTTCGTGAAGCCAGCTATGTATTTTTTTGTACAAAGGTTTTTTTTCTCGTTGTAAAGTCAAATTCAAATCGTTTATTCAATATTAGCCTTTACAGGCACATATTGACGTCAAAACTAAGTATCCACCAGTTCGGATTTAGCCTTCGACAAAGAAGAACTGGCATATGCAGAAAATCTATATATTAATACGTGAAGCAAAAACTTTGTACCCGTTTTTACGAAAATTACGCGGACGGAGGAGTATGAAATTTCGCACACTTATAGTTTATATAGAGAAGTTTATCCGAATGTTAATCTTTTTTTTAATTATGCTTAAAAAATACATTAAATCAACAAAAACGACATTACACACACAACCATGTATTTGACACACACGTATTGTTTGTCTTTAATGCGGCCAACATCTAATGCCAATCCAAAGTCACATTCTATCTTTTTAAATTTTTCATTGCTTAGGTTACAATCCGTGCAGCCTTAATAAAATTACGGTTGAATTTCGACCACTGGGCGACCACTAATATGAATTAAAAGACAACCTACTTTAATGACGTTTTTATGTTATTTATTTAGTAAAACACGTGATGATACATCGCCTTTATGTTTAATAAAAAAAATGCCGAAGTGTTACTATAGGTATACCGAGACACAAAAAGTACGGTTCATTATGTTCTAGTACCCACTGAAACTTAGCTACTTCGAAACAGCAAGTCTCATATACTACAATCTAATTTACCAACAAAGTTCATAGAAATTACACTCGCAAAGTTTCACCTTTGTGGCGAGACGAAATAAATAACTTATAAAAATGGCAATCACCTTGAATTATTCCCAGGTGACTTAGTTTGAATAAACAAGCAGTTAAAAGAACCAATAGCTCTTAGATTTTGTTATTTCCCACTGGACTCGTGTACAGCACAACTAAAATGGCAACTTTCGTTACAAATTGTTGTCGTATGGCAACATAAAAACGAAATTAATCATTATATAAATGGAATTAATCATTAAAGTGAGTGAATGAACATTTTAGAAAAATCTTATTTAAGTCAAAAAAGGACTCTTATAATTTAAAAAAACAGTTGTCGTTAATAAATACCTAATACCTACAGCATTTTCATTTAGGTAGGTATTTCTATATTATTGAGGAGCTCGATGGCGCAGTGGATAACGCGCCCGGTCTGCGAGTGTTGAGGTTAAGCAACTTTCGCAAAGGCCAGTCATCGGATGGGTGACCAAAACTTTATCATTTCGAGCTCCTCCGTGCTTCGGAAGGCACGTAAAGCCGTTGGTCCCGGCTGCATTAGCAGTCGTTACAACCACCAATCCGCACTGGGCCCGCGTGGTGGTTTATGGTCCGTCCTCTCCATCCATCCATAGGGAAGGCTCGTGCCCCAGCAGTGGGGACATAAAATGAGCTGATGATGATGATGATGATGAGGTATTTCCGAATTGGGATATCATAATTTATTTATTTTTCACTATCAAAAATATTACAGACTTTTTCCATGTAATTTGTCTTAGTTGTAAGCAATTACATTTTTAACTAATTTAACCAATTAAATTAGTTAAATTTAACACAAAACGTGTAAAAAATTTTGCAAGTAAAACTCGCGCATTAACCATTCTTTTCTGCCACCTGCATAAACACGGTAGACAAAACAACTGACAAACAGTTTAAACAACACAAACGTTTTTAAACTGCACGTTGTTGACATACTCGGAAAAGTTACATAACAAACAAGCCGCATGCCAGCTCTGCTTTGAGGGCACGTACGCTCTGATCCTCCCAACAATATTTCACGGTGCACCACCAGCGCCATGTCGCGACCTGTTACGATTCGGCGAAATATAGGACGATTTGGCGAAACTCCAGCGCGTGCTAAAGCAAATATGGTTTCCACACTAACGTTTGATGATAAAAATGCATTCTACCAAAAAACGCAGTCGTCGGCAAAGGGTAACCTATTTTAATCCGAATACTGTTACGTCAAATGAAATGGCTATTCAGAATTTTTTTTCTAATAGAAGACAAAATGATACAAGAATACAAGAAAAGACGGAATGTAAATGAATGAATATAAAAATTATTTTATAAAGACATTTTAGTCAAAAACTTATCAATGTATCAAAATCTCGAAAGTGTTTTATTTTTTGTGTTTAGTTGATAGCGTAGGGGCTAGCTTAATAAATCATTTCTCAAAAGATAATAAGTCCTTATTAAATATAATATTCGAAAAGTGTGTTGTTTTAGACTTGTATTTTTTTTAAGACGACTATTTGAGATATCCTTCACATTGTCAATCTCTCGAGCTTGTGATTTTTCGAGATATCGAGATAGAGAGACAATCGGGTAAACGTGTTCGAGCAAAAGTTTTTCGACCAATCGGCATTCGATTTCAAATAGGAGACCCGTTTGCAACTCTGTCTGAAGTTATTCAAAAGCTTATCCATCGACGATGTATTTTTTTTTTCGTTTACCGTAATATCTGCGAGCTCTAGGCGTGAAACATCGAAATGTTTGGAAAAATGAAAATAGCGTTGAAAGGGAATAGTTTATTACTGAAACATTTTGAAATATTGTGGCATAAGCTTTTCCCGAGCTGCAGCGGCACAACCAACTGGTTTATAGACTCAGTAATGACAACGCAAGGTGTTATCTGAAAATAAAATTTAAATAATAAAATTAAAATAGGTACTTAAATATTAATTTTCTGAAAAGATGGATTCTACCATGGATTCTACAGTTAAGGCGAATGGTAAGGCACATTAGCGCTACCGCTAATGGATTAAATTTGATAACTGCTAAACTGGATTTTTTTTCAAACATTGCGGACCTTCGGACACTAGGCAAAAATCTATTATTTAATAATTGTGCATTATTTTTAGGTTTGTTTTTATACTCATTCACTAACACCAAAAGTGGCCATTGTTTGTGAATAACTGCGATAGCCCGTTTTGTGAATAAACCACGCAACAAAAAGTAGTGCACAATTATTAAATAAACACTATGGATGATTTCTTGTTATCGGACGGTACGCAATGTTTAAAAATTATCAAATTATCAATTGATGGCGCTAGTGTGCCTTACCCTTCGCCTTAACGGCCGCGCGCCAGCACATGGGCACGTACATCTACCTCAACGAATAACAATCGAATAACAATAGACAAACGACAACTTCTCATGTTGTCACGTCAACTGCATATTATAGTCGTGACTATGCACTCCGCACGCGAACGTACAGACGCCAGCACATCGACCTCTCCAAATCTGTCAAATTTCTTTAATAAATGTTCAACCATATGCCATATACATAAAGTTCAAAGTCTTTTGAGGAAGTATGACAGGTTGTGGTAGACTAATGTGCAGGCGTGTGTACTAGTGGTTGGTAGTTCTATCGATAAGCTTCCTTTGTGGGGCGCCTTTGGTTTTCAAAGTAAAAAAGTAAATAGTGTTAAATAATTTCGGCGGGCTGGTTAGAATCTGTATGCCGAATTTCATCCAAATCCATCCATCGTTGCAGCGGCAGCGTGAAGATGCAAGAAATATACACACATACACAAACTTTCGCATTTATTATATCAGTGTGATTCCTTTTCCTATCAGCCTGTCTTAAATCTATGGGTGCCAGTAAAATTTGAAAGCATACACGCGATATCTGCGTTCCCGACTGCATACGAATGCGAGCGATATCGGTTTGAGGACACGGAGACATACATGACGGTGAGGCGATGTGGAAAATGCGCTCCAAGAATTTATGGATGCAGTAGATGCATATGAATACTAAAAATGTCTAGTCGCATCGGTTTGGAGGTAAATTTGTTAGTGCATTTACGTATATCTCACGTGGAATGGAAAGAATTCTAACTGTATATTTCGGAATTTTGAAATCTATGTTTTTACTGTACTATGAGTTATAGATTACACTATTTGTGTGATTAAGTATAAGGCCAGAGGCCAGAGGCCCCAGCGGAGGGTACCTACATGTTTATGTATTGTAATGGCCGGGGTTATGCCAATAATAAAACGAATGTAACTTTGAATTAATGTATTATCAAATCGTATTAGTCTACAATTCAGCCATACCTTCTCGGCGAGCTGACACCGAATCAATAATCCACAGATCTTCATTTGTTTCTTTCTAGACCTTTCCTAATGTTCTCCTTTTAAACTCAGGTCACGTCGTGTGCCATAGAGCTGCTATTGCAAGGAGTCTCGATCACCACAGTACTCGGTTTAGTTGGTGGTAGGATTTGTTCTTAGAGCATTAAACCAAATGGAGACGCCATGCGCACTAATTTGTATGAAAAAAAGTCTGTCATTTTCTGCGGGGGACGAGGTAATGCACACAAATACAGTTTCACACTGATGCATTTTTCAAAGACGTCGCTACGCACGCAAACGACAAAATTATTAAACACTAGCATAAACTAGACGCACACTAATAAATTCACACACAGGGATAACCTGCCCCCCAACCGCGTAACACTCTCGCTTTCGATCGCTTTGAAGGCGAGGCTCTCGCCTCGGTTTCTAATATAATATCGAAATATAATATCGAATAATATCGAAAGCTATAGCCTATAGCTTTCGATATTGCTTTCATATTGCTTTCGAAATGACAAGATGACGCCTCCTCCTCGCCTCGCCTTCAAAGCGATCGAAAGCGAGAGAGTTAGGCGGTCGACCCCCTGTCCGTGCACGAGTCTGACGGCAACTTTATGTAAACGTCGATAGTGCTTGACACTATCGATTTAATTTGTTGATACCAATAATAATGACATAGCCCGAAAAGTTGCTAAGCTCAAGTGCCCCACATCGCTCGCAGGACTGATGGCCGCTGGGGCGGAACAGTCCTCGAGTGGTGACCGCGTACCGGAAAGCGCAGTGTCAGCAGGCCTCCAACAAGGTATACCGACGATCTGGTAAAGGTCGCGGGAAGCCGCTGGATGCGGGCTGCACAAAACCGGTCGTATTGGAGATCCTTGGGGGAGGCCTTTGTCCAGCAGTGGACGCCTTTTGGCTGAGATGATGATGATGATGATGAATATTAATGTGATTTTTTTTGTTTAAATCAGGCTCTTCAGTATGGTTAATTAAGGTAGACACTTTGTTTTTTTTATTGTTAAAATCGACAGTTATTAATTAGGATAAGTCAAAATCTGCAAAATATACCTACATAATTTTATTCCATTCCAAGGAGAATTGTTGTTTTTAAGAAAAGCTGTAATCTTATTCTTTCATTATGGAAAAATAGTTTGCTACCTATCTAACCGACTCTCAATCAAGAGGAACCGAAAAAATTTTACAACATGTATAGTACTTTCATGGTTCCATAAAGCAGATCAATTCTTTTTTGTAGGTAACGTAGGGTCTTAATTTTTCAGATTTCCAAATGCAATTATTCGAGAGATTTTTCTTATTTCTATATAAGTTTCCAAATAAGGCTGAATTTAAAAGCAAGAGACTTAAATTAAAACAAACGTATCAATATACAGGTATGTACCGAACTCCAGAATGATATCATACAAACGAACAGCGAAATATACCTAATGCTGTCAAGGTTTAAACTGCTTTCTGAGGTTAAATCTTTGAATGATGCAAAGTTTTTTAATGCATCAAAGCTACTCTAAGTGTAACTATATGAATATAGTTAAAAAAAAAATTGTAATAAAAAACGTAATCTTATAGTTTTAAGTAAATTCTATGGTGTAGGTGTTGTTATTTCTGTCAGAAATTAACTATTATTTTGATGCTTATAATGTTGTATTAATTTAATAGGTTTTTTATTTTTTTGTCATCAGTTAAGCGGATATTTAATTCACAAAGGAGACATAAATCAATAACTTCTTTTGATGCATACAATAGGCCACCACGACTTTTTTGGTATGTTAAACTTTTGTCATTTGGCTCCCCATATAAACTCTTTATGCATGTACTGCGTTTAATTTTTTAGTAGAAAATACTACGAAGCCCGCTTTATATTCCACTTCCTTTTCTCCAAATGGAGATAAGTATGTTTCGATCTCTAATAATTTGTTTTTTTTTTAATTTATTTATCTATATTATTATTTTCCTATAATAGCCAGAATAAACATTATGATGAAGTCGATATCAATATTTTGTTTTTGTACTGTCACAGCTCTAACTTTGTTGCAGTGTGGCCAATGTAATTAAATTAAAATTTCCTATTTTCAGGATAAGTGACGAAACGTAAATATAATATATTAATGAAGTAGACCGATCATAAACATACAGTTTCATAGTATTGAGAATTTTTAATGCAATTAAGTTGAAAAAAAATCTGTAAAAACAAAATAAGTTACAATTTATAAGTAGTGATCTATCATTAATTAAATAAGCATTTATAGTAAAAATACAGTTTTAACTTTATAGAACGTGAAATATAAATTGTAATTCAATATTGGCTCGTTCAACTTTAAAAGTTACGCAAAGTTGCAACTTGACGTTTTAGTGGCAACACTTTTTGATTAACAATATTTTTTTTTCAGTTTTTTGCAAATTTTGTGCATTATTCAATAATATTAAGACAAAATAATAGTTACAGATCAAAAGTAACGTTATCCTTTTGTACAATCGACGTTTCTGATCGCATTTTACGTGAAAACACGCTGCAATTTGGCATTTTTTGCTCAGGTCTTATCGCGTGCACCGTGATTTGCAAATGACGCTGGAACACGCTGGAACTAGTTTTATATAACGAGTATGATCGGCGGTCATACTCTTTTGGCAGAGGGGAACGCCTGACAGTGGCGTCTCCAGTTGGTTTAATGCTCTAAGGATTTGTTAGTCCGCCTGGCTAGCTACCACCATCTTATCTAAATATGTCGCCATAACATCAATGTTTGCAGCATTGTTGTGTTCCATCAGCTAGAGATAAGATAACCAGTGCCAGTGCCTCAGTAGTTGAGGATCCCGGGTGAAGCGCGCTTCCATTATTGACCTTTATCATCACTTAACATCAGGTAAGATGAAGGCATTGTGTTTACCCGTAAGGTATAAAAAAAATTTGTTTTGATTTTTTTTACTTAGTTAATTAGTATCATTGTTTTTCAACTATACCAATTGAGTTTTGTCAACAGGAAGGAACTGGCTTCTGTTCCACAAGTTTACTTTATTACAGAAGCCAGGGCAAAATTAATTTGTAAATTGGTGTTTGTTGCAATAAAAACATTTTCATTTCATTTTAATACCACACCATACGTAACATAATCGATTACCCCTCCAAACTGAGAACAGGGGATGGTTGGCGTGCTCACCGCTGACCACGAAACTATAAAAAACTGTGATCAATCTCCGCACGCCAATATTGAGGCCGACAATATATTGCGAATAGAACAACGCGATCACAGAAAGTAAGCTCGCGCTTTACCAACGCACACATAAACCTTTTAATGGACACGTAGTGTAGTAGAGTGCACAACGTCATACCACGACGTCATACAATGACCCAAAAAGATTAAATTTTTACCATTGAAAATGGTTATCAGGTGCAAATCGCCTGAGACGTATTTTTGGCCATAGCTCCGAGGATTTTGGGAGAATCGAAATGAAAATAGTACCTAGAGTTGAAAAGTTTATCAAGACACGTGTGAGCGTTTGAATTGTGAAAATCGGCTGAAACCTTTTTTGTAATTTTGAAAAATTTTAAAAAAATCGGGTTTTTGGGGGGTGTTTTTTTTTAATTGTAAATATTATTTAGTTTTTTTTTAATTTTAAATGAAAAAAGGGTCCTAGGGTATTAGTTTAGCTACAAAATGGCGAAAAAAATTTTGAAAATCGGTTAATAATTGTGACCTGTGACTTGTAGGTGGTCCCTTTAGATTTGGTTTTGTAGAAAAACGGGTATTTCCGTAAATAAAAAGTGATGTAGCTTCTTTGATTATTGACCGATTGTCATGGCAATGGTGTTATAAGATGCGGATGCAGGCGAGAAGTGCATTCATGTTGGAATTGTATTATTTAAAATAAAATGGTTTTTTTTCGTAAATTGTTGTGTTCATTTTCAATGCTCCGATTCTTACGGGGACTGCGTAATCTGTGATTTTTTTATTATAAATTAATATTCTATTTAAGGATATTCTATATAAGGTAAACGGTACAAGGTAGCATGTAATCTAATACATTTAATCAGATGCTTTTGTAAACTTTAATTATATACTTTTATAAACAACCTAATTGTCACATATTGGCTACTATAAAAGCCCCGTCTTCCTTGAATAAATCAATCAGTTAGTTCATAGCTTTTATATTTTTATTTCTTGTTACATATTGATTTTTGTTTGTTGATAGCTCATTGTTTTAATTGTTTAGCTTCAAATTATATATAAATAATATTAGTATACCAACGTACAGCTCTTAAATCTGAAGTCTGCGGGTGGGGGGTCTGGTGACCTGTAGGTACAGATTTCCTTCTGGAAACCTTTTCAGGCTCCAGTTCCTCACAATTTGGGCTTTTACTAATGTTTTTTCAAATATAGTTTTAGCTTTAAGTACCCAATTGTGAAGAAACAAATAAATCTTTTATTATTATATTATTATAGTTAAGAAGAGCTCGATGGCGCAGTGGTTAACGCGCCCGGTCTGCGAGAGCTGAGGTTAAGCAACTTTCGCAAAGGCCGGTCATCGGATGGGTGACCAAAAATTTATCATCTCGAGCTCCTCCGTGCTTCGGAAGGCACGTAAAGCCGTTGGTCCCGGCTGCATTAGCAGTCGTTAACAACCACCAATCCGCACTGGGCCCGCGTGGTGGTTTATGGCCCGTTCTCCCTATCTATCCATAGGGAAGGCTCGTGCCCCAGCAGTGGGGACATAAAATGAGCTGATGATGATGATGATGATAGTTAAGAACCGACATCCGTTGTGTTATTTCGTCTCCTGACGCCATACATCTCTCACAGCACTCAACATTCCGAGCGCAGATGTTGCGAGATTTCGTGGCCGTGAGTTGTCTATGTGTGCGTTGCTGAGCGCGTTCTGTATGAAGCTTACCTTCTGCAGTCTCCTTATTTTGTGACGCGATGTTCTCGATTTAGCGCGCGTGCCGAATTCGGCAAGTTGGTAGTTCGTCCAAGTTGGCTGCAAGTACTGGTTTGATGGGAAAACTTGCGAAAACTTGTCAGCAATCGCTGCTGCGGGGAGAACGATTGCTGATCGAAACAATCGAGTTAACCTGACACGTGACTCAGTTAGGTAAGCTTTAATAGTGATGGAGAAACACTCGTTTGAAGAAGGGCTACCATGATCATCATGATGGTAGTTATCACATACTTATTTGTCTATCTAATGTTTTAAATGAGAGAGTGATACAGGCATTTTAGAATGCCTACTAGGATGGTTCCAATCACTGTTTATAATTGAGGAACCTTTATAGATTTTTGCATTTTTTTTATTATTTTGAGTTTTTTAAGTGACGAAGGAACAATGGTTTGAAGTCGGGCTTCCGTGATGTTTAATAGCTATCACAGTTAATTTGAAATAAATTAATGTAATAAATTAGCATAAAACACTATCCTACTGCTAGGCAAAGGCCAGTCTTCGCTTATTGTTTCTTTAATGGGTAATCGTTAAGTAGTGCTATATATTAAGATAAATATAGCATATTTGACTCATTCTTGTCTCATACTGTTCTTAGTAACAAACTTGTAGTTGTCAATAGAGTAATTATTAATACGGGATTCTTACATTGTTTATTATTTATGAGTATCCGATATTTCGGCACATGTTACATGCGCCATGATCACGGAGTTACTGAAGGTGATGCGGGTGAGTTTTTTATGAGCAGACAAATCGATCTTTAGTGTAATTAATTAATTAATTTAATAGTGATTAATTATTACTACTATTACTACTTGTACTTATACTTATACTACTATTATTAATAGTGACTAAGGAAGAGGGTATACCCTCTTCCTTAGTCACTATTCACTCGAAATTGCTCACGAGTTCACGACACACTACACTCACAGTATCGGAACGCGAAACGGCTTTATTGTTGTTAAACAATAAAAAACTAATTTAAACAACTCCTTAAGAGACACGCGTGCTTCTAGGTTATATATAGACCTTACTGCTCTTTTCTATAAAATAAAAATGGTTTCTGTGTCAGCAGCTTTACTCCACAGAAGGATTCTATAAGACATATCCCCTTGAGTATCGATCGACCACCAGGTGGCCGATAACAATCAAAATTCTATTGTGTCTGGTATTAGCGCACTCGAGCTCATAAGACTGTGGAAGTAACTAAAATAAACTAATCAAGCCGTTTTTTCATCCGTAAGCTATCTAATTTTTCTTACAGCGTAAGCAGCGGAACAGCGAAGTCTCCCCGCAAGAGTACTAAAATGAGGGTTCAACTGTATTTCTGAACCTAAGGTAATACCTAAGAACACCGTTCATTATACAAGATCCAAAAGTTCATTGATTAATTTTATTGTACTAACAACGCTTTTAACACTTGGAAAAGTGAAATTTATACATTTAGTTTTCTTCGCCTTTAATTGAAGATTGTTTGTGTTAAACCATTTAAGCACATTGCTCAGAGCGTTGTTTACGTCATCAAAACTATTTATATTTCGATCCATCTTAAAAATGAGAGAATGTAGCAAACAAAACAATTTTACAGAAATTTTCTGCAAAGAAAGGTAAATTGTTTATGTAAATTAAAAATAAGAAAAGACCTAGTATTGACCCTTGGGAACCCCCATCATCACGGAAGATCCAGACAATATGGATCCATTCACGTTAACTTTGGATTCTGCAGCTGAGATATGATTAAAACAATTTCAAGGCATCAGCGTGCACTCCATAGTGATTAAACTTCAACAAAAGGGTATTATACTCGTATTCAACACACTCGAAAGCCTTCGAGAGATCGTAAAACACTCCAAGAGTATTCTGCGATTCCTCCCGAGCCTCAAAAATATGTTTAAGCAGAGTTATACCTGCATTCGTAGTAGACCTGCCTCTTGTATAACCATATTGTTCATTATGAAAAAAGTGGTCATTTGCGAAGTGGAAACTCAGTTGATCTAAAATTAGTTTTTCAAAAGTTTTACTAAGCGTGGGTAAAATTAAAATAGTTCACAAGTTACTTGGGTCATCTTTACTACCGGATTTGAAAAGTGGAAGGACTTTGCTATGCTTCATGAGATCGGGATCGATCGGATTAATATCAAAAACAAATGAATTGTTCCAACTTGACTTAACTTGATTTTGATTATGACTAAAATGACTAAAATTATTTTGAACATCTTTTAGTAGAAAGTAGAGTAGTGAGAACGGGGTGACGTCTTGTACAGTGCTGTTTTGCAAAAAAATCAGATAATAAGGCGTATTCAGAAACAATCTAGATGCCACTATAATGAGATCGCAACAGCAGCTCCGCGTAAATAATGTCTGGAGCTACACGTAATATAATAGGGCGCGCGTCGTTCGGGCCGCCTACATTATTAAAACGCAATCACAGTTTGCAGCGACGATACGTACCCAACTACCGGCTGATACTTTACCAAAGACTTTACTGTAAGTGGCTGTACAGTCGACAACAAAAGTCCATGATCAAAACCAATAATTACTTAAGATAATTAATCCATGTTAATGTTATTAATGTTCAGATGTGGCAATGGACTAATGAAATTAAAATTTATTATCATGGCGCGTATAGGCACATTGCGATGTTGACAATAAATGTAAAATTTTAAGGCAAGAGTGGTCAAGCATTGTCTAGGCAAGTACGCAACATCACTGACCATCAGGTGAGATCACGGTCAAATACTTGCCTATCTATAAAGAACTTTAAAAAACGATGTATTTAAATGTTTTTCTTGTCTTATTCTCTATCTTAACTTTCATTGTTGATTGACCTTGCCAGCTGCTTTTGTATGTTAATAGCTAGCTCGCGAAACTGAAAATGACTCTTTTGGTTTACGAACTAAAAGTAATTAATTAAATAGAAAGCTTTTTCTTTTCACTCTTCTACTTCCCCGTGCTTATTAACGTTTGTCTTGTGAGATAGGCCTCCTCTTCCCTCCGGCCTACTTCTGTCTGTATTTGTATGTATATATCCACATTCCTCTCGCAGTTTTCTTTATATCGTCTTTCCACCATGTAGTTTGTAAGGGTAGATAGTGTTGATAGCACTAGTCCGAAATTATCGCTGTCATCGATAGCCTAATTGATGATGCGCCTGATTCGATATCTCAGAAGATACGGGTTTGAGTACCTCTCGTGGAATTTATTTTTATAAGGAAAGGATTAACTTTGTATATTTTGAAATTCCCACGAAGTCGCAGGATACGGGTGTTACGCGTAAAGTCAAAGTCAATGTCAATTAATTTTTGTCAAGTAACTTAAAAATAAGTGCTTTTGAATCGACCATACGATTTTTACCTATTACCCATTTAGGACGTTCGGTCGTCATCGAATGAATGTTTTAGCTGTGGAAAAAAGGGCGCAGAAGCACAGGTTTAATAAAGTAAAGAAATTTCCAAAAAAATATAATGAAGTATATGACGTTACCAGATATACAAGTGGGAACGCGCGTGGACCGAGTTATGTAAGCTACTATATCCGGAAGATGCTAGTTCGTGTTTAGGTTACCACTGTACCTCAATGAATCAACGTTTTGAATTCAACTTTGTCCTTCATTGTTCTCTTCACACTGTTACACTTTACTTTATAATACAATTTTACACATAAATTTCCAAACGAAATAATTACGAATTGAGGAACCTGACAGGGCTGTGTGGTGCGTGCGATTGGCGCTCCCGGTGTCGGCTTTTACGCGGCCACTGTCCGTTTTACACAATCAGCATTTCAGTTGCATTGTAGCTAGCCGCTACAAATACATTTACAATGATAACAAATAATTCTTACATCAAAAATAAAAAAATGATTAATGTCCTAACCAAAATTTAAAATTATGTATTGGTTTTGGTGTGTTTGTCCTTTCAGTTTGATCATGTCAGAGCGGAGCAAACGATGTTTGCCATTTATCGTCCACAGATAGTATAGGTTACACCAAATTGGCTAGAAATACGGAAGAGTAAGAAAAGATGATAATATTTTTACAATTTCTTCTCAAAGATTTCCAAATAAAAGGACGGCTGTCGAATTCGCTACAAGGTGTTTAAGCGAGACAATTTAGGCACAATTCAAATGTAGCCAGTAGGATTTGATAAATATGTTCGCGTAGGAACTGTCCGCTTGAGTTCGTTTGATATTTTGATACTTTTCGATGCATAGCTCGGTTTTATGTACACGGACCTGCATTTGGCAATCGTGGTTATTAAACCATGTTCTTATATTGTATACTTAATAATGGAGGCGTTTAACCAGCCGTGGGGACACTACCTACTAAGGCTTTTTTTTAAATCTTATGCACAAGGACTCTGTAAAGGTTTCGAAACGTAAGAATAGATGGATTTGTAAAAGTACATATATTTTTAGCTAGCTTTAGTTTAATTATATTTTTCCTATTTTGTTTCATATTTTACAAATATTTTCTCAAATATCAGTTGTTACATCGCAGCCTACTGGTCGGTTCACTGACGCAGTGCCCACAAGCTGTGATTACAGTATGATGGTGTGCGGTCAGTTTGCCCTACATAGTCGTATCTGTGATTTTGTATGCATTAATTCAATTTGTGGTAACATTATTTTGGAATAATCCGAGTGGCTTACAGATTAAATTGGTCGTACCATCGAATATTGAGTAATTTATTAATGCGGGTCATTTGAACGGCAGGTCATTTGAAATGTACACAAAATATTTACTTAAAGCAGTAATAGGAAGACTTGTATATTAAATCAAACTGTCAAATATCTTCTTCTTCTTCTTCTCAGCTTTCGTCAACCAGAGATCTGGTGTAAGCCTCCTTAAAATTCCTTCACTTCTTCCTATCTTGGGCAGTAAGGATCCAGTTACCAGCCACCTTCTTGATGTCGTCCTTTCAGCTCATTTGTGGTTTTCCTCTCGAGCGCTTTTGATCCCATGGTCGCCATTCTAGGATTCTCTTGCACCAGGACTCCATTTTACGTGCAATGTGGCCAGCCCACTCCCACTTCAGCACTTTGAAAGCAACGTCCTGCACTTTGCTATTTTGAAATTGAATGCTTTTTAAACGTATTGTCAAAAATACTACATTTAAAAAGCATTTCATAGATTACTATTATTATTAATTGTAAAGCATATTATATAAAATATCGTATGTTTCCAACTGCTTTACTCGTAGATTATCATTATGTTTCAAGACACATTTTTAGACAACACTGCAGTATTCATAGTTAAGATAATTTCTTCTATTTCTTTACAGGTGACTTTAAATATTCGTGATAGATAGATAAGATAAAATAATATCTACATATTAAAAAATATGCCTGCCACAATTTATTGTAATGTTAAATAATATGTAATGCAGTTTTTAAGAGACGGAAGAATGTGAGAGAAGTATATCCATATGAATTTCAATATGGATAATCTGCCAGTAAATAAGAAAATCATTAAGAGTAATACTAAGAGCAAGTAGGTTTGACTGTGAGTACCTAAACCACTGTAGTACAGTACATGGGGAGTATCGGTAACTGCTTTGCGTGTTGTCTATTGTTAATTATTTAATGCGTTGTAATTTTAATTTTAATTTTATTTTTAATACTGTACTGACATATTTATAACTCAAATTGTTACTAACAAAAATGGATCTTTGTTATCTAACTAAATGACTTATTATTATTAATCATTATTACGTTCTCTGCTCCCTTTGCACTATGAATCCTGAGGCGTTATGATCGGTAAGCCGTGCAAACTCGAAGGTAAGTATTCCGCTGATCCATCTGTCGGCAGTCTTGGAGCCGGAATTTATAAATAAGTTAATTCCGTAACTTTATTCCGAGCTGCGATACGGAATATAATTGACGAAGTAATCTCGTTTCTGCATTCAATCGTGGATTACAAACGAAGCGATAGGATTATAATTTGTAAATAGGTGTTAAATACAAGTTTATTTGCAAACAGATAGAATATAGACAGACAGTTATTGTAAGTAATTCACCTTGTTAATGTTATCATTATCAGCATTTCCAGTCCGATCCGAACCTCTCGGATAATCTAGTAGGTACTGGTGACACACACAATTTACTTTTAATATTAAGTCTGTGACTTATAAAAATAATATATCTATAGCATATAAAAAAAAGATCGCGCCAAACTTCTATCTAGTCCCCTCTGAAGTTGCTTCGCGCAGCTGTACACAGTCAGGCCCTACCGCTCGTCCCCGCCTTCGTACCTACCTATATACTTATTTTTGTTGACAATTTTGTTGACAGCTAAAAATAGAACGAAGTGGAGGGGGTTGAAGGAGGCATACACCAAACCGGTCGAAGAAGGCTCAAGATGAGATGATGATGATTTAAATTTATACAACGCTACCTAATACTCTACTATAACCTAAGTATAGTCATAATCACATAATCTGTATGCCAATAATCTCTTCACAATTTGGTAAAGTATTTGATAAAAATAATATGTATATATGCATACCTGTAAGTATAATATTTGATTCTAAATGGAAACAAAATACAATATACTCTCTATACAGTACCAATCCCCTTTGAACTAGCTGTCCACTGAGCTATCAATCACAAACCTGGTGAGGCAGTACGTATACGCCCATCGTCCTGTGATAAACGTCACCATATATCTTCGGGTCCTTCGCAAAGGACCTATTGTTGGGGTACATTTTTCCCTCTCAATTTACATTGCAGTGATTTATGCAGACCCGACGAGGTCACTCCTTAAGTGAATGAATCTTTGAACTCCCTTTTGTATGTGGAGTTATGTACTACTCGTAGTACAGTCAAGAGTATGAGTAGCTGAATACTTTAATTTAGGTACTCAAATCAACTATAGAATCGCCTAATTATAGCCGCCTCTGTAATCTAGTGGTTCAGACCATCGATCTCAGACATAAAGGTTCCGGGTTCGATCCTTAGCGGGGAACATGATTCAAATTGGGATCTAAAGAACGCATTGTATAACAAAATCAGCGTATTTACATTTTTTAAATCAACACTCTGACGGAAAATGAAGCCTTGTATGCCTTCCCAATGATTTTAATAATATGAGACTCGAAATACAATCCAGTATCGAGCTGAACTCCGAGATCTCTAACCTCATTGACCCTTTTTAAATACTTGCCGTTAAGTTGATATTTATAAGTTATAACTTTTTTCTTCCTTGTAAATGTAATAATATTACATTTGTCTACATTTAAATAAAGTGTGTTATGAGCACATTATTATTATTATTATTATGAGACCACGACTCGGTAAACGTAGTGTAGGACGACCTCCGGCCAGGTGGGATGATGACCTGCGAAAGACTGCAGGCAGATGCTGGATGCGTCAAGCTGAAGACAGGGCGCTATGGCGCTCATTAGGGGAGGCCTATGTCCAGCACTGGACTAAGATAGGCTGATGATGATGATGATGATGATGAGCACAATATTCACACAAACGATTAAGATAAGATAGTCAGTGCCTCACTAGTTGAGGATCCCGGGTGAAGTGCGCTTCCATGGCCTTATCATCACTTAACGTCAGGTGAGATCAAGGCGGGAAAACACAGTGTTTTTCCGTAATTTTTATTTTTTTTTATTTTGCCGTAACTAAGTTATTACCATTGTTGTGTTCCGAGAGAGATAAGAGAGCCAGTTACTTAGTAGCTGAGGATTCCGGGTGAAATGCGCTTACACCTTCTGCCTTATTTTCACTTAACATCTGGTAACATCTGGTAAGATAAAGATCGTCCAAAGCTTACCCGTAATACAAATGGAGCAAGCGCTTGTCAACTTCTAGTACTAAAGCTAATATAATGATATGATATTAAACATCAGTACCTGTACGCATGTACTATCGACTAGTGTCTCACCCGTAACTACGTCTCGTGCTCGGTATCTCTTGAACCTGAGAGAATTGATCAAAATCCAATCTTACCGTGTATGTTTGTATAAAATGCATACCGTGAGAATAAAATGTTAGCAATGTTTGTTTATCACGTAAAAGTAATGTTTGAATTTCTTGATGCAAATATGTATTTACCACGTATGTTGAACTGATCTTTTTGTTGCCAACTGTACCATTGTACAGTATATGTCGTGTGTATGTTATATGTTGTATTGTCTGTGAGTGTGTTTCCATCGCTGTTACTTCACCAATCAAGTAATAAATTAAACCCTTAACCGGGTTAAAAGCATTGTATATTACCCTCTAGCTGATTTCTTTTCCTATCACATGTCTCATCACGTGCCGTGCAGAAGCCCCTATACGTAAATCTCATTTTAAAAAGTATCTAAAATAAAATTTATTGATTTTAGACGACCTCCTTGGTCGAGTGGCTTGCACACCGGTTTTCATGGTGTCGCCATCTCTGAGGTCCCGGGTTCGATCCCCGGTCGGATCAATTTAGAAATACCTGTTTTTCTATATTGTTTTGGGTCTGGGTGTTTCCTATGTATAATAAGTATGTATTTAAGTATATTAAGTATGTTTATCCGTTGTCTAGTTAACCATATAACGAGTTTCTTTAGGAAGCTTTTCTTGGGGCTAGATAATTGGTGTGAGTGTGGGAAACATTTACATTTATTTTTAATTACATACATTTAACTCGGTTTTTATATTACACTAGCTGACCGGCGGACTTCGTACCGCTTTGAAAGTTTCCATGACATCTAAACAAACAAATCATTCGTCCGCTTAAGAACACCCGTATCCTATGATGGACCCCTATAGCAGCGCCACCTACCGGGTCCAATTGCAAATCTAAGCCATTCTCGAATCCACTTGAACATACACAAAAATTTGGTATAATTGAGTTTTTTTTCTTAAATGCCAAGATGTGTTGACCAAGTGTTCAAAACATTTCAGTTGTTTATCCATATAGTGCCTCTCCATTATTGAAGGTCAGCAGTCAGTATTCGAAATCTTATCTTACCCAGAGCTAGTCTGAATAGTTGTTCCACGGTTTTGATACCGGTCCGTTCTCTGATGTTACGAAACCATGACTGTTTCCGTTTTCCAACCTTCCTTTTCCCAGCAATTTTTCCCATCATAAAATAAATAAAAATAAATGTTTCCCGCACTCACACCAATTATCTAGCCCCAATAAGAGCTTCCTTAAGAAACTCGATAAAATCATCATGGTACGTAAGAGCTGGTATCTCTCGTTACGCAGAACACAGCATAGTAGTGCTGTAAATTATACCTAATTATGAATTATTATATTATACTGAGTACAAAGGAACTTCACCAATGTTCAATCAAGTTACACTAAGCGTTACTGAGGTTGAAACCATTGTTGCTGTAGACCCGCTTGCTAATTTCCCTGGCTGTCCCTTATCTCATCGCGTGCCGTGCTGAAACCGATGCCCGTCGGACATGCTACCATGGATATCAGCCAGCATGCAGCCACAAAAGAATGAGACTGCAGAAGGTGAGCTTCATACATGATGCGCTCAAGCAACACAATCTCTCGCGGCAAGGAATCTTGCAACAGCTGCGCTCGGCATGTCGCTAGCTGTTGCGAGGTTTCGTGTTCGTGATAAGGCCTATGTGTGCCTATACAGGCCTTTTTTTTACCCAGGGGAACTCGTTAAGAGTACCTAACCTTAAGGAGTCCTGGCGGTAATGTGGGAGTCGCCCGTCCGCCTTTCCATACCCACTAAGTCAGCTGCCAGGAAGACCGGCTGGGAGGGCGAGATGGAGGCGATTACCCACTAACCCCTGGGGGTCCAAACTCCGAAAGTAGAAGGCTGAAGTGGCAGTCACGGGACCTGATCCACTGGGGAATTGACCTCGCGGGAGTCACCCCGTCGCCCGTGTGTGAACCTATAACCACTGAAGTGCACCCATTCAAATAGTGTTTTGAATGAATGCGCGACAGAAGCCACGCGCCCACACACGGGCAACTTCGCGCACGGCACCGCAAGAACAACATGCCCACCCTTTTGTGGGCATGCGGACACAACAAACCTTAGACACTACTTAACTATGTAGGGTACCCTCCTTTACGTTAAATTTAAATTACTAATTTAACCTACTAACTAGCAAACTACCAAACTAACCGATACGGGTCTGGCACGATTGCCACGACGAAGACCACACAACACCGACCAGTTGGTCATCCCATGTGCCTATACAGGTCTAAGCTTACCTTCTGCAGTCTCCTAATTTCGTGATGCAGGCATGTAAGTGACCATTCGATTAAACAGGGCTCGCCCCGTGCGGCTGCATGCCTCCAATATTCCGACTAACAAATTACCGAGACGCAGATTCTGAAGCGTCGTTGGATGTGACAAAAATTTTAGTTATTAGACATTTTACCCCACTTTTGTTGCTCAAAGGTTGTTAGGTTTATGAATGGACTGAACTTTTAATGGAAATATCTTTGAATTCGCTTTTAGTGTCCTACTGCAGGCAAAGCCTCCATTTCTTGACTGAAATCAATGACATAAATGTAGCTAAATAGCAAGTTCATGGCAAAACAATTTTGACTCTTTAGTTTTCGGCACGGCTTGCTGATTGCTGAGTAGTTAAAGCAGCGGTTGTTAATGAAGATACCAGTACCATATACCACCTCCATCGTTTACAGCATTCATGTAGGCAAGAAAGCAATCATGTTCAACAAAGTATGTTTGCAACAACACAAATCAACGGTGTAAGCATGCATGGGGCGATCAGTCGTGTCAGTGCCCCATACAACACACAAATTACGTTGTCGACCGCTGAACTATTGTCCACAGTATCGATTGATTGCCCTTATTAGGTGGGTAATCATGTTGTTTCATATTTATCTACACGTTACATAGCGTTTTCACTTCACCATTTTCTATTATCGTTCATTATCGTATATTATCGTATATCGTATATCGTTTATTAACCAATTGAGAAAATTGATAAGGCATTTTAATATAACTTTGACACTGGCTAAAGGTGCTATCCTCTCAAAGCCATTCATTAAGGGGGGATGGAAGTATTTCTGGTTCATGTCTGCGGTTTTATACGCAGTAATACATTGTTGTCAAGCCGTTTGCTATCATTTTTAACAGACTTCAAAAAAAGGAGGAGGTTCTCAATTCGGTTGTATGTTTTTTTTATGTTTGTTACCTCAGAACTCCATCATTTATCCACCGATTTGGAAAATTCTTTTTTCATTTGAAAGGATATACTTCCAGATTGGTCCCATTTTTATCAAAATTCAGTTCTGATGATGGCATGGTCCTTAAGGAATTGAGGGAACTCCTTAAATATTGTCGGCATACCTATAGCGATTTTGGTATTTTCAGCAATAAATCAAGCATTTGCATTCAGAAAGTATCATTTGAAGTGTAACTAATGAAAAAAACCACAGATTGCCACCGGAACTCCTCAATGATAATTAATTCACGGGTGGCGATAAGATATCTCGATTAAGATAATTAAGCGACTATGACGAAGCAAAATAAGACAGGCACCGGAACTCAGTTTTTGATTTTCTACTTTGAGATAAGCGTTTCTCGTTTTCTTCGCTTGTCTCATTTAAATGGCGCTGTCTCATACGAGCAGCGCGTTTAGTAGGTCTACCTATAATCGCTTTTAATAAGATCAAAACGAATCACTAAAAAGCGAGATATAAACAAAAATTTTAACAAAAAAACCTCCAAAAAATTTAAACTGAAAAAATTTCACTAATAAGTAAAAAATAATTGCATAGTTTAGTTTGTTCAATTTACTTATGCAATTGGTAACCTTTATTATACTCAATCTTATATTCTTAAAAACTATGCGACTGCAATATACCTAACTTAACATCTAACAGAACACATATTATGACAAACAAGCAAATAGGTACCAAATATTTACTTGTAATCCACTTAAAGAAACAGACTTTTAGACTGCTTATATAGACAATCATTTTATTAGGAATATATGTAGATACGACGAACTGGACTCCTCTCAGCATAAGTTGCAGCTTCAAGAAACTGCAACGCTGTATTAGTGTCTAACATTTAAGGAGTTATAATTGTTATGCGTAGGTATAGGTATTTAGTATGCTTTTAAAAATTATGTTTTTATATCATTATGCGTTAACAAATTTATGCTTTAGCATGTTATGCTTAAACAATATTATCATTAGAGACATTATGCTTTAAAAAATATGCGTATGCTGTTATGCATAAATGTAATTAGGATAAACAAAAGTATGCCATGTTATAATAATTATGTCCTAAAATGTTATGCAAATGGATAGGGAACCGTCCAAATCGCCTTACATTTATCTAATGACTACAATTCTTTTGTTGTACCTTATATCACTTTTCTTCTATACTTAGAAGTAGGAATTAAATTCTGCCTTCGGTCCGTAGCTCCTCGCATCGCCGTTTGATGTACGACGTGTCGGATTCTATTACGGCCGTCTGTAATTTGCTTTTATGGCGCTACCAAGGTTGGATTGTAACAAATCGCGAAACTTTCGGCGCGACTTGGAAATATGAACTGCCACAAAGAATTTGTGTTGTATTATTAAGTGTTAGTGGTGGGAGTTCCTTTGTCATTTAATTGTAATGAAGTCGTAAATTATGCTTTAATACAGTAAGTGAAGAAAGTGAACATATATCGGCATAAATTAATGTAATTACTTTAATGAGTATAAGTAACATTAAAATTTTGTTTTAATTTATCTTTCTGCAACTAATGAATAATAATTGTTTTATTACTGTTAGTATTAATGTCTAATTAATTAAATAAATCGGATAGCAATACCAATATGTTTAGTTTTAGGTAGTTTAATTTACTTTAGAAATATTCTGTAAACCTTAGAATAATATTCTAAGGTCTAATGATGAAATGAAAAAGAAGACGTAACATTCATATTTTATTGAAATAACTCATTAATAAAATTTAACTTGTTAACCTAACCACTTTTAAAATTTCTTGATCTTGATAAAAATAAATAATTCATAAATAACTTAATGGCACATACATTTTGTTTTTCAAACTCTTATACAGACCTTTAACAACGCAATTGACTAATTTAATTGTACAAATAAATATTGCTTAATTAAATTATATAATTATAAAAATACAGAAACAAATCAACAATTCTTTATTAAAATTGATCTATAAATATAGCTTGTTAAAGTCATTACGTCTTCAATTTAAGAAGTATAAACTTTGCACTGAAATGAATCAGCTGGGAACTCCGCGGGACATTTTTTCCCTTTTCTATAGAAATTAGGGGAATATGTCCTTCCTATCATAGAAGGACTCTTTCCTTTATTTGTACAATTCCATTATGTATGTACTTGTGGTTTTTTTTACTTTTTTTAATAATTCATTAATTTACTCACTCACCCACTCACTCACTCACTCACTCACTCCCCACTCACTCACTCCCCACTCACTTACTCACTCACTCACTCCCCACTCACTTACTCACTCACTCATTCACTCATTCGTTCAAGAGTAGTATTTGAGATGTCTCCCCATTTTACTGGCTATGTCAATCATCACATGGCTGTTGAGTGTATCTTAAACACGCGCCGATGTTCTCCTCAGGACTTCGCTTGGGCGAGGGCGGACCGAAGTGCACGGAGACCGCGAAGGGCGTCACAGAGGTCTCCACGTGGCAGGGCTGCGCGCCCGGGCAGAACGTGCTGCCGCAGTGGTGAGGGTCGCACACCCCCGAGATGTATGAGGTGCTCTGTTGAAAGGAAATTGAGTTAAGAACGCCCATCTACCTATGCAAAACTGTCAAATTTCTTCAATACATTTTCAACCATATATTTAAGGCATTAAGTTCAAAGTCTATTAAAAAAAACGAGCGAGCCTTACAGTAGTCGCATATGATGTGTAACATTTGACATCTCACCTTAGTAATAAGCAATTATAACATTAAATTATTCTGAAAAAATAGGTCAGGTATTACATCATTTTATAACTATAAAATGAATGCAGTAAATACTCATTAAGGTTCGCGCACATTATGTCGGGCCGCAGCGGGGCGGAGCGGGCCGCAGCACAGCGCAAAATGATTATAACACATTAGTGGCAGGCCGGGTCGCAGCGCATCGACGGATTTTGAATACAGTGTACTGCCAGACGTCGCGTGCAACTGTACGTTATAATATGCTGCCCGTTGCGCCCCGGCATAGTGTGCGATAGTTTATAAAAAATACATACGAGCGATTTGAGCGGATTTTTGCGCTGCGACCCTACCCGCTGCGGCCCGACATAATGTGCGCGAACCTTTAGAAGACATTTGACATATCAAAATGATCTTTGATAATCAAATGACACAACATGTCACATATAATAATAATATGTCATGTTCATAATATCGATTATAAATTGACAAATTGGCGCGCGCTTGCGTGCTTGTGCGCTTCCCCGACTACCTGTTACACAGTTACACTGTTACACATTTCACGAAATCACTCCCACAAGCATCCCCGACTTCCAGTTACACACTTGTTACACTGTTACACATTCCGTCCCACTTCACGAAATCACTCCTACAAATTGCTTATCATAAAAAATTACAGTTTGTGGTAGATTGATGTGCAGGCGTGTGCTGCACATTAACATGTAACTCTCAATCTCTCTCTCTCTCTCTATCTTTCTCTCTTCCTCTCTCACTCTCTCTCTCTCTCTTTCTCTTTTCCTCTCTCGCTCTCTCTCTCTCTCCTAACTCTCAATACAACGGAATAAGACTCAAAACTAATCAAAAATGTTTATAAGTTAATGCTCCTCTACATGGTTGTTTTCCTAAGGCCACTACACAGTCAGATACAGTACACACGTGTTAGAATGGTACAGCTCTTTTAGTGGGTAGATCATCCTTCACCCGAATCCCTGTCGAGGCCTTCGGAATTGGACTGAGTGGCGAGAACTTGGGGAGAGAGTTCCCACATGAACAGCAGGCTTCCTCAGGCTCGCTGGTATCTTTAAGATGGATTCCTCCCTGTTTAAAAAAGGCCTAAAACGCTATACTTGTAGAAAATGTACGACTTGCGCTGTACAGTACAGAGCAGGCAATACAGAGATGTGCCTGAGCGCTTCTCTCCTCCCACGTCTCAGTCAACCCGAAAACCTCGTAAGGATCGGGGAGACCATCCATATTTAATCTAAATATGTTGCCATAATATCTATGTTTGTAGCCTTGATGTGTTCCAGCAGCTAGAGATAAGATAGCCAATGCCTCAGTAGTTGAGGATCCCAGGTGAAATGCGCTTCCACCATTAGCCTTATCATCACTTAACATCAGGTGAGATGAAGGCACTCTGCTTACCCGTAAGATATATAAAAAAAACGCTTGAATGACGCCATCCCTTATAGGAACCCTCTTAGGATGTTACATCACTATGGTTTGAGGAACTATAATTTTCTCGTCACCTCTAAAATCTGATTATGATGTAAAAACAATAGTCGGCCATCAGCAACCCCTTTCCAAAACAAGGTATACTTTTCTAAAGTTCACGTGTCCACTACACATTAAATTATTTCAATAGTTCATTTAGATATATTATGTTTTTTACATTCATTTGTATTACCTGCAGTAACTTCTTAATCACGTTTTGCAACAGATAACATTTCTATCGTGCAGTGCAACGAAGGTCCGAGCTCAAGCACCGATAATACTCCCTTGTCTAGAAGTCTGGAACAATTCTGCAACCCGGGACTCGCACAAAAGCACAGCGCTAACTTACTACGATAGGAATATTGCATGGACGCTGAACTTTGTGTCTACCGAAACCGATAGGGTGAGGTCCCATTGAGAGCTTTAAAGTAGCTAGTAGCTATTTTGTAGTTCAAGAGGAACTAAACAGCAATTTGATCTATTGTGTGCAGTGCTTTTATTTTCTTAATGTCTCTCGGTAATAATCGCATTTCCGAATGCAATCGAATAATAATTTCCATGTCCATTAGTGGCGAAGACTCCATATAACCCGATTCCCATCGGTTTCCTTTTAGAAAATGATCAACATTTTACTTCATACAGATAAACAGTATTTCTACACAAGCGGTCAACAGTTTGGTATTAAAATTACGTCGATAGGTATTGTTTTTGGTGCTAGGTATTTGAATTGCACAAATTTTTAGAAGGGCGGTTTACCTTCTTTAAATTTCCGCTCTTCGCCACTGAAGTCCATTAATTATTTTGATTTATCATGTACCATGATACCAAACTAGAAATCGTAAATCAATTACGTATGACACAGAACAGAATAGATTTTTCCCTCATTCTAAAATAAATTAATAATAAGTAAATGGAGTAGTAACAGCTAAGCTCTATATAAGTACTTATTAACTGATAGAAATCCGACGACAGCCAAAACCACAAAGCTTGGCTAAACATAAAGTTTGCCGAGACATTAAGAAAATAGATGACTGTAAAAGGTTAGGCTTTTAGAATTTTAGTAGTTAATGATGTGACTCGAAAACTAGTAAAGTATTGCTATTTCTAATCTGTTGAACTAGAAAATATCTTATACCTACTAGTTAATCGTTTACAATGGGACCCCGCCCTTTAATGCTGCACAAAATATATTTGTAACATGGCGGCGATGTCTGACGTTATTGTATTTCGAGTCGGTTTTTCTGAATAATTTGCAAGATGGTTCGTTTCAGGTTTCAGAAGCTATTTGTTACTTATCGAATTTAGACGATGCGCATTTGGAAATCTTAAATGAAACTGACGGTTTTCGCTTATTGTTTTACATCACGAATTCGGATGTTGGCAAGTTACTACTATAGTATCTTTTAGGTCTATAAATATATCTATTTTGTTTGTTTTCAATATTCTGATTAAAAGAAAACACGGAACATAACAAAGCTACTAAAACCCTGTTGTTATGGCGACTTACAGCCGAAATTAATAACCTATCCTCAGCAAGAGATAGGCCTACTAGAGATTTGTTGCTTAGTTATTTCTGTTATTTATCGGAAAATAACAGCGGTTGCTAGGTAACTAAACTATGATAGGCCTATCTCTTACCAGAGATAGGTTATTAATCCCCAGCGTTAGATAAGACGGCGGTATCCAACCAGGCAGACTTAAAACAAGCTTTAACCACTAGAAACGGACCTTCTCGTCCTTCTTGGTGTAGCGTTGTGCGTACGGTTACCAGCGACATCAGCTCCAACTCTTCACTTCACCCAGAATCCTCAACTACTGAGACATGAGCTATCTAACCTTTACTGACTGATCACAGCCATGCCGCTAAACCACTGTTGTTATGACGACGGTTTTAGATAAGATGGGGGACAGCTAACCTGTCAGACGTGGAACAAGCTTTAATAACGCCTTATTAGTACACTCACCGGCACAAAGTATTCAGCCCAATTCAGCACGACCCCGAAGTTCCCGTAGTCATAGTTACGAAACTTGTCATCCTCTCTTATCACTTCACCCGGAATCCAGATAAGACGGCGGTATTTTGCAAGGCAGACTTAGAAGAAGCTTTAATAGCACCTTATTAGTACACTCACCTGCACAAAGTATTCAGCCCGACCCCGAAGTTCCCTTATCCATAGTAACTATTTGCCAACTACAACTCTGCACTTTACCCGGAATCTTCAAATATTGACACACTGGTTATCTTACCTTTGACTGACTGATCACAGCAATGTTACTGAAACACTGTTTTTATGGCAACGGACTCAGATAAGAAGGCGGTTCCTAACAAGGCAGACATGAAACAAAACAGTGCAACGTCACTTTTCAAATTCCCTCAAGAAGTCCGCCCGAGGACTTAGTAAAGCCCCACATCTTTACTGGGATACTCGAGGGGTTGGGGGGTATATCATTTCTCACTTCTCATTTCTATTATCATTCATCATCATCATACAGAAAAGAAATATTGTTTATTTATGTATTACTTGTTAGAAAAATTACTTTGACACTGGCTAAATGTGATTATCGCTCAGAGCCATCAAAAAAAAACAAGGCAGTCTTTGATTTGACTAAACTATAAACAACGTCGTATCAGTACACTCACCGACACAAAGTATTCGTTCTCGCACGCTATGGTGAGTCGGTCGGTGCACCGCTGCCGACCGTAGCCCTGCAGCCCGACCCCAAAGTTCCCGTAGCCATAGTAACGGAACTTGTCGTCTTCCTTGGTGTAGTGCTGCGCGTACGGAGACCAGCGACTCCAGGCCCAGGTTCTCCCACTCTGCCCCCAGAGCCAAGACGGCCAGATAAAACTCCAGATCTGTGTACGTTAGTTGGTTAGGCTAACTACGGGGTTGCTAAGGGTTTTGGAGGCGAAGGTACTATAGATAAGATCCCAATATAGATGATTATTGGTTGGTATCAAAGTGCAGTCGTGTCCAATAATATCTCGACAGTATAGGACCCTGTCGCTCTATTGTATTAATGGTTGCCATAGAACATAAGTAGAGAGAAGTTATTTTGACAAGGCACAAACGTTCTATATATGATTGGACTCGACTGACTGTAGGTTTTTCATGGTTATATTAGGCGTATATAATGTATTTATGATTTAATTGAACGCATTATTATGCGGTGCATGCAGCAACATTTCTACATAGGACTTAGTCTTGGATGAATAATAAGAATTAAATAAAAAAGTTGGTAATAAGAAAAAAATACTAATATAGTAATTGAAGAGCGAAACAATATTAAAGAAAAGCCCATTAACGTTAATTATTTCAGAATTAAATTAACAAAGAGATTAATTCAAGGGTAGTCTACTGGGGATTTGTTTATTTTTATACAGAATATTAAGAACACAATATTACTTTGACGTAAATTAAGAAGGGATTAGAGTATTCACAATTTTAATTATAAAAAATGTTTCATTTCAAATGCTTTACATTACAAACAATTTTAGCATAAAGTGTTGTTTCTTAAATCTGATAAGTCTAAAACAATTGCTTATCAGGTTGATAAAGCTAAAAACATAAGACGAAAACCTTGTTAAATGATTATTTTAAAAAGTTTACACTACACTACACATTGAAATAAAACACTTTTAAGGAGTTTCCTCGCGCTTGATTTACATACAAATATTGTTTAATCAATGTAAGCGAGTAGCCGCTATCCGTTATCAAGTAGTGGACGTTTAGCTGAAATGATGATGATGATGATGATGCTGATGATGATGATGATGATGATGATGATGATGATGATGATGATGATGATGATTGTTTAATCTTGATGTAACTAATCTTCAACTAACCAAATTCTATCTAATTATCAGGATAAAATTAAATGTAAATTAAACGCGAGTAAATTCGTAAAAAGTATTTATTATCTTCTTGTTAATTTAACAAGATTTCAGTCTTTCATCGTTCTTACCCTGGCAGCTAAGCTGGGTGGGGCTACCGATGCCGCCATCGCTGGAGCAATCTGAGGATCGGCTCCTGATCCTTCCTCTTCTTGCATCTGATCCTCCAAAGGCATCATTGGTGCTTGCTCCATGGAACCTGATTTAAAACATGAATTGTCATCCTTTTATAGTTAGTTGGTACTACCACGGTTAAAATACAGTCAGCGTTGTTAGATTTGGTACAAGAAAAACTATCCATATGTCATTTAATACGTGCAATTATCAGTAAATTAATATAGGAGCCAACAAATCTACACCCAGGAAATATAGAAAATGTGTACTACTACACAAATTTTCTCTTTAAAGGGGAGTTAGAACGGATAGAAAAAAAGGTTAAGCTTCCTCCAGGATTTTCATAGCTTCAGCTCTTTCTGCGTAGAGACATGGATAACAACTACAGGGATCTTACCATGAGCATTTAAAGCAGTATCAAGAAATCTTGTTGGGGTTGTGAAACGAGACACGTGTACCTATAATCCCAAAATATAGCCTAATATATAAAATATAATTTGTTTATATACATTATTTTTGATCAACGGAACATGTTTTGACTTCTGTTTCATTTGGACCATGAGGTTGACAGCCAAGAACAATGTATCAGCTAGACTTTGAGTTGTCACTTTGCAATTTTACTTAGTAACAAACAACCTCAATATTTTAGCCTACTGATGCTTTTCAGGCATGATTATTACTTTCCGGAGTTCTATGGACTGTACCCTATCTGCCATGTTCGGGATTATACAGAGTATTGCCAAACATCCTGTATCACGCGTCTCTTTACAACTGCAATAACATTGCAGTGATACTGCATTAAGCGCTCATGGTAAGGCCCCAGGAGGAAACAAGCTACAGGTCAAAACGTGCACGTAAGTAGAATGAACCATTCTGTGTCTCCTCTGGTAGTTGATCGCCTGTCGCGTTGGTCCTGGGCGTGGTGGACCCCATAGAGGGTTCAAACTGGCCGTCGGGTCCGTAGTAACCGGTGCCGGGCCCGCCAGACTCGCCTGGACCCAACTCCATTTCTACAGCCACGTATGGGATTTGTATTTGTGATATTGCTAGTAGTAGAGTTGTTTTAGTACGTTCGGTCTAATATTTGTTCTATGAACGTTTTGAAGAACGACTGACATTGTATAAGCATCAAATAAGAGTCTTAATCACTCTTTAATTCTACAATTTATATGGGATGGAAGATGGAAGCAACGGTACCTAGTGATCTCGTACCGGTACCTAGTGCAGTCGATGGACATTTAGTAAGTATTGACGGGTCATTGTACGAAATTCTTCCTGCCATGCGACTGCATTAGGTATAAGAGAAGTTTAATTAAGCTAGTGATAATGGTGATGATGGTGATGATGGTGATTATGATGATGATGATGATGAAATGAAAATAATGTAAGTAACAAGTAAATATTAACGTGAATTTAATTTGCCTTACTAACACGTCATTTTTAATGGTGAGACGTACCCGTCAACCAACTAGAAAACTTTTTATAACATCTATACAATAATATTATAAACCTGAAGAGTTTATTTGTTTGTTTGCGCTAATCTCAGGAACTACTGGTTCGAATTCAAAAAATATTTTTGTGTTGAATAGTCCATTTATTGAGGAAGGCTATAAACTATATTACATCACGCTATGACTAAGAGGAGTGGAGCTTAACCCGGGTGAAACCGCGGGGAACAGCTAGTATATATATCTATAAATAAGTATATTAGGTATACCTTTTATGAGACATCTTTCTCACACACACATGATTTTATTATTTAAAGAATATCACAAATCCTACCTACTGATCAGCTAGGTACTTCTTCGTATATTTGCTGTATTATATACAGGGTGTTTGGTGCATCGTGTGCCAAATCGAATGGGGTGATTGGAGGGGTCTTTGGCTACCTCTTCAGCCCCCATAAAAAAATCTTGGTCCAACTTAATTTTTTACACTGATTTTAATTTTTTTTTGGGTGAATATTTATAAAAGCCTACATTAAAATTTTAATACAAAAAAAATTGTTAGGTCTAGCTCAATTTTTTGTTTTATCTTTATTTTGTAACGTTGTACGCTTCTACCGATACCAAAATGACTCGCCAGCAACATCTAGTTTTTTTTTTACAGCCCTGCAAAGTTTTCTAAGTAAAAAAAATAAACTTGAACGTCAACTTTCGATATCAATTAAAAAAAAAAAAAGTGATCTAGTTCTTCCAATTTTTTTAAAACATCTCTGGACTGTCCCCTTTCTAATGGTGTGCAATATGCCATGAAAATTAATAAGTAACATCTCATATTTGCAATTTTCTGTACTTAGTCGCAATTTTTAACAGACTTCAAAAAAGTTCTCAATTCGACGAATTGAGAACCTCCTTCTTTTTTTTCTAATACTCAACAGGTGAAATAAAAACATGGTTTTGCGTTAATAACACTCAGGCAGATTACATTTTCTGTCTCATTCATAAGGTGAATAGTAAACCGCCCGTTGTTTGTTTGAAACAGGTGAAATTTGTTTTTTCACTCTAGCGAAGTGAAAATTATCTTCTATCCCTTTCTTGCATAGCGCAAACCTGTTTGAACAAATCGCGAACGGCCCCCGCAAGCTCGCGTCGACCCGGCCACGCCATTTTTTTAGTTGAGACATCACTGCCTCTGCTGCCTCACGTGTGTGCTAGTTCACTGTACTCCACGATTCTTTCATTTAGTTGTTTTGCTATCGTTAAGTTTTGTTTGTTTTTGTTACGTTTTATTAACTTTTGGTGTTGTTGTTAAACTTTGTTGACTTTTTTGTTATTGCAATGGCGACATTCTCTAACGAAGAATATGCGGACATCATAATGGCTTATGGAGAAGCCCGTGGTGTCGCTCGTGCAGCGCAACGACTTTACCAGGAACGCTTTTCTGGTCGACGATTACCTGGCCGCAGAGTCTTCCAAGACACGTACCGGCGCTTACGCGAAACTGGCAGTGTCACTTATCATGAACCGAGGGGCCATGTTGTGCGACATAATGTTGAAGTGGACGAGAGAATACTGGCACTTTTTGAGGAAGACCCTACAAGAAGCATTAGAAATGTGGCGGCACATCTTGATATTTCAATATGGAAAGTGTGGAAAGTCCTTCGACAAAACGAAAAACATCCATTCCACTATACTCCGGTGCAAGGTACGTAATTTTAAACTTTTGTTTGACGTTGCCTTTGTTAAGCAGGTAATAAGTTTTATGACGTCGCTGTTAGCAAGTGAATGGTTATTATTATGTGCTCACAGCTTGCTTACTTGAAAATCTTTTAGTGCTAATTACTTACTGCTCAAGAGGAATTTAAAAGATTTTTGTTTGTTGCAGGTTTAGAGGGTGGTGACTTTGACAGACGAGTGCATTTTTGTCAGTTTTTGTTACACACGGATGTGGATGATCCTGATTTTTTAAAACGAATACTGTGGACGGACGAATCCAAATTTACCAAAGAAGGGATTCTTAACTTACACAATTTGCACCACTGGGCACCGAAAACGGAAAATCCACGTGTCAGAAGACAGAAATCTTTTCAAAGACGGTTTAGTGTGAACGTTTGGGCAGGAGTGATTGGGAATCAGGTAATTGGACCGCATTACCTGCCCGATAACCTCAATGGCGATAATTATTTAGAGTTCCTGCAAAATGATCTGTCCGAATTATTGGACGAGGTGCCCGTATTTAATGAAGATGTTCCCATAGTCTTTCAGAATGACGGCTGTCCCGCGCATTGGCGTTTGATTGTGAGGGAATATCTCGATAGAATGTTCCCCAATGCGTGGATTGGGCGCGATGGGCCTATTGCATGGCCGCCACGTTCCCCTGATCTAACTCCGTTAGACTTTTATGTCTGGGGACGTGCCAAAGAGCTGGTATACGCCACAGAGGTTCCAACGAGGGAGGTACTAGTCCAACGTATAGAAGCGGCCTTCAGTACTATTAAGGACGAAATACGGCTTCGCACAACAACTGTGGAAATACGAAAAAGATGTCGGGCCTGCATTCGCAACAGAGGTCAACAATTTGAGCAGGATTTACAAAACTAAACTGTAAAAATTGTGAAATAAATGTTAAAATGCAATTTTCTTTTTTATTTCAAATTAGACCTACGAAATTTTAAATAATTACCTGCCTTATGAGTGTTATTAACGCAAAAACTTGTTTTTATTACACCTATTGAATATTCAAAAATTGCGACTAAGTACAGAAAATTTGCAAATATGAGATGTTACTAATTAATTTTCATAGCATATTGCACACCATTAGAAAGGGGACAGTCCAGAGATGTTTTAAAAAAATTGGAAGAACTAGATCACTTTTAGTTTTTTTTTAATTGATATCGAAAGTTGACGTTCAAGTTTATTTTTTTTACTTAGAAAACTTGCGGGGCTGTAAAAAAAAAACTAGATGTTGCTGGCGAGTCATTTTGGTATCGGTAGAAGCGTACAACGTTACAAAATAAAGATAAAACAAAAATTGAGCTAGACCTAACATTTTTTTTGGATTAAAATTTTAATGTAGGCTTTTATAAATATTCACCCAAAAAAAAATTAAAATCAGTGTAAAAAATTAAGTTGGACCAAGATTTTTTTATGGGGGCTGAAGAGGTAGCCAAAGACCCCTCCAATCACCCCATTCGATTTGGCACACGATGCACCAAACACCCTGTATAAGCAACCGTCTCATTACATAGCAAAGCTAAAGCGACCGACGACGACCTTAAATTACAAATTAAAAGTACGAGTATAAAACGATGTGGTTTCCAGTTTGTTAAGACAATATTTGCGCTCCTGCATGCAAGTTGCCCGCGGTACGAGTACTTTAAAACATCTGCAACAACTACCGGAATAAACATTTTATTAACATTATTACTTCTGTAATATTTTGAACGACTATGACCGCTTCTCACCAGCACTGGTTTGGGGGTTGTAGTCAAAAGGACTTGGAGGAATTGCTTTGTCTTTAAAATAAAGCGTCATGAAATAGCAGATTTGATGTCCAATCAAAATAGTACAGTGTTCTTGTAGATATGTTTCAACAAAACTTCTTTTCGATTCATGTTCCAGGTTTAGCCAGCCTTTCTTTAATTTTTTATTTTTATTTTTTTAGTAAGGTCTTGTTTTGTTTGAAGTTTCTTTTAATATATTTTTTTACTTGTTTCTGTTTCAAAGCGCCACCAAATCGGTTCCGACACGATCAGCGTTGGTCGCACCAATTGTTGGTGCTGGCTGACTCTGATAGTTTTGGGACAAAGAAATTTAAATGTTTTTTTCTTTTATTGTTAATGTATTTTGTCCCGAATTTGACAGTGTGGTTATTAAAACCACCACTATTTACTTATTAATATCCCTATGAAACTTACCCGCAGGATCCATGACGTAAGGGCTTCCCCTCGCCGGCCCAATCCTGAAGGAACGCTGGTCGCAAGGGGTATACCTCACTGCGCAGTTCCCAACGTTCTTCCTCACACACGCTCTGTAATCTTGTCCAGCCAAGTGCCTCCCGTTGATAGCGAAGTTGAACGTCTTTATAGTGCCTGTCGGAAACGCCTGATTAGATTTGTATAGCAATGTTGTGTATTGTGCGTTGGTCCTAAAATTTAGTAAGGAGTAAGTTTTATATGTATTTAAGACGATAGTGATTTGCAAATAAAAGATCATTAGGAGTTTCAAAATGATAACGATGCGATCACTTTTTGTCAGAGCAATGTCTGACCTTCAATGCTGTCTATGCAGTACTACAGCCAGTCGTGCGGTGCGACATGCGCCAGCCGCAACAATTCGCTGCCCCGCATGCGTTTGGAATTGTATATGCGTTACCACCTTCTCCCTTCCTCCATAGGAGTACGCGTGCTGCTCTCCGGAATCTCCGCTTCACTGTCTCAAATATCCGGCACTAGTCTGGATAACTAGTAGAGGCGCCCGCTAGATGCAATGCCTCCGGTTAAGCCAGCCGCGTAGGATTGTGGAACTGGCGAGGTACCTGCATGGGTACTGAGAAGTGAGTGGGCTTACAACTCCGCCACCAAAAAGGACACTTGGTAGTCGACTTAAGAGTTGACGACCCGATAGTGCAACGAGAAGTGAGCGAGCGTACAGCTCCGGTAACCTATCTGGATATTAGGTAGTGGACTATACGTGTCCATGGGGCAACTCGCTCGAGACACTAGTTTTAAGAGTTCCGGATGAAGAATGCGCTTCAGCGCGTCCTAATCTGGCGTTATGACCTGACGCAGGTGGTCCCTTGTGCTTGCGCAAGGATGTCTGACACCTACTTTATGACGGTTGGTGGGGGGTGTCAGTATAAACTTTAAAGTCGTGTGTAGCGGGGATGTCTCAAATATTCCATCGCGCACAAAGAAATTTGATGACTCGTTCCTTTGTTACACCTTCAAAAGATAAAATAGTGTAGCAGCACACGTTTTCCTCTTCTTCCTATGATATGGGGTCCTTCAAACGAGGTGTGCAGAAGCACCTTGCGGGCCAGCAGAGTAGTAGATAAAAAATGTATGGACGACTCACTTTTCTTAAGTTTATTTGAATAAAAAATGTTGACTTTTATTTTGACTTTGAGTGAGGGTGTCTGATGCTGTTGGTTGTTTTCACGCTGCAGTTTTCCTAGCTTTTGACTCCATTTCCATTAACATCAGGTGGAGTGGAGGCATTCGTCGTGCTAAATATTAAAAAAAAGTGTTCTTGGTACTAGGCAGTGTATATTAGCGCTAAAAACAATGTCTGTCTCTCACCGTTGTCGGCAGTATAGTACTGCAGGCAGTTGTGCGGGGCGGCATGCGCGAGCGGCATCTGCGCGAGCCGCAGCAGCCATAGGTACGGCATCTCACTGCCCCGCATGCGTATTGATGTACGAGTGCTCTTGATGCTAGGCAATATATTATGAGTGTCGGCAATGTAGTACTTACTGCAGGCATTTTTGCGACGCGGTATCTTGCTGGCTCGCATGTGTATTGACATACGAGTGGTCTTGATAATAGGAGGTATATTATAGCGCTTGGGCGAATGTCTGTCTCTTATCGTTGTCGGCAGTGTAGTACTGCAGGCAGTTGTGCGGGGCGGCATGCGCGAGCGGCATCTGCGCGAGCCGCAGCAGCCATAGGTACGGCATCTCACTGCCCCGCATGCGTATTGATGTACGAGTGCTCTTGATGCTAGGCGGTATATTATAGTGCTGGAGCGAATGTCGTTCTCTCACCGTTGTCGGCAGTGTAATACTGCAGGCAGTTGTGCGGCGCGGAGTGGGCAAGCGGCATCTGCGCTAGCCGCAGCAACCATAGGCGCGGCATCTCGCTGCCCCGCATGCGTATGGATATGCGAGTGCTTTTGATGCTAGGCAAGTCGTCAGCTTCGCGGGATTCGGTGCCGCTGGGCAGTGTGTAGTAAACTGTTGGACATCAATCAATTAGATACAGTGAGCACTATTGTTGGCGTGCTTTACAATTTAGCTACCAATTGGATTGGTAGACACGGGGTCAACGATAATAAATTGCGAGCTGTGTAACAAATGATAAGTCGTGTTGCCATAAGCACATCTCAAACTATTGAGGAACTGGCATGGCTGTCTTATCTCTTGACGACCGGAACTACTATGCTACTCGTAGTAATGAAAAATAAGAAGTGCGAAACGTAACATATTCTGCGCATATGCCAGATAAGTAATCTGGAAATAAAGATTGGAGTAATCAACTCGTGTAAACAAGTCTTAAGAAGGCCGAATGAACTATGTGTGCCCATTCTGAAAAGATCTAATGGAGAAAGTACTCCATAGGGGTCAGTTTTCTTTCTCAAGAACTATGGCAACGCTACGAGACTCCACGCGCAAAGTAAGTTCATTTTGGTGTCACTATCTCTCTTTTCTCTCTCAATGCGTTTAAACTATAACATAAACTTTTAAGAACTGTTTATATGACACTTACTGTGCTGACCGTGGTTCTGACCGCAGAGGACGAACTTGTTGTCCCCTTCTCCCATTATCATAGCATCTTCGTCGCATTCTCCAGTAGTTCGGTTCGGTTGACCCTAAAATAATAATAAAATCTTTGAAAAATATTACAAAGTCATCTCAAGTTACCCGAACTTTTCTGACCAAAATCTCAAAGCATAAGTTTATTTTTCTAGACTACCTAGAAGGTTATTTAATTGAACAGTCAACACATAAGAAAACTTTTCTGCATCCGAACGCTATATAATACAGTAACGACTGGTGGGCGACTGTTTAACTGTTTACTGTTGTTTGTAATTTTAATTAATAAGTAATACACATAAATAAAACAAAAATGGAAACCAACAAATATCTTCTACTACACAGCAGGAAAATTCAATTACAAGAACTAGCAACTTACAAAACACACCAAAGTGCCTGTAGCTCCACATTTACTTTACGAGGAATTTAAAGCATAAATAAAAGTTATAGCATCTGCTAACATTTATACAGCTTTAATCCCAGCAAGTGGGTCTGGGGAAACCAAATGCGATTAGCCAGAGCAAACATCGAAAGCACCGCCGACGACCTTAAGTAATCACATAGATTACGTTTGCTGGGAGAAATGTAAGTGAATAGCGTTGGTTGTATATGCGACACAAGAGAATTTATCATTTCTATTTAATAAAGAACTTACAGAAACGTTTAAAATAATTTCAACAATTCAGTTGCTTGTCACAAAGCGTTATTCATGGTTGTCATTACACAGAACTTTGTTAAATCTCTATAAGTGCTCACTGCTCAATTTTTTTCTTTCTTTCTTTCTTAATGTTATACAACTCATCTTTTTTATTTGTTTCAATATAGCGTCGTTGCAAAATAAACATGATTTTATTAGGTATCAAAAGTTTATCATTACACAAATGGCCTAGTCGGATAAATAATAATAGCTGCAATTTTATTTTTCATCTCAAAACTCTGAAATGAAATAATTATGTCGGGTCATTCTCAGACCGTGATGTCGATGACGGTTTTGCAGTCCTTGTCGCCAGTCCACAGCTCTGGGAACCAGGGCGACATGATGTACATAATGTGGTTTTACAGACCCGTCTGACTCCCAGTGAAGTGGTACGATGGTGAAATGGACGAAGTCGATCCTCAGCTGGGTGACGCCGACGTGCGTCTTGTCGACGGTGATGTTGCAGTCCTTGTCGCCGGCTCACAGCTCCGGGAACCCGGGCGACATGAAGTTCGTGAAGTTGTTCTACAGACCCATCTGACTCGCTGTGTAGTGACACTTACTATGGTGAAGTGCACAAAGTCGATCCTCAGTTGCGTGACGCCACCGTGCGTCTTGTCGACGGTTATGTTGCAGTCCTTGTCGCCAGCCCACAACTCCGGAAACCCGGGCGACATGAAGTACGTGAGGTTGTTCTGCACAGAACCACCGCATGTCACCTCAACTGCGAAGAGGTAATACCTATAAGTTTATGAATTGCAATGGTGCAAAAATAATGAGGGTTACAAAGTTGAGACAAAAATTTCTGTATAACCATTTATAATAAATACCAAATTTATGTATTTATATAGCGCATCTATGTCTTTTATATAAACGTATTGTATATATTCATCAAAAACGGTATGTATGAAATTAAATTGAGTAATGATGAAGAAGAATGGTGAAAATTCGTCATTTAAAACAAAAGAAAAATTGAGGCGTTACTCTAGTTGTCTGCTAAAGCTGCTGACATAGAAACCATTTTTATTTTACAGAAAAGAGCCTAACTAGGAGCAGGCATCTCTTAAGGAGTTGTTTAAAGAAATTAATATTGTAACGGTTGCGTCATAATTTATTTATAACTGTATTCTATATGTGCGCCAAAACATTTATTTTTACAGAAAACATTGCGATGTACACAATCTTAATAATAGAAATAAAAATAAACTTGTAACACCTAAATTTCGACTCCAGAAACGTTATGGATCATTCATGGATCAAGGTGTCACTTATTATAATAAAATCCCGAGTGATATTTTAATTTTGCCTTTTGAGAAATTTAACTTAACTGACATTCCTCCAATTCTCGCACACTGAATAGGTATAAAGCGGCATTCTATAGTTTTGAAGTAGTACAATACATTGAGCCCAAGTACGTTATTTTAGAATCAGTAAAGTAAAAGAAGGGGTTGACTTTAGTAATCGGCGGCAGGAATTAGGAATTGATAAGGGTTGATTGGTTGGTTGGTTGGTTGGTGGACCCCCTCCCCCCCACGGAAGGAGGAAGGGTTTTACAACACGTTTAAGTCCAATATTGAGCAATTTTCACACCTCAAAAACACCTCAAAAACCTCAAAAAAAAACACAAAAAATATGGGATTCTGCGTCTCCCCTATTTAAGGGTGCACACCCATCTCCCTGCTTCCCCCCTCCTCCGCTCCCCCATTCCCTCCAACTGCCGCCGATTACTAAAGCAACCCCAAAAGAAGTTAAGTAAATGTATATGTAGAGGTAATTATTATTTAATGACGCTTTCACGTTAGAGGTTTCATTGTGTGAGGTCGCGTGGCGTCGGCGATATGATTTTCGTAATGGCGTGCATTAGTTTTTAAGTAATTTGTATTGGTGAATTAGAGGTTCTGTTATTCGAGATCACATGGCTTCGGTGCTAAGCTATTCGTGGTCGCGTGCTTTCATTGTTAGGTCATTCGTAAAAGTAAACTTAAGGGGACGTGGTATTCGATGGATAGGATACCTAGACATTAGTGACGGTATTTGTTGACATTGAATGGGCGCCTTTAGCTTTCAAAGTAAATATAAGTAGTGTTGAATGATTTCGGCGGGCTGGTTAGAACCACGATAGCTCAATTGGGAGAGCACCTGAACCGGTATGTCAGAAAGGTGCAGGTTCAAATCCTGCTCGTGGAAATTTTTTCAACATTTGTGTATTTGTAATTTGTTCGCAAAAAAATTTGCGTTAAAATTATAATAACAAAAACATTTTAAAATATTTTATGTTGTTATAAATAAATTTCAAGACTGACCATTGAACTTGGCACCCATTTAGATCTCACTTCTTTTGCCGTTGAAGTCAACAACCAAGGCATATATCATAATGTTGAACTTGGCTCTCATTTCACATTTATGTTTTTGATGGGATTAAGATATTACAGAGACTACTTTCATTAAGGCGGTGAATCGAAACGCAATCGCTTAAAATTAAACATAACGCAGGCTAGCGTCATTATGATCCCGTTAGCGCTTTACGGGCTCGTCGGCTGCACCATCGCCCACCTTCCACGGGAGAGAGTTCAATTAAGCTCTATGGAAAATCGTTGGAGGTAAAGCGTGTTTAAAATTTGATATGTAGCATCACATTACTCGATAGCGTTGTGCTGCAATTGCTGAAGTTAACCAACTTTGGCAAAGGTAGGTCAGTGGATGGGTGGCCAAAATGTATCATCTCAAGCTCCTCCGTGCTTCGGAATGCACGTGAAGATGTCGGTCCTGGCTGAATTAGCAGTCGTTAACAACCACCGCACCGCACTGGGCCCGAGTGGTGGTTTATGGACCATGGTCATGGTTATGTGGTGTCACTTGCTATGAATACTTTGAAAACTGTGTTTATATTATAAACAAAAAATAAATGGAAATGTCTATGAAATTAAATTGATTACCATGAAGCTGTAGATGATTACTTACCTTTTTTTATTTTTTATTTGATTTCTTTTCATAGAATAAATAAGTGGTATTAATAAAGTTAAGGAGTCTATCTTTCTCAAAGTTACATTTTATCATTAAACTGGTATGTACATGTTTGTGTCTCCAGCATAGTTCATTTTATACGTGAGAATTATCAGATTTCATCCGAATAAAGAAACCGCAGAGAGATTCGATTAAAAAGACAATAGAGTGCATCCGATCCGAACCGATTTTTTTGTCACCAATATGGCGATGTCAACCGCAGTTTAATAATCTGTGGTTGGAACTAGTTGGAACACTTGAATGCATTGTAAAAGACCACAAAAATAATACGGTTAATGTGGGGCATTGGACTTTATAAAAACATTTTTTTCATAATTATTTATTAGGACATAGTTAAATAAAAAACAGACGTATTGAGAACCTTAATGAAAAATTTATTCTTCTTTTTTTTCGAAGTCGGTTTAAAAATGTAAGAATCCTACAGTTAATAATCTGTTATGTAGGTATGTCATTCTAGTTTATTTTGCATACAATATTGCAGTAACCACTTTCTTTTTACGTACACTTGGCTAAGTAATTAAGAGTATTCCCCAACAAGATCCGAATAGAGCCGCCCACAAATCGATTAAAAAGACAAGAGAATGCATCCGAGAGCTTTTTGCCGTTTTCCATTTCACTGTTTGCCCATCTTTCCGGTCAGCGGAATTTCATCAGGGCATTTGAACGTGAATCATTTACATTGAACTAGGGCAGGCAATACTTACCGACTTTCCACTTTTCGTCTTTCGTTTTTTATCGATAAGTTACCGGTGAAAAACATAAAAGCGGCAGGTAACCGTTAACTTAAAGAAAATGGATAATTTACAAACACAATATCATGACAGGACATATCCCAATTCGATAACGTGGTCCCTACTGCTTATAACATATAATATACAATGATACTTTGATGAATTCACTCAAAGAACACGAAAAAATATCAATAATTTGGGAAATTTCGTTGAGTGTGTGCAGAGCGCGTGTGATCGGGGCTTTACTTAGCAAATTACTAAAATGTCATTCCTTAGACATTATCATTATTTTAAAATAATATAAAGCTTAGAAAACCACTGTATAACATCAACCCCAAATCTACAAATTCTAAATTCTAAATCATTTATTCAGTTTAGGTTACAAAAGTTTGCTCTTATAAATGTCACTATGGTTCGTAAGTCTACAGGGCGGGAGAAGAACCGGCTTCTTGTACTGAGAAGAACCGGCAAGAAACTCGACGGCATTTATTTTCTCCCTTTCTTTTATAGCGTCGAAATATGTATTAGAAAATACCCTATTATAGAAGAAATGTACATCTAGATCCATTACTAATAAACGGACAATATATATGTAAACAGCAGTGGAGACATATAAATAAGCTGATATAATTATGTGAACTCATACATCGCAATATTTGTCAAGTTCATAACAATGTGCTTGAATCCGACTACGAGAATATCCATTACAGAAGGGCACTCAGCCAATTAAATGATTTTTAAAATATATTTCTTTTTCTATAAATAAAATGGTTCAAACATAGAGGTACCGGATTTGAAATTCACCGGTAATTGGACGCCCTACGTCTCGCGCAATAAAGAAATATCACTGTTGATTTTTTTTCCGATTCACGTTCGCTAATGGCTTTCATTCGATAATAAAAAAGTAAAAAGTACCAGACAAATTATTTGACATTGAATCTGAAAAAAATCTAGAGAAATCTAAGAAACTTTTTTATTTTTTGTGAAGCTCATGCGCTACGGCAAAATGATGTTATTTTATATGATGTCTATTTATTTATGGAAAACCAACAGCACATGAAACAGTATACATTTGATATACTTATAGGTAGCAGAAAGCCAATAACAGGTCTTCACGTTTCTAAATTGTTAGAACAATATTAGGTGTGGACAAAATTACAAATTGAACGTGTTATTTGAATGATGAAAAAAAAGAGGTTTACAAAATGTTAAATCCTAATGCGAAATTTATTTTGTATTATATGTATGTACGTTCTTATGAGAAATAAATTCTTTATTCTTATGAAAGCATTATTCACATATTATCTATTATCTACCCAAATATAACAACGGAACGCTCGATCGGGTTGCAATCTTGCAAGTTGAGCCACTTTGGGAGGTACGAGTTACCAGATGGATGACCAATAATACTTATGCCTATCATCTCCATGTTTTGAAAGGCACAATAACCCGTTTGTCTCTGTTGTTATTATAATATGGCAGTTATTTAAACTCTCCCAACACGCATTGGGCCAACAGCGTGGCAACTTACGTATGGCTCAATCGACTCTTCGTTTTTTTTGTCTTTATTTGATGGCTTCGTGCGATTAGCAAATTTAGCCAGTGTCAAAGTAATTTTTCTTACAAGTAATACATAAATAAACAATATTTCCTTCCAGTATGATGATGATGAATGATAATAGAAATGAGAAGTGAGAAATTATATACTTACCCCCCAACCCCTCGAGTATCTCAGTAAAGATGTGGAGGCTTTACTAAGTCCTCGGGCGGACTTCTTGAGAGAATTTGAAAAGTGACGTTGCACTGTTTTGTTTCATTTGCCAACACTCATGCACACTCACGAACACTTAACGGTTAATAATCCACCATTATTTCACATTAATATTCGACATAACACTTTAGAAAATATAACAAAACCGCAGACATGACTCTTCACTTTCCCGCCAAGAAGTCCCGACTCTTCGTTTGTCAAGTAAAGTACTGACGCTCGCACATCAACCTATACAAATTCAATAAATTTTCAACCATATGCCAATTACATAAAGTTCAAAGTCTCTTGAGGAAATTTGACAGTTCGTGGATTGGCCTATGTGCAGGCGTGTATACTAACCCCAATTATTAATATTAGTTCCACTTTTAATAAAATTACTAAATCAGTTTGATGAAAACACGACAGCTCTGTAATTAAGGTTACAATTTAGTTAAAGTTGTTTCCTCCCTGTTAGACAGCCCTTGTTACATGTTTTACTCGTATTGGCTGTAATTAAGACATTCCCCTTGTATTTTAACTTATCAAAGTGTAATTAAGCATATTGTTTGATATTAAAATATTGTTCGCTATTGTTAAGAAAAGATAATTAGATTTTTTTTTTCCATGTTTTGTTAAGAGTACAGTTTTGGCACGAAACTGTTATACATAACAAAGAAATACTAATACTAAAAATATACAAGACTAATAGACAGTGAGTTTTTAATAAAATTAAAACTATATAACTGGAAAATATAAAATGATATAATAGTTATTTACCTATATAATAGTTATTTATTTACATTAGATATAATAGTTTAGGAGCTCGATGGCGCAGTGGTTATCGCGCCCGGTCTGCGAGTGCTGAGGTTAAGCAACTTTCGCAAAGGTCAGTCATCGGATGGGTGACCAAAAATTTATCATCCCGAGCTCCTCCGTGCTTCGGAAGGCACGTACAGCCGTGGGACTCGGCCGCATTAGCAGTCGTTAACAACCACCAACCCGCACTGGGCCCGCGTGGTGGTTTATGGCCCGTTCTCCCTATCCATCCATAGGGAAGGCTCGTGCCCCAGCAGTGGGGACAAAATTGAGCTGATGATGATGATGATGATGAGTTATTTACCAGATAATCTTACTCCATTTGGGCTTTGAATCACCAGGCGCTGACCCCATGCGTCATATTTACAACCACGTCGAGCAAGGAAGAGCTAGACACGTAATAAATTGGTCACCCATCCTGTGATCCAACATTGCAAAAGTTACTTAACTTTGAAGATCGCAAGCAGAATGCGCGAGAATTAGATAACTCTATGCCTTTATAGACAAGCAAATTTAATTTTGTATAGGCACTTATTAGCTGATTATAATATGTCGATATAACAAAACATTCTAATTTCTAATAGACTTTCTAAATGAGAATGATATGTGAGCTTATTTCTAAACTAAGTACCGCAAAAAACCATGCAAAACCATTCGAATGCGTCATACATTAATTTGCTGGACCAATCAACTGTCTATGTGGATTACGTTGATCCGCAGATCGACAGAAACGGACGTTAATGGCAAGTAAACAGGATCTTACGGTCGAATACACCTGCACCTTATCTTTAACTACAATAAAGATGTTATTGGAGTGATAGGGTGAGTTTAGATCTCGGTTATGGTGGAGAGCGGAAGCGGTTTGGTAAGCAGAAAAATTCAAACATATTTTTTCCTTAAAGACTCGATGTTCTTTTATACAGTATAAGTGATTGTTTCAGTTAAGTCTTATCCAAGGAATAATATTGTCATAGATATTTTCCAAAATGAATTTGTCATTATGTCAAATTATTCAATTAATAAGCTTTAACTGACGATTGAAAAATCAGCCCTAAATAAAAAATAAAAAAAATTATTTCTCAGAAAAAGAATTATAAAGCTAGTTTTAAGAGAACATTCTTTATATTTAAAAGACATAAGGGCACAGAAGAATAGGAGCATTTACCATTACCAATTTTGGAAACTGCAAAATGTTTGGTGGACTATTTGACACTTCTCTGAAACCCTATCCTGTCTTATATAAGTAGAGTAAGTTACACATTAAAGTTTAGATTACGATAGGCTGATATGTCTATGAAAAACAAAAGGAAAAAAAATTTAAAAAAAAACTAAAAGTTTGTTTTTTAATGATTGAGGATGCCAATTGAAGTACGCTTCCATTCGGCCTTGTCATTACCATTATTAAAATTAAAGGATCCAAAGTGTATCTTGTGTGTGACAAGATCTAACTCTGCATACAAATGCAGAGTTCATCATCATCATCATCATCATCTCAGCCAAAAAGACGTCCACTGCAGGACAAAGGCCTCCCTCAAGGATACATCATTTTGAGGGGAATTTGCCATAAAAATCGCCACGCTTGGCAGGCGGGTTGGCGATCGCAGTAAGGTGAGAATAATCGCTGACGCTGCTGCCCATCCTCTGGAATGGTCCCATAGTCGCCTTCTACGACACCCACGGGAAGAGATGGGGTGGTGCAATTCTTTACCCCCGGCACCACACGGGGAAATGCAGAGTTACTAAGACATAATTATTAATTTTAACTTGTATATATTGTGACGCCACATCAAAATAAACAAATTACATCCCTAGCGGTTTAGAAACCTCTGTGTAGGTATAGTCATAGTCATAATTCTGCTTACATTTATGAGCACTGCTGCTCGCTTATGTGCGCCTGATGCGCATGACTTCACTAATATAAATATTTATCTTTAGATTGCATGACAAATTAAAGTTAATAATTATATCTTAGTAACAACACATACAAGATCATGTATATCACTTTGGATCTTTTCATTTTGACCACACTTTTCTGTTACAGGTTGTATAAGTAAATCAGTACAGTCACGAGCAATAACATGCATACAATTTTTATTAAGAGTTACTTTGTTTACATGTTAATGCTCGTGACTGTATTCGTAGAGTATAACTTATATTATATTTTATTAATATATGCCATATATTAACGTGATCCAAACCAAACTTCACCTTTGAATTTTTTTATAGACTAATCAAGGCTTTCGCTAGTCGCTCATCTGTCACGATAACTGGGGCCTAAGATAACTAGTTTACTCGTGAACTGGCGCACCGGACTGGTGGATTAGTATAGATGTAATCTAGGTGACAGCTCAAATGAAGCCCAATCGATCTAGCTGGAAACATTGTGAACTTTTGTCAGTTTAATTGCCAGGTTCGGAGGAATACCTATTCTGTTGAGCTTAGGAGATGGGCTTTATGACGAAATTGTGAACTTAAGTAACAGTTTTATTTTTGTTAATTCATTTTCCTTATCGAGTTTCGGTTATACTCTCTTTTTGATATACGACGTTTTCCAAATCGTTAGTAGAGACACGGCGATGTAAAATGGTACTGAGAGTGAGTTAACTTAGATACTTATTCTTATTATAAAAAAACTATCCCACCCTTCTCCATATTTCCCCTATATATTTTCCCTATATATTCTCCCTTCCTCCATAGGAGTACTTACCTACACGAGCTACTCTCCGGAGTCACTGCTGTTTTACCTTCTCGAACATTCCATCGCGCACAATGAAATTTGGTGACTCGTTTCTTTGTCGCACTTCCAAAAGATGGAAAAATCTACCAACACACGTTTTGGACACGGACTGCATGTCATAGACATGGAGACATGGAGACATGGAGACATGGAGACCTAGACATGGAGTCCTTCAAACGAGGTGTGAAGAGTGTCTTTAAATTACTAATTACTACAAAAAAAGTATGTATTATAATAGGAGCGGGTTTGCTTTTTGTTTACATGTATCATACAAAGTTTTCGTACAAATCCATGTTTTTCCATCAATTATAGAAGCCATCGTAGCCTTCCAAAGTCAAAAGCAGATATATATTAAGTAACTAACCTATTAAATTGTCAGCCAGTAGAAACATAACTGAAATCAAAGTAGCTCAAAGGGAATAAATACATAATTAATTTGTACATTCCTTCGAACGCTGCAACATCCATTAGGTGTCACCGGTCACCGTGTTCGTTTGAAATTGATTCGGGTCACGCCAAGGCTATTAAGATTGAAAACATTGCGGAGAAATGCTTCCCAGAAAATCATCTAAATGAGTGAGAGTGATCCGTGCACTCATTATGGTATTATTTTCGTTGGCCGTACGCGCGTGTGTGGAGGTTTTTAATTGCAGTCATTTCCACTTTTTAAACAAAAAAACTGGCCGAGTGCGTGTAGGGTTCCGTAACTCATCTCAATAATGCGGACTCTGAGAAGAGGGCTTTTATGAACATTTATTTAACGATGGCTCATATACTTAAATGTAGATACTACCGGTTTCACACACCTGGCAACGTTATTTAAGTAGTTCCCAATGAGGAATTTGTACTGCGCCAAGACATTTTATAAGTTGGTCGACTGTTACTCGTAAACTTGTAAAGCCTATTTAGCTGTGATAGTTTTCCTTTTAACTTCGTCATATATACAACTACCATGAATTTTTTCACGTATCCAAAAACAACCATTTGGCTGGCAGGGGGGGACACTTGACTCTAACAAAATTTTGCACTTTAAAGCTTAATAGTTCACAAACGGATGCCTCAATCAAAGAACTGTTTCCACAAACTCGCAATATTTTTGAAATTGCTATCCAACGACACCCCACGCTATGGAGTAGACAAGAAAAAAAATTACATCCCCACTTCACGTGTAGAGGAGGTAACCTAAATAAATATTTTTCAAAAGTTTACTTCACCACTTTGTCGGCGTGATTAATATGTATATCTATGCCAAATTACAGCTTTCTAGTACTAAGAATCTATGAGCTAGGCTGGGGACGGACAGACAGACAAACAGACATGGCGAAACTATAAGAGTTTCTTGTTGACTACGGAACCCTAAAAAGGTAAGTATTTCTTCATTTGTTTCAATAGAAAGCTTGAAACTTTTGGGCACTATCTTTGGATACTTTACATTACATTTATTACTAGCACTTTACTCGTGACTTCGTAAGCGTGGATTCGAGATTTTAAAATAAACTCTTTTTTTAAATAAAATATGCCTATGTTACCCGCAAGGAATGTAGCATTCTATCGGTGAAAGAATTTTTGGAGATGGACCAGTAGTTCCAGAGATTAGCCTCTACATACAAACAAACAAAGTCACAAATGTTACCTCTTTATTAATAGTATAGATTTGAGCTTCCCATATTTCGATTAGTTGAAGAATGATTTTTTTATTTTATTTTATTTTATTAAGGACAATAAACAATTACACGATAACATATATGTCATACATAGTTATAACCATATGGAATAATTGTGCAACCAGCGACATTGTCCACAACAGAGGTACAAAAGAACAACTACAATTAAGACAGGAACATTAAAATGCAACATGAAAAGACTTGCATAAAAACACAAAACTACGCGTATACTTCGAAATTTGTATCCATATGGCACTTTAAAATAGGTGAAAACCGTAAGCAGTAGCATCTCTCAAGTGTCATTATCTAATGTAATACCTTTTAACGAGCAATTCTTGTATATTTATGTACCTATATATATAATCTAAATCTCGGAAACGGCTCCAGCGATTTTCATAAAATTTAGTATGCAGGGGGTTTCGGGGGCGATAAATCGATCTAGCTAGGTTTCATTTATAGAAACCGTCGTTTTGTCCGTAAAAAATACTGAATAAAGCTACAGGTACTACAACTACCTTTCAAATCTTGGCGAAAATATTAACAAAACAAATGACAGCAGCTGCGCCGATGACGTAATTCGCAAAAAAAAAATTAAAATTAAAAAAACAAATGAAAACGCGCAGAGAATAAAGTTGTTGGGAGTTGAGAGTGTAGCAAATTTATTCTAGTTTGTCTATAGTTAAACTTCTTCATACAAAAGTAGGCTCTAAATAAACGATTTTAAAGTTTTAAGTCGCATGGCTCCGGGCGTTTACACCCGGTTAGGGTTTGACGGAATTTCCCGCTCCGGGCGAATTCGCCCGGTTGATATCTGAAGGGACAACAATGTCCGATCATGAAGCTTTCAGAGTTGTCCCCTAAACCAGCACTTACGTACAGACGCCTGCAGCTGCACATCGACCTGTCCAAAACTGTCAATTTTTTTTCAATACATGTTCAACCTTATGCTACACTATAAACATAAAGTACAAACTCTATTGAGGAAAGGAGGTCACTAAAATCTGGTCAGTTAATGTACAGAGGTACACTTTATGGAAAAAAATACTCTATGGAACGCTGAATAATATGACAGGCCTCTATGTACTTCTCAAGGTACAAACATACTTATCTTATTTTTAGTATTATTCACTATAGTTTGACTTTGTTCTTTTAAAACAATTTTTGACTTTTACTAGAATGCTTTAGTGGTACTTACTGTATGACATTGTGGAAATTGAAACTTTTGCCTGATGTAAATTTGTTAACCTAGAATTTTTATTTTTTGTTTTTTTTTTTACATTTTGTGGTTGTCTTCTATAAGTATGTTTTTATGTTTATTTGTAATGGAAAGTGTCCTGCTATGATCGGGCATTTTCCAATATTTTTGACGCTGTAAGGGAGAAAAGATCTGGACACTTGCTGAGTTTCTTGCCGGTTCTTCTCAGTACAAGATCTCCCGCCCAGAGTAGACTTACGAACCGATGGCATATTGACATTCATAAGAGCTACTTGTAGCCTAAACTGGATAAAATGATTTTGAATTTGAATTTGAATTTGAAACATGGCCAAAGATGTATGGACTATTAGTGACCTCCTTTGACTGTTTGTAGTAATCTGATGTGCAACCGTGTGTATGGTACACACCACGGCTTGCGTGAAAACGGTCATAACTATAAAAACGACGGTTTTGTCTCTTCTTATTTTAACTTAACGACATACTCCCGCTACCAACGCTAACGGTGGTGGCTGGATTTTTTATATTATCTTACTGTAGTTTGGACAGTCCGGTATAAAGGAAAACATTATCAACACAATTTATCACGTTGTGTTAACGATTCTTGTAGTGTAGACAATGAAATGGTAGTTTAAGCCCGCACTGTCCTGTTTCTGTCTAATAGAGCATTTCTAACTCTTCCAAATACCGGTAAGTAGCTATTCTTTTTTAAATCTTTATTACACTACATAAGGTCACTTTTTATCAACTGCAAATATATTGATAAAACATCTAATTCTATCAGAGAAATAAGGCCCTAGTATTTAAAAAAAAATTCAGGCTAGTTTTTTTTTTTACTTTTCCTGACACAAAAATTGTAATATTTTTATGAGCGACCTTTCTGTCGGTTTTTTTGAATGAAACTAGGGGCACGTATAATCGGTGAAGGCATTGCGGCCTCTATCTTTCGGCTCCTTTGAATTGAAACTACCGAAAGTGCTTTATTTTTCTTTTTATCGAAATGTCTTTTGGCGTTTTTCTTCAAAACTAGCGTATAAAAATTTAAGATTTTTTCATAAAAAAAAAATATTTATGTTGTTGAATTTATTCTCAAAATATTTGCAGTTGATAAAATGTGACCTTATATAAAAATAAATACAAAAGGCGTACTTAATTCCAAATGACATTCTCTACCAGTCTAACTAGATATATAGGTACTCATACTAAAGGTTAGCTATGTACGGTAGTTACTTGTACAAGCTACTTTTGCAATGAAAGACCAAATTATAAACTGTCTTTTAAATCCTTTCTATTCCTCGGAGGCACGTTGAGTCGTTGCTCCTGCTTGCTGTCAAAAGATGACGTTATCGTTTACACGCACCAACATGCAACAAGACCAGCAGTGGGATGTTTACAGCAGGGCTTAATAACGTTACCAAATTCACACTGTAACTATCGTTAAATAACGTTATTTCTATAAAGTTGAATTGGTAGCGGTATTGTAACGTTACCTAGTAGAAGTACCTATCGTTAAATTTTTTGCTACCGAATGCGCTTTAGCAATCCGCGTGGAGTAGTTAGTTAATTAACGTTATTTTTGCTATTAACCTTATCTTCGTAAGATAGAGATGAGCGGTAGAGCCACGCTGCGTTGCAGCACGAAATGGGCCGGCTCGCCCGGGGCGTAATACCACCCTGTCACAGAATATCGGCGTGAAACAATGGCCCTCGTTGCTGTTGTGTTTCGTCTGGTGAGTGAAATTACCGGAGGTCCATCTCTCACCCCTCCCCGCTCCCAATTCCTACTTCCCCCTCAAGATACAACTCCTTCCTCTACTGCGATTGCTTTTGTTTGGCGGGTGTCCATGGGCGGCCGCGGCGGTGATTACTTTCTATCAGGTGAACCGCCAGCTCGTTTGCCTCCTTTTAATATAAAAAATAAAAAAAGATACCGTGACCTAATGTTTACCGTTATTAAAAGTCCTAGTTTATAGACTAATGGTCGTCACCATAAAGTCACTGTAAAGTGCGTTCCTGAGCTTGTATTTCGTCTAATACAAGCTCAAGGATGCACTTTACAGTATTAAACGATTTAGCGAGTATGTAGGTATGTTGCATCACTTAACATCAGGTGAGATCAAGGCACTGTGCTTACCCGAAATATAAAAAAGAAAGGTAAAGGAGTACCTCTAGACACTGCCCTGCACTATGGATAGTTACAGTCCATTTCTGATAAAAAACCTTTAACATTAACTGTTCTGCCATTTTCCATAGTGCGCCGGTATGCTCGGTGTCTTCACGACCGGGCCAATATTTAGGAGGTACCTACGAGGGCCGCAGACGCAGACATAATTATACTTACGGTTTGTAGTGAGTGATTGACGTGTGCGCAAAGAAGCTTTATAGAGCAATTCAGTCATTAATTTCCATGATTTGACATGAACAATAACACTGATCTAATAATACCAGCTTGTGAGTATCTATCAATGAATATTTTTATGAGGACACAAAAAGTAGAGCTAGGTCAAGTTCACTATTGACGAACTGTTTTAGTAATAGTAAAATATTAAAAGATTTTCAGAAAGACTTCTTGCTTCTCATAATTTATGCCGTAAAAGGTACTTACTTGTTATTTTTACAATAACGGAGAATAGCTCAGCCTTCATCTCACCTGATAGAAAGTGATGATTTGATGATAAAGCCAAAGATGATAGCGCGCTTAAACCGGAGTCCACAACTCTGAGGAGGTGTTTGGCTATCATAATATAATATGTTTAATTAATTACTACCAGAAAGAACGCAACAATTCTTCATGTCTGTATTGTATAAATTTGGTCGAGTATGTGCATGTACAGGCACGAGCACCGATATGTATACACTTTGACTCTTATTCCATTGTATTAAGAGCTACAATTGTTTACATATTTGCTCTTTAGGTATGGACTGTAATCAACCTTTTACATATTCAAATCATCATCATCATCATCATTAGCTCATTTAATGTCCCCACTGCTGGGGCACGAGCCTTCCCTATGGATGGATAGGGAGAATGGGCCATAAACCACCACGCTGGCCCAGTACGGATTGGTGGTTATTAACGACTGCTAATGCAGCCGGGACCAACGGCTTTACGTGCCTTCCTAAGCACGGAGAAGCTCGAGATAGATAATTTTTGGTCACCCATTCGATGACCGGCCTTTGCAAAAGTTGCTTAAGCTCAGCACTTGCAGACCGGGCGCGTTAACCACTGCGCCATCGAGTTCCACTTGTTATATTATTTTAGTTCAAAGATTTTTTTATTTGTATAACATACCTACCTACATACATTTTATCATTTCTAACTCCTTAAGTCGTTAAGTAAATAGCCTATACTATCTCACTGCTGGACAAAGGCATTGAAATTAAGTCATCACTACATTGATGGGTCGCTTGAATATAAACTTTAACTACGTCAAATCTTACACCTCGCCTCTAAAGAGTCGGTCTTGGGCGGGCGCTGTAAAAAGGGGTACAAATATTTTTCTCCACGTTATTATAAGTACCTGGATGACCGAACTTTGTTCAGTATTTTTTACGGATAAAACGACGTTTTCTAAAAATGAAACTTAGCTAGATCGATTTATCGCCCGAAACCCCCTGCATACTAAATTTCATGGAAATCGTTGGAGCCGTTTCCGAGATTCAGATTAAGTATATAGGGCTTTACCTATGAAATTGACGTTTTTTTCTCACTTATTAATAGGTGTATTACTTATAAAAGTTAATACCGGTTGTTAATATTATTATACACCTTTAATTATGGCTATGTTACTTAGGCTCCAGTAATAACAATGATTATTTATTTTGTGTCTTTATCGCCCAATTTTTTTTTCGCGTAATTGACCTTTTGTTTCATTGTAGCTTTGAAGGGACTTGATTTTTTTTCTTTTTAATATCTGCTTTATTTAGCTAGTGAAACAAACACACTACTCTACAATTTTTATAGTGTTAACATAAATAGATGCGAAGAAAATTAAAAAAAACGTTAGTATTTAAAATACAATTTTATAAACAATCTTCATACAAAACGTCAATTTCATAGGTAAGGACCTAGGTAGATAAAGGTATTACTTAGATAGATGAGCTGAAAATAAGGCAACTATAGTAAAAAGGAGGAGGAGAATCGAGGAGCTCGATGGCGCAGTGGTTAACGCGCCCGGTCTGCGAGTGCTGAGGTTAAGCAACTTTCGCAAAGGCCGGTCATCGGATGGGTGACCAAACATTTATCATCTCGAGCTCCTCCGTGCTTCGGAAGGTACGTAAAGCCGTTGGTCCCGGCTGCATTAGCAGTCGTTAATAATCACCAATCCGCACTGGGCCCGCGTGGTGGTTTATAGCCCGTTCCATCCATCCTTAGGGAAGGCTCGTGCCCCAGCAGTGGGGACATTAAATGAGCTGATGATGATGATAGTAAAAAGGATATATTAGGACACCTGTCGTGTCATAACACGACAGGTGTCCTAATACTGTATAAATTGAAGTCGGTCAGCTTTCTGTTGTAATTTAATTTCATACGGCGAAAACTATGTTTAGTGAGAAACGAACAATAGTCACATTGGAAACATCATATTTATGGTTTTCGAACAATGGCACATAACTTTGAGGTAGGTACTATCGAAACACTTGAACATGTGACTTTAACATATGAAAGTAGGCCTTCGTAACGTTGCAATAAATAAGATTGATTAATATATGAAGCTTGTCACAGCCGCTACCCAGTACGAGTTCCAATGGAAAAGCTAAAAACTTTAACAATTTTTGAAATTATTTGAAAACACTTCACATACCGATCACTTATATAGGATAATTAACTTTGTAGGTATATTTTATTTTATTGTCTTAGAAAAACCAATATTTACAAAGTTTTAATAGGTTATAAAATATAATACGTAAATTTTTGTATGTTTGAAGCATTGTCAAAGGCTATCGTACATAAAGATTACAAAAAAACTAAATAAAATTTTAGAAGAAGGTAAGATGGCAGCACCCAGTAAGTAACGTTGATTCGATGTATGACTTAGTATTTGTTTTATAAAAATAAAATAAAATATGAGTGCCTAAGTTATATGTGGATCTTTCCCTGTTAACTAAAATAATTGGGGTCACTTAACAACAATAGGTATGTACATCTCTGTATAATTAACCTTGCTCTGCTTAGATAATTGCCAGATCGTTAGTGACCACAGCTTCAGTAATCAATCACTTTCTGGTTCGTATTTTGGGTCGGACTAATGTTTATTGATTTCGCTTCGAATTAGCAAAGGCTGCCTTCCGTTCGTTAAACAAAATGTGTGCACAGTCATAGTTTACCAGTGCAATGTGTAAATGTAAATAATTTAAGTAATATTAATTACTTAAATCCTGTCAGTTGTATTTATTTTTGTATGCAGACTTGAACCCACTGCCCAACACACACATACTATACTATACATTAGTATAGTATACATATTAATGCAAAGCACATGCAGAGCGCGAAGGCGCAGTCCCTTGCCACCAACTCTGGCAGCAGTCGTACTGGTTGAGGCAAATGCCAGCTCTGCTAATTGTATAGCTCATACTTATTTCCATTTTTCCACTTGCGAATTCCAGTTTAGAAATAAAAATAAACTTGTAATACCAACATTTTGACTCCAGAAAGTTTATGGATCATTCATGGGACAAGGTGTCACATCATCATCATTATCATCACCATTTGCTAATTTTTATAATATGTGTCACATATTATAATAAAATACCAAATTATGTTTTAATATTGCCTTCTAAAAAATTTAAGACACATGTTAGGGAAACACTTTTAAAAAACGGTAAACAATAATCGATGATAAAAATGCATGGAAAGGAGCCTGAGGGCACAGCCCCTCGCCACCAACCCTACCCTCTCGCGTTATTAATTGAGACAGTTGCCAGCTCTGCCACTTGTACAGCGACTCATTTTGCACATTGCAGACTTGCACACACAATACTCACACACACAGCACACGCCAAGTCCATGGGCACAGTCCCCCGCCGCACGCCCCTCCCTCTGGTGGCAGTCGTACTGGTTGAGGCAGATGCCAGCTCTGGCAACCGTGTAGTCACTTGGCTGGCACTCTCGCTCGCCGCCAACCGGGAAGAAGTTGAGGACCTTGCCCAAGGAAAATAGACCTGAAATCAAAACGGCATAGTTTGAAGGAACAATACTTGTCGAATAGCTGAGCAGTTAATTCAATAAGAGAATTCTTTCGCTGAGATAACGATCTAGCTTATATTTTAATGTGTTAGGTAAGTATATTTTAGTGGTCGCCCAGTGGTCGAAATTCGACCGTAACTTTATTAAGCCTGCACGGATTGTATCCTAAGCAATGAAAAATTAAAAATATAGAATGTGAGTTTGGATTGGCATTGACAGATTACGGCCGCTCATCTTCCATTTTTGAAATTTTGAAAAGAGTATATATGCGTGTGTGTTAAATACATGGTAGTGTGTGTAATGTTTGTTTTATTGATTTAATGTATTTTTTATGAATAATGAAAAAAATATTAACATTCTGCAATCCTTCTCTATATAAACTATAAGTGTGCGAAATTTCATACTCCTCCGTCCGCGCAATTTTCGTAAAAAGGGGTACAAAGTTTTTGCTTCACGTATTAATATATATATATGTAATTGTAAAAAATGCTGTTAGCTCCTCAAACAAAATTTAAAAAAATATACAGCTAAGCAGCAGGGTAATGATTCAGATCATTATAATAAGTAATGATTTAGGGCAAGCATTGAACGAGGTTTACATTCTCATAGTGTAACAAACACTAAAGTATTATAGCCAGTGTCCGCTTACCACACGTCGGACTATACAAGTCAGTTTAATACAAAAATATTACTCTTGTATTTTCGGTCTCGAAGGCCTAGTACCCGATAACCGTCTTGGGTTCAGTCCCCATGTTGGGTAAAGTGTGTTTCGGATTTTTTGATACATAGCCTGGGTTTGTGATCACCATCCTGCAATTTTGGCAAGCGTGTACTTCTTTTCAATGGAGGTCTTTGCCCAGCAGCGGGATAGTACGAGTATAAATGTATAGCCTATTTACTTTTTCGGGCACAGGATCGGCAGAAATGAAAGAAGAGGGAAGAGGCCTACATCCAAGATTGGATCTCGAAGAGGCCACCATGATGATGATGATGATTTTATTTGGAGAGCCAACAGCATTATTCACAATTAACGTTTTTATAGACGTATAACAACTTATGAGCTAATAACAAGCTACCACATTTTAAAAACAGAACAATATTATTATATGATCAATCATCTGTCATTATCCTGAGTAAGAATAACTCGTGGACAGTTCTGTCTCCCATAATGTAATGCCGGCGGGCGTTGCCAACATTAAACCGACTTAAAGTTCCAAAGTTCGTAAGCGAAGCTTTTACGCTGACATAATAGTATATGACCAGGAAATAGTTCCCTGTGACTTACTAACTAGTACAATTACCTTATGTCATCATAAGTTTGACTTAAAAGTTTACGCAGAAATAAAATTTTCAACTGTATCTGTGAGACTAATGATCTAACCGCTAAACCATAGAGGAAGATAAACATCTTCCTACCTAATAGTCAATATTTATTCATAGGGAATCCTATCCCGCAAACGCGGGTTCCCGCGCATGCGGGATCTAATATGCGGGATTACTCATGCGGGATCCCGCTATTTTGCGGGATTAAAAAAAATATATTTAAGAAAAACGTTCTTATTTTTCTCCAGTACAGCCTCATTATAAGTGATTTAACAACTTTCCCATAGAACTTGTGACTTTTCTATAGAATTTAAATGGAAAATAGTTTTGTTATAAATTTTGAATTTCTATTTCGTGTTAAGTGAATCCTGTATCGCAAATTCCATTGTCAAAGCCTTTTGACAAAGAAGGTTATTGCGTCATTTGCGTCTTACTTCTGTGTTACGACTTACGTACGATACAAAATATTTTTGTTAATAAACTTTTCATAGCCAATTAAGTAAGTAAGTAAGTAAGTAACTTTTATTTCACACCACAATCATATGCACAGTAATATAATTACAAAAAATAGAGTTATACAACTTACAGATTGTGGCGGGCCGATACCTGAACTAGGAAGTTTCCCGTAAATACAGGTTATCGACCCCCCACCCCAAGCAATGGTCAGAAAAATAGGTTCTTATAATTAATTGTTACAATAGTTTCCTTTTTTCTTTACTAGGGAGACGATAAAGCCACAATAAGTGCTCAAAAGTAAATTAAATATCGGAAAATACATATTTATGCTTATAATTACTTATTTTATGGTTCACAATGCCAAACTTTTGATAAATTATACATACATACATTAATCTTTTGATAGTAAAATATGAGTTAATAGATATATGATTGCGAAGGTAGAAACAATTTAACAGGTAATTAAATACTATGTTGTGTTGGTGAGTGTAAGCTGGTAAGATCTGCTGAAGTAAGAGAAATCTAATGCAAATCAATAACCGATACATTTTATGAATATTTTAAGTTCTTTTATTTTATTTTATTGGATAGGTGTCAGAAGTTGTTCCGTTGCAAGGTAATCAAGGGGTTTTAATTTATATTTTAGAGTTATTTTTAGACTATTTTTATTCATGCTAAGTATTTGGTACTTGTCATTGAAAAGCCGGTAAAGAAATGGCCCGGAGTAGATTACTTGGCGTCGAGCGAAGGTCGAGTTAAAATTGGGGATAGTTGTGCGAATTCGCCTTTTGTGTGTAGGAAGTAGGGATGGGTCGATTGTCTTGTGGTGTCGAAGGATTGAGTTATATATAAACAATTGTCTAACAGGGAGCAAATTTGCCTCCTCATATAACTTACACGTTGGGTATTTCCTAGGTTTACGTAACATGACTTTGATAACAGCTCTTTGCGCTCTTTCAATCTCCAAGAGATGGGTTTTAGCTGCACCACCCCATACCGGAATGCAATAGGTCAAAAGCGATTGGCAAAGAGCAAAGTAGATTTTAGTCATGAGACTCAAATCAGCTGATTCACGAAGATTTTTAAAAATGTGAAGCAGTTTCCGAACCCTTTTACTAAGGGCAGAAATATGCGGTGCCCAACTTAAATTTTTATCTATTATGATTCCCAGGTATTTGTGGGTATTTGTTTCAATTAGATAGGGGCAGTCACAGGAAGAATCAACACAGTCCAAGGCACACCCAACAGTATGTGCTTTTAGGTTAAAATGAGTGGGAGGTTTCGTAGCATCAGAAATTCTAAAACAAATAAACTTAGTTTTTGGGACATTGATGGTTAGAAGGTTCTCGCTTAGCCAACCCAAAACCTTTTTAAGGCCACGTTCAGCATATTCTTGGACTTGAGGCCATGTTTTGCCACGAAAGATGAGAGCGGTATCGTCAGCAAAAGCAAGCGCACTGCCGTTGTCAATATGGATATTGCAAAGATCATTTACGTAGGCCAGAAATAGGGTGGGTCCAAGTGTACTACCCTGCGGTATCCCATAGGTAATATGAGAACTGGAACTAACCGTAGCGGACACTTTAACAACTTGACTTCTGTTTGTTAAGTAGTCAAGAAACCAATCATGCACAGTCCCTCGTACTCCAAGATGGTCTAGTTTAATTAAACAAGTGGAAAATTACAAGTTATGATTTAAAATGAGTGTCAATTTGGTATATAAGAGTTTAAAAGCTCGAGTGAAGTGTGGAACTCAAACTCAACTAAATCTACTTAAAAAAGAAAAATTTAAAATATCTCAATCCCGTGGGATCTGCGGGATTATGGACCTCAATCCCGTAGGCTTGCGGGATTGCGATTTTGATGCGGGATTGGATTCCATATTTATTAAGTATAACTTGTTAATTACAGCATGATTTAGTATTAAACTTAAAAGAATGCTAAACGTCTGGCTATGTTGTTGATTAACCAAAATTCATGAGGCACGACAAGAAGGGGGACACTAAATAATTCAGGCGATAGGCCGGAGACAACCAGTTCGTAGTTTATTACACGGCTAAACTCAATTTGCATAAGAAAAATTGCAAGAACAGCATCACTCGGTTTAAACGTACACACGGGATTGTATTGGTTCATCAAGGAATACTGTGATGGATGTCACGATGTCTAATGAATGCTAATTCTGAATCAGAATGCGAGTCTTACTGAACATTTGATTCGAGATTTTTAAGATTTAAGCAGTGCCTCTTGGTGTAATGCAATTTTGCCGTAAAAATTCGTCTAAGACTCACCACACTTTGTGCTTAGAAAATTATTATTTAAAATCTGTTAAATATTAATATTTATCTTCATTTTATTTTAATTTACATTCCTGTTTTTACGACACGACAGGTAACAACATTTCTCATTTCCATCTTCTTGAGATATATAGGTATTGATATCACTTAGTCAGTTTTTAAAGGTAAATAAATTAATTTGTATTACAAAGTAAATATTTGTAACGCAAAATTATTATTTGGTCAGCAGAATTATACAATCGGTCAGCATAAGAAATCCTTACTGTTGGTTAGGTTAAGTTAATTTTTTTTTCTCGAGCGAAGCGCAGCGTAGCACGGAAGGGGGGAGCGGCAAAAGACTGCTGTTCAGCATGATATAAGTTGCAGACTGATTTAGAAATATTTGCTGACCATAAGTTGCTGCCCAACTAGCTTTTTTGCTGCCCAACTAGCATTTTTTTGCTAACAAAGATGCGAATACTCTGCTAACCGTCCGTTTTTAAATTGTTTCCTATACATAGACGGTGACAACCTGAAATGTTAATTCTATACGGGGTATAGTAAACCTTTTTCCTTTAATCTACAATCACTTTTTGCACAAAATATTATCGAACTCGTATCGAAGCACTATGTAAAAGAGATATGATACTACAGGAAAATCTTGAAGCTATCTGCCATGAGAGAATTTTTAAATGTTCCCTTGGGTGCTCACGTAGACGTTGCAAACGAATTTACGGGCGCCCGAGTCGTTGATATTTTAATATTTATCTCGTTTCATATTTCAAATTCAAAAGAATAGCTGAATTGAATGAATAGGAAATCTGTACAGTTCCATCAATCTTGCCCAGTCTCTGACGACTCGTAGATACATACGGGTATTGTTATTGTATTTTGTTTTTTTTGGAAAGCTGCTATTTGCTGGCATTTAGCCTTTTTTGCGTAATCGGATTTTATGGTGGATCTTTTATTTGTCGCACCACCAAAAAAAGTATGCTCTCTCACCAAACTAATTTCCTCTTTCTTATCAACATGGGGTTTTTTAAACGAGCTTTGAAAAAGCAACTTGCGGATTTACAAGGTTAGGACGGCTAGACGTAAATAGTCAATGCCTGTCCCACTGCTGGGCAAGCTCCATCATTGAAATCAAGTCATCACTGCAATTGATACGTAATGGCTTAATCCCCACGCTTGCCAAATCCGAAACACACTTTGCCTGACCTGGGAATTGAAGCTGGGACCTTCGAGTACTGGACCCAGCGCTTTTCCACTTGGCCACCGAGGAGTTAGGACGGCTAGTGAGGCTCGATCCTACTCCATAAGCTGTCCTCGCATCTGGACTCTGCTTCTGCTTAAGATCAGGTAGAGCGGAGTCATCTATAAAATAACTGAACCTATGAACACCGAAGGCTCTACGGTCCTCGCAAATACTCATATATACACACAATCATGAAAATGAAGTAAGATGGATTTTTAAATAGAAAAAAAACAAGCTGCCACCCTGGGGAGGAGTTCGCCGGGTAAGCCGAAATATCGCCTGAAATATTGTCCCGGATAGGGTCCTCGTCTGTCTTTATAAAACAACCGGCGGGTCACGGGAATCCCGACGCTAAATTCTTAATAAAATACTTGTTTTCACCGTTACAAAGTTTTGTGTTGGAACGTGGTTTACAATATTCCACTGAATTAATTATGTTTTTTAGAATTCATTGTCAAGATATTTTGTTTTCTGCGAAGATAGGTTATGTTTTGAATCTAAAGTTTAGACTACAGCATATCAAAATTTATCCAGAACGGACGGCCTTTCCAAACCTTAGTTAGCTTTTAGGACACGCCTAAGAGAGAGAGAGACAGACAGACGAATTTATGTAAAGAATTAGCGATGCAACTTAAATTGTACTGTAGATTCAATCATTTGAGTATTATAAATGTAAGTTAACATACAAGGCTACCTCATAATGCTGGTACTATAAAACGGAAAGAATGAGCGATGCAACTTAAATCAATTTGCACAAATTTTGCTGGTACAGAGTTACCAAGAAAGCTACAGTCGTCGCTAAATTTTATATGCACTTAGTCTCCATATCGGGAGTGTTCCGGGAATCCCGCCCGCGGATTCGCCTGTAGCCAGCCATATCTCGTAAATAGTTTAGAACTAGATTTCCCAGACTGATACAACAGCATTACGCTGACACGGTTCGGCTTTCAAGAACTTTTCCGCGTTATTGCTGTTATGATAGCTATCGGTGCGTCTCATTTGATATTCCAACTTTTGATATAATTGAACTTTAATAACGTTCATTTTACATAATAATCATTTGTTATACCAATACTTAATATAATTTTCATCCCCCCATCTCGGAAAGAGTATTTTTGCTTTTCGATATCTGAGTGCAAAAGCCGTTTTTATCCGCTAGAGGATAAAGTAAATTGAATTTAGACATCGTGTGCACTAAGTTTGTGAATTCAAAACATCATCAAACCTATTTACTTCTACCTCCATGGTGCCGAATTTATCAGTACACAAGTCACTAACACCAACATTACAGTACCTAACAAAAATATTACACTCAACTTAAGTAACTGTAGCAACGTTACTTTAATTTTTTCTTAATTATACCTAAGTATTATTTGTTATAATTTAAAGATTATTCTGTAATACTTACCTATCATAATGTAGTAGTTAATACCCAAACTGAAACAAAAGTATCTTGTGATTGTAAATGTTTTTTTTTGCATTTAGTCATTTCCTCGCTGAGGTGGGATGAAAAGTTACGTGTTGCACTCGAGTGCAAAGATTTTTCACCTGGTGCTCTTTTGATTCCCTCGCTAACGCTCAGGATTCTAATTTATGAATCACTCGCTGCGCTCGTGATTCAATTTTAAAATCCTTCGCTTGCTCGATCATCAAAATTGAGCACGCGGTTAAAAAGCAACTTTGCACTCTTGTATAACAAATAACTATTATTTATCATAACGTATAATGCCATTTGAAATAAAACTCATTTAATATATCGTTCATTTCATATAATGTTGTTTGATATACGCGTCATTTTATATAACTATTACTTAAGATAATAAAGTTTCAAATAATGATTGATTGATATAATCTTCACGTGGTATAAACAATCGATTGACATATAATCTGTTGGTATAGTTGTTGGTACAGTGTCAGTGACAGAAACGAATCGCAGCAAAATTGACTCCACGTAGTCTTGTCTGCCCTACCCCTAGAGTGTAATTTAAGCCCGCGTAGGCACGGAGGGGCGAAGTGGCCCGCGAGCTGAGGAGCAGGTGGTTTCAAAAGCTCGCCGCCGCGGCTGAGGCAGAAAACCGAAGCTGCGGTGGTGAGCTAAAAACCATTTGCAACGATAAGCTCGCGTGGGACCGCCAGAGCCCCGCAGCGCTGGAGCCGTGACATAAACTATGTTTGCTGCATGCTTGCTTGCTTGCTTGCATTATGCATGCTTGCTTGCATGCTGCATGCTTGCCTGACGACCTCTTCGGTCGAGTGGTTTGTACACCGGTTTTCATGGTATCGCCATCTCTGAGGTCCCGGGTTTGATCCACGGTCGAATCAATTTAGAAATTATTGTTTTTCTAAATTGTCTCGGGTCTGGGTGTTTTCTATGTATAATAAGTATGTATTTGAGTATTTTAAGTATGTTTATCCGTTGTCTAGTATGGTTACTATTTTCGTTATGAAACTCGTTAAATGGTTTTAACGAGTTTCATAACGAAGCTTCTTTTGGGCTAGATAATTGGTGTGAGTGTAGGAAAGTTTATTTATTTATTTATTTATTATACATTACACATCCGATAGCTACGATGTAGGAATATAACGATAAGATTTAAGGACGTTTCGCGTTAAGCTGAACCTTATCTAAAATTAAATGTGATAAGGTGCCTATTACTTTAAACTACCTTGGCTTTAGCATCTATTACAGATGATTAAGGGATATTGCCTGAAAACATTGTTTATATTTTACTTTCAATTACGAAACCCTTTGGTACTTCTTGCACTTGTTCATTATTAATTTTAACGAGTATGTTTCAGTTATCGCATTCAACATCAGCATTACAACCTTCCACTGCTGAACTCAGGACTTTACACAAGAACAACATGGGATTGGCCCTGACCCACCACCCAGGCCCAATGCTGGTCGATGACATTAAATAGTGTAAATAACACGAAGCTGTAGATAGTAAATAAGTAAAGCTGTAAACTATCGACTGTCAATATGTCAATGAAATTTGTAGTCCTATCTACACCTTTATCAATGAAAAGCTTATGGGTATGTTCCGATATACACTGCGAGCACTGTCCAGTGCTCTTCTCTTACTGGTGAGAAATTTGCTCCGTTATGGCTGACAGTATACTGCCGCAGTATCTTAGGGAAATATATGACGTCATAAATCGTCTTCATTTTTGTACTGTAAGCACTGGCATTTTCGAGGTAAGGTGCTCTCAGTGCTTTGATCACGTGATCAACAGCGTCCAGAAATGATGACATGGATGACAGCCTTAGAACATTTATGACAGCATGGATGACAGTATACTGGACTGCGTTCCGTTTTAAACAGTAACCAGTATAGCTAACTATAAAGGAACGACTTCGCAGTATACTAAATTGATGTCACGCCTTACAGTGCTCGCAGTGTAAATCGGAACATACCCTATATCTTCTTAACTGGCACTGTGGAAGTGCTGTAACTGATTTAAAAAATGATTACGTTTCGTTCGTCTGGTTCGTTAACACAAAAGCATTAGATACTGCCCCGCGAGCTAAAATAGGAAAGACAAAAACTTAACGAGCATAGCAACTCTCACTCAACATTGACACCTAAAGTTTTTTTTATGCTGACGCATGAAATATCATTGTGAATGCAAGCAAGTTTTTTAGTTCAAGAACTTGAGTGTTTCAGTTATTGAAAACCATATCTATATATTAAATACGTGAAGCAAAAACTTTGTACCCCTTTTTACGAAAATCGCGCGGACGGAGGAGTATGAAATTTCGCACACTTATAGTTTATATAGAGATGATTTGCCGAATGTTAGTATATTTTTTAAATTATGCGTTAAAAATACATTAAATCAATAAAACAAAGATTACACACACTACCCTGTATTTGACACACATGCATATATACTCTTTTCAAAAATGGAAGAGGAACGGCCGAAATCTGTCAATGCCAATCCAAACTCACATTCTATATTTTTTAATTTTTCATTGCTTAGGATACAATCCGTGCAGCCTTAATAAAATTACGGTCTAATTTCGACCACTGGGCGACTACTAGTAAAAGATAGTTAAGTTAAAGTTGTGCCTATAAAAGAAAACAAACAGCTTTTTCCGACAGTTAAATTAAGTTTTTTTTTTTAATGTACATCAAAATACGTTGGAGCAGCCATTTCTAATTATTTTTGTCTATTATAGTAATGAATGTACTCCTCATCATTGAACCTGAGAAATGTAGGTTATTTATAAACCCACGTAGGGTCAGAGATCAGTGTTGTGGAATAGAGCAATCTCCCACACGACTGGCGTCTGATGTTGTTGAGACTAAATTTTGAAAAAAGTAAGTACAGTCACGTGCATTAACATTTTAACTCTTATTCCATTTTATTAAGAGTTAATGTTCGTGAATGTACCTATGTTTTTAAATAATTTTCTAAAATTACGACTCATAACATGTGGTCCCAGGGAGACTGAAGTGTTGGCCGTTGCCTCTGTCTCCCTGTGACCACGGACCCCGTAAATAAAGTAAAGTAAAAATTATAAAACATACAAAATTTAAGCCCTAAGAATTAAAAATGATAGATATTATAAAGTATTTCGTATCAATGTTTTCAATAATTGCTGCAATTTATCATATATTTGAAATTAAGCCACCAACGTCGTATTTCAACTGGGCTCAAATGAAAAATAGATCATGCACTGTACAGTTGTGATGAGAACCGTTAATATCAGAAGTATAGCTGTTGTCGAGACATTAAAAATTTGTCACCAATCTCCGTACATTGTACATTACTTACTATGGACGTTCAGCTTACATTCACTCCTTTAACAAAAGTGCCATATCAACAAACATTGCAGCACTGTTTGGAGAAATATCTAAATAGTCAAGTCACGAGTCAAACCCGCAGGATAATAAAAAATAGCCCTTTTTTTTGTTGGCCACATCAACCAGTACCAATCAGTCTGTGCGAGCGGTGTTTGCCTTGGTTCTGTTAGTTTTTTTGGGCAGTAGAACGACTAAAGTGGACGTAATTGTAGTTGTCTTTTTTGATAACGGGTTTGACGATTTGCGCAGTAGGTGCTTGATGACGATCAATTGCCAGACGAATTAGGGTTGGCGACAAACAACACTTTTGGTAATGTACAATATTAATTTAAAAAACGGAAACTAGTTTAACTTTCTTTTTACATAACAAGAAGATATTAGAGACAGAAATTCTAGAGTAGACCATTCTACAGTACGCGCAGCGCAAGACGTTGACTAGTAAGGTGAACGGGCAACCAGATAAAAGTCGCAGAATTTTAATGTACACAGATCGCCTGCAATCGGCAAACTAAGGAAATCTTGGTATAATCCCCACCGTTAAAAAAACACTTTTCATCCCCCCATCTCGGAAAGAGTATTTTTGCTCTTCGATATCTGAGTGCAAAAGCCGTTTTTATCCGCTAGAGGATAAAGTAAATTAAATTTAGAACATCGTGTGCACTAAGTTTGTGAATTCAAAACATCATTAAACCTATTTACTTCTACCTCCGTGGTGCCGAATTTATCAATACACAAGTCACTAACACCAACATTACAGTACCTAACAAAAATATTACACTTAACTTAAGGGGGTGCAGCACGGACTCAAAATTGCGAGTTTCATGTTTCTTTATGATAGCGAGCGAGCGGCGCGTGGCAGTGGTATGACAACGGCGCACGACTACGAATACGCACGCACACTAATATCTGTACAGAGTAGGCTGGTGATTTAATTAGAGCAATGTTTACTTTCGTAAAATCATAGGCGTTTGGGTAAAAAATAAAAGTCTTAATATATTCATATTCGTATTTTTTTATTGAAAAATAAGACAGCAGTGGCCTGCGGAATATCAATACAAACATTTTGATGTCGGATCGTTGTTTCATTTGTGCTATATTTACAAAGTTTCTGAAGAAATAAGTTTTTAGATATCATTATTTTACGTATTGTTTATGCAGTTTCTGGGTATTTGTTTCAAATTCCAAGACAACCAGGCCTTGTGAAAGGATCAAGCTGAACTACACTAGTCTTTTTAATGTATATGACCTATTCAGCGCCTAGCACCAGTGACTTAAAAACACGTAAATTTTCAAATTCCGCGCGGCACCCCCTTAAGTAACTGTAGCAACGTTACTTTAAATTTTTCTTAATTATACCTAAGTATTATTTGTTATAATTTAAAGATTATTCTGTAATACTTACCTATCATAATGTAGTAGTTTATACCTAAACTGAAATAAAAGTATCTTGTGATTGTAAATGTTTTTTTTTGCATTTAGTCATTTCCTCGCTGAGGTGGGATGAAAAGTTACGTGTTGCACTCGAGTGCAAAGATTTTTCACCTTGTGCTCTTTTGATTCCCTCGCTGACGCTTAGGATTCTAATTTTTGAATCACTCGCTGCGCTCGTGATTCAATTTTAGAATCCTTCGCTTGCTCGGTCATCAAAATTGAGCACGCGGTTAAAAAGCAACTTTGCACTCTTGTATAACAAATAACTATTATTACTCCCGCTAACATAGTAATGGTCACAGATCATAGGGATAAAAATAATGATATTGCACTGTTGGTGGTTTGGCGCAACAGAATACTTAATACTGCACTTGATAGAATTCAGAGTATTATGCTCTCAAAAACAAGTAACATGATGATGAAAGTGAAATGCCTAATATGTTATGTGTCCACACACTACACTATTACAATCTACATAATGTTTTAAAAACAGTTTTTTTTATCAAACATGTAAGTTTTTTTTTTTAAACATGTAATAATCTGTAATAACATTTTTATATTGTAATAACATGTAATAATATTTTTGACGCTGTAAGGGAGAAAAAAAACTTGACATTTGCTGAGTTTCTTGCCGGTTCTTACATCAAAAATGTACATTATAAAACGGTGGCAACCCTAACACAGCTGCACCAACACGTATCGAGTTAAAAGCAAAAAGCTTTGAGGTTTTGTTCCTTTCATAGCTACACTTTTACTACTAACCGTGATATCATAAATGGAAGTTATGGAATAATAGCACTAAAAGTAATAAGAAATAGAGTTATTTGTTTACAGGATTGTGCCGAGTACGAGCTTGTTGTTGAGCATTGAAGCTTCGCCAGCTTCGCCTCCAGTTAGGCTAACGAGGTATCTTAGAATAATTACGCAATATTAAAAAGCGTGATTGAATGGTGAAGGTTACTAAAGTTCTCACTAGGCACTCTGATGTAATTATTTAAAAACTTACATGCACACTAACCACGGGCCTTTGAAGGGAGACTGGTTTGTTGGTCGTCTTATAATTACCCTTGTATCAATTTAATCAGGTGTTTACCGTTTCACGTGGAAAGAGCTTATTGTATCTTTTGTTCTGGCAGAACAGTGTTGAGGGTAGATAATATAAGTTAGGATAAATAATATAAAACATTGGGTTATTTTTAACCGCGCATAGATCCATAAAAGTTGTCTTTAGTTTTATTAAATCTTCCTTTTTTTATTTTTTTTTATTACTCAGTTTTTCTCATAACGTAAGTTAGGATAAAATTTTACTAGTAAAAGAAAAAAAATACTAGAAAAGCGAGCTAACATGTTTGACGAAATATGTCCAGATCGCTAAATGTAGAGAAGAATGGGTTATATTATGGTATTGTAAGATGATAAGAAAATTGGGCTTACTGGCATGCATTGAGAGAAGGTTTATGTCCAGCAACGGGCTACTTATAATGATGATGATGATGATGATTTTAAATCATGCAAGAATGGCACAGACTTCTTGTGGAAGTTGGTTATAAAGGTTTAGCTGAATACTTTCTCATTCTTAGAAGCATTAGCGAACGCTAACAGATAATACTAAAAAAAGATTTTCTCAATTCTATAAAAAGGGTATTCATTTCTTATTTGGGGCTTTTTAGAAACCACCTTCTACACTTGAACCTGCACAATAAGAACTTTTCTTCTTCAATGGTGTGTGTACTTTTTCGAAATTCATATGCGCACTTAAAGCGGCTTATTTTATTCAATAAAGCGTTTTTATTAAATTACAAGAATGAGTACAACAATAAAATTTTACTAGAAAATATCAACCAGTCTCAGAAATGCCCTATTATTCATTTGGCTTATAAAGTAAAAGTAGATAGTGTTGATTAATTTCGGCGAGTTGGATTGAGCCACGATAGCATAGTTGGCAGTGCACCTGACCCGGCATGTCATGGGGTGCGGGTTCGAATCCCGCTCGTGGAATGTTTTCAACACTTTGTCTTCCTAAGACTGAAAACAGTCTTAGGAAGCTCGAGTGGCAATGGAATCTCGGTAGCTCAGCGTTCAGAGCATTGCGTTGGATCGGTTATCCAAAGGTTTGATTCCCACTCGAGCTGCCTGAGAGTGGTGGATATTTTCTGTTTTTTTTTTATCTTGTAAATATATGATATAGCATTGTGAACGCAAGATTAAAAATAATCAAATTATTTACAAGAACATTATCAAAATGACCTGAAATGATGTTGCTCATCTCTCCCCGACTTTCTCCTCGTCCGATGATTCATCGCGTCAGGCAAGTTCAACAAGATGGCAATAAACATTATTGTTAACGGTGCGAACCGGGAATCTTCTTAAGTCGATGTAATTTATTGCAAAGTTTTCCTTTAAAGTATCATGTTTCACCCACTTTATAGTTTTGAGTTCGATCATATAGGTAGAGGTATACCGTGAGATGCTTGTGTTTTTAGTAGGAAATTTTACAGCACAGCTGTATTTTTCCAGTTTCTGATATAAATAGGAAGTTCGCAACCGTAAAATCGAAAGGAAATTAATGAAACTCTTAACTATCCCAGCATGTTATATAAATTTAAGAATTAGTATACCGCGGTGAACTGGCCACATTGTTCAAAAACTAAATGATTCGTGTTATATTACATTTTACACCACAAGTTTCAACTTAGTTCACGAGCTACATTACTTTTTACATATGGTTATAAATTAATTAAGTAAACAACAAATCACTAAGAAGGAAGTGATTTTTAGTAAGATACTTGTTTTTATAAACTGTACATTTATTTCTTATAACGTCTGGCTTTAAGAAATGAGTCAGATCAGAAAAACTGAAACGGTAAGTAAACTTCTTTTGAAAGCTGTTTATGTACTTACGGTAATATTCGAAGCACAATTATAAACTTGAAACTTTAAATGTAAAAAAAAATATTTATCCTCTAACTTTGTCAGCTTATCGGAATACAAAATGATGTGTTATCAAGTTTTAATTTTGTGAAATCGAACCGACATCTTTCAACGTTTCCAATAACAAACAGAATCGATGTATGGTGTTCCGAGAATAAATTCAGCTTGAAATGATGACAGACCCTTTTAACGAACAGTACTTTATGCATGGAATGGAAATGAGGAATTGAGGATGTGCCCATATTGATAAGGTTATGTTAATCGATTTTTTAAGCTTTAATAAAACATTTAAATAGCTGACAAGTCTTTTCTTGTGCATGTTTCTTCTCTTGCTTTTTCTCACACTAGTTTTTTTTTTAATATTTACTCTGTATACTATTTAAACTGATTGAATTAATCAGTCAGCTTTCTGGGACCACAGACCCTGCGAAGGGTTCGAAACGTCAGTATAAAATAATATTGTAATCATCATCATCAGCTCATTTTATGTCCTCACTGCTGGGGCACGAGCCTTCCCTATGGATGGATAGGGAGAACGGACCATAAGCCACCACACGGGCCCAGTGCGGGTTGGTGGTTGTTAACGACAGCTAATGCAGCCGGGACCAACGGCTTTACGTGCCTTTCGAAGCACGGAGGAGCTCGAAATTATAAATTTTTGGTCACCTAATCAATGACCGGCCTTTGCGGAAGTTGCTTAACCTTAGCACTCGCAGACCGGGCGCGTTAGCCACTGCGCAATCGAGCTCCTCCGTATATTGTACCTAATTAATTCGGAAAAAAGTGTTTCGTTTTAATTATTGTGATGCAAATCGATTATTTATTTTTATGAGAATAATTATAGCTAGAGACACAGTGACTCATAAGTATACTTCTTTATAAGAATGATTCAAGAAAAAAAAAGGCACTTAATTTAATTTGACCAGCATTTTCATTGACATAGACGTACAGATTTCTAGATTCGTAGTCATTGTAACAACAAAGGTAGATTAGTGACTTGCTATTTCATCATAATAGAAAACTGTGACTAAACAATTTATTTTGTAAGTAAAAAATCTTTTCTGCAATACCAATAAAAGATAAAAGTTGAGTGTTGTCTCCTCATAAACAATGCGGCGTGACTCTAACTTTTCACAGGAAACCTATACTACGTACCTATACTATATACTTGCTGAGTTTCTTGCCGGTTCTTCTCAGTACAAGGTCTCCCGCCAGAGTAGACTTACGAACCGATGGCATAATGACGTTCATAAGAGCTATTTGTAGCCTAAACTGAATAAATGATTTTGAATTTGATTTGAATTTGAATATATATTACCTATAACTTTGACATGATGTTTTAGCCAGATAGAAAGAAAACTCTGTGACATTGGCTCAAGGGCCATAATGTTTATGTCAGCCTTGATGTTAGGTAATGATATGATAAGGCTGATCGTGAAAGCGCACCACACCCGGAATCCGCAACTACTGAGGAACCGGTGATCTTATCTCTAACTATCAGAATTAACATTGAAGTTATGGCGACATATTTAGATAAGATGGTGGTAGCTAGCCTGGTGATTGAATACAAGCATTACCACCAACCAAACCTAGTACCCCCTGCCTTACTCCGGATATCTTTGGATCTAAGACACAGAGATTTTCTAACCCCTTGACCACAGAGCCTGAGCTGAGCGACAATAAAATGGACAAACAACATAACGGTTCCGTCAGCATGAGGCTATGGCCCCATCGTATGTCCCCACTGCTGGGGCACGAGCTTTCCCTATGGATGGTCAGGGAGAACGGGCCATAAACCACCACGTGAACTATGGTCCCAGCTTAAGGATACTTAGCCGGATCAGATGGGCAATTAACATATTTAACGTGAAAAAGGTCCTACATAAAAATACTTAATTACATATAAAACATCGATCGAGTAAAATGGATCCTATTGATCTCTCCAACTTTTGTCATTAGCGTGATTAAAAGCAAGTTGGAACTTTAATTAATCGGCCGTCAATTAAGATCACCCCTGGTCATCAAACTTGGCTGAAGATTCAGATTCATGGCCAAAACAACAAGGTTTGGTACACAAACAAGGCTAATAAATAGGGTACTTGACTGGCCTGTCTGTAGAGAAAAGTTTTAAGCACTTGTCAATCAATACAAAATTTAGTTTTGAATTTAATTATTTTCTTTTCTAGATGTTGTATGGGAATAGCGAACAATGACGTCACTCACTACGAGTATTATGTTCCATCAATTGAGCGTTTGGCTTACAGATATTACAGCCAATATTACCATTATTTTTAGTGTAAGTCAATTTAAAAAGGTTAAGCCTTTGAAGAATTACGAGATCTGTGCTCTCGATGTCATAATTATGAACCCTTAATTACAATAATCATTGCTGTTACTGCTGGCCATAGGCCTCTCTAATGTTTTGGCATTAATTGTTGTTAATAATTTAGGCGATAAAGAAAGATTACAGATCCTAGTACTGATAACGTTAAGCCCTTATGAATGTAACTTGATAACCCTAGGCGAGTTTCTTGCGGCTTCTTCTCGGTACATGGTTTCTCGGTAAGGCTTACGAAATTTCGGTTTCATGGCTTAGATAGATTTGACATTCAAAATATATTTGTTAAAGTTAGATTTGAAATAATAAAAAATATTACAATAAACGATTTGATGTAGCAGTGAGAATGAAGTATCTAAACTGAACATGAATATATTATTATGGCAGAATGGCAAAAGTTACGACGGCACTAAACGTGGGAATGTTGCGAATTATTTCTGGACTACTGTTTTACTAAGTACTCCTATTTTTTTTAAGTGCATCCTTCGTTTGCGGGGAAATTGATTGGAATGAGGCTCGCGGGATACATTTACTTATCTACGTGAACTCTGAGCACACACATAAGTGTTTTTTGATCTCGCGTTTGTTATACAATTTTGTCTAATTCTTAACACACTTAATATTAAGGTAAGGTAATCTTGGTAAGACTTAGCTTGGCTTTGATAGTTAAATTCAATTGGATTAGAATAACACAAGGTATTACTTTTACATAGACAATTGTTGTTTCATGCCAACCAAATCTGAAGATGGGGGAACTAATGATCCTGATATGATATTGTTATATTTTATTTTTATTTTTGTTTTATGTTAGATGTTCAAACTGTTTAAAGAAAAAAAATGCTGTCCTGCTTTTATTTGTATATTTTGTTTGTATTAGTTTTTTTGTAGGTCAATACATGTTTCTTTTTCTTATTCTTATAGCAGTCAAAAGCTTCTATGTTCAGGAAACAACCGAATCAGAAAGAGCTAAGTTCTATAAGTATTAGAACAGCACAAATACCCGTCCAATTTTTTACTGTTCCCACAATCCTTAATCCAGCTGTTACTTACTTACGCGTTGACAATTACTAATACCTGCATTAGCTCCGAACGGCGAGCTGGCGGTCATTAGTTGGCTGTCGTTAGCAAAAACTTCAGTTCGTTAATCAGCTGGCGAACGGGACTGGACACGCGGGATGAAGATGCAGCCATGATGTAGGTATAAGGGGATATTAAACTCAGTTCTGCTGCTTATGCCATTAGAAAAATTAGGCAGTTAACAGACGTTGAAACTGCTAGAACAGTTTATTTTAGTTATTTTCATAGTGTCATGTCGTATGGCGTCCTACTGTGGGGAACAGCGGCTGATATTGAAACTATATTCATTCTACAGAAACGAGCGATAAGAACAATCTATAAACTAGGATCACGAACTTCCTTAAGAAATCTTTTTAGGGAGATTGGTGTCCTGACAGTTGCATCTCAATATATTTATAATTGTATAGTTTTTGTACGTTGCAATATTAACTCCTTCACTAAACATGGTGACGTACACAATTTCAATACTAGAAATAAGACAAAACTTGTAATGCCACTGTTCAGGTTACAAAAGGTTCTTGGTTCTTTCTTGGGGCAAGGTATACACTATTATAATAAAATACCAAGTACTGTACTAGATTTACCTTTAGATAAGTTTAAAAAACATGTGAAATCTTTATTACTCAAAAAAGGTTATTATACAGTAAAAGAATATTTAGATGATAAAACAGCTTGGTTATAATAAAAACACACTATACTCTATTTGAATCATCATAATAAAATTAATTTATATAATTTTTATACTGATATGATAGCCTTTATCAACAGTGTCCTACAGATAACAAACAGCGTTGCGTTAAATAGATCACTAAGTTTTTATTTAGAGTATCTTGAGTGTGTCATGCTCTCTTTACTGTCTCTGCGGTGGTGGCGTGTGCGTCGGGTCGTTACGTTCCCTAAAATATGGTTGAGCGAAGCGATGGCTGATTCATATGTCATACTCGTGAACGGGTGCCGCCTGATGAGGCTGGTCTGCTCACGCATACTTATCTTATTTTTAGTATTATTCACTATAATTTGACTTTGTTTTTCTTAAACAATATTTTTCCTTTTACGATAGTACTGTAGTGGTACTGTATGACATTGTGGAAATTGCAACTTACCTGATGGAAATTTGTTAACGTATATTTTTTTATTTTGTGTTTTTTCTTTTTTTACATGTTGTGGTTGTCTTCTATATTTTTTGTGTTTATTGTAATGGAAAGTGTCCTGCTATGATAGGGCATTTTCCAATATTTTTGACGCTGTAAGGGAGAAAAGAGCTGGACACTTGCTGAGTTTCTTGCCGGTTCTTCTCAGTACAAGATCTCCCGCCCAGAGTAGACTTACGAACCGATGGCATAGTGACATTCATAAGAGCTACTTGTAGCCTAAACTGAATAAATGTTTTTGAATTTTGAATTTTGAATTTTTTGAATTAGTAGTACATTTAGGTATGTCTTTAGAGCTATTGTTAAATTTCGGGATTTAGAATTTTTGAAGTTTAGAAATCCGGTTGCCCGCCCGCGTCCAACAGCTCAGTTCTTGACTTCACACAAAAACTTTTCATTATCATTACTATAACTAATAATTACTTCTCGTTTTTCGTTTCCATTGTTAATTTACTTCTGTTAAATGAAATACATACATTTTTTTCGAATGAGTGTTTAATTTAAAATTTTATTTTATACTGACGTTTCTAAACATATACAGGGTGCGTGGTCACGGAGAGATTTGGATGTTCGTAGTCTCATAATTAATTTGTAACTGGCACCTATCCACCTACCTTCTATTATTTTTTAATCGGGTGCTTGTTTTTGAGACTTTGTTGATTGCCTCGGACGGCATTTTCAGCTTTACTTCGCTTTTTTGGGGGCTGCGGGAAACTTAAAGGGTTCTTCAAACCGTTTGAAACGAAGCACCTTCGGAGGTTTTCTAGAGGGAACGTCATCACGCACTAGTATTTGTCCCCGTGCCCTACTAGTTTCTCCGAGGGGTTCGGACCGGATCGGGGTTCGGGTGCGTTCCGTGTAGGGTTGCCACCCGTACTCTAAAATAGAGTATTGTCCTCTTTTTCATGTAGGCGTACTTTATAATCTACGACACCAATAAAGTACGCTAAAATACTCTGTTTACGTAAAACTGATTGTTACTGGCTCGTTACTGGTTATGAGTACTTATGACTAAATAAACTGGTATCCACAGCCACAAAATATTTGTTGAATGTCGCAAAGAGCAACAAAAAATACGTTTTTAAGGACAAATAAATAAATACTCTTTTTTATGCTTGTGTACTCTATTTTTGTTCTAACAAAATGAAAAAATACTTTATTCGTCCTGAAAAAAGGTGGCAACCCTAGTTCCGTGTTACTTACTGTTGTTTTTTTTTTCGATTTTCGTTTGTTAATGTGTGTGTAAATCGTCGTTGAGTTCCAAAACAATTGTTCGCCAAACACGTTGTGCAATATCATGTGGAATCCTTTATAGCATCCGGCACCGTTTGCGAAGTGTGCCACGGGCAGAACCTGTCTGCAGAATAATAAGTGGTAGGAATGCAGCCGGCGCGGGCGCATCTCGTGTGTGATGCACGCAGGCGTTGTGATAAATCACTGCTACTTAGAGCAGTAGTGATACCTACTGGTGATCAACAGTGTGTTTTCATTTGACACGGCTACTTTTGTGTAAGTAGGTAATTATCATAATTACTTCTCACCTTGACCACAGAATAACTAATAGTACTACTCTTGACCGAAAGATGTTTTACCACAGAATAGATAACTGTTTCTTTAGAGATTTTTCAAAGTTTTCAGCTATGCCTTCCTGAATTTCCGTAGGAACTGGGTTACTACATATTGTACTATCCCTTACGGGGTAGAGTTGTTATTGTTATATTTGTGAGACATAAGGACATCGAAAAACCTATACAAGTACAACAGAATGTTGTAGCCGTATTTTTTTCGTTTAACGCAAATTTTTCGTTTAATTCAATTAAAATTTTCTTTCATAATTTCTCGTTTTTGTCATACTCGTACTTAGAAAAGTATACTATACTGTTCGTCACGTCACGTCCACTGGGCACTGCTATATCTCATCACTTGATACAATATAAAACATCGCGCGCGCATCTTTAGTCGAGCTCTATCCAGACCGCTGCCGCAGACATGTCGCAGGCGTCAACTGTATCGGGAGTTTTTATGGTAAGATAGGTACAGTCGGCACGTACGGTACGTACGAATTCCGCACTTTCTAATTGAAGTGTTTAAGGGTAATAGGAACGCGTTTCTTTTTAAATCATATATACTGAACTGATTGAAGTTAATTGTATAAGCAGGGTGTGTAACGGTAGTTTTAATTTTGCAAAACGTGTCGAAGTGATGAAGAAGTATCACTTAAATGTGGTTATTATGGTAAATGGATTTGTTTTATGAGGAAAATTACTTAACGACATAATTTTGTAAAAGCATTTTTTAAACCTTTGTAAATCTGTGTTTCGTGTTTTTCTTTTTAATTCATATGTAGTGAGCAAATTGTAAGTAGTTAATTGTAGAAACAGGGTGTGCAACGGGAGATTTGAGTTTCCAAACGTGTCGAGTGTTGATAAAGTATCACTTAAACTTGGTTTGGTTATGATAAATGAACTTGTTATAGGGAAAATATTTAACGACATAATTTGGCAAAAGCATTTTTCTCACTTTTTTTGCAGATTGCTTTTCGTGTTTTTCTGTCACTTATTATTGCAAAACAAGTTTTGTAGCTGTTGCACGAGCACAACAATTTTAGCAAGTACCTAATTTAAAACAACTAGAAGCGTTCAAAAAACCAAAACGTAAATTGAAATTAGGTAAAACTTGGAGTATAAACACTTATGCCATCAGTTATGAGAAACAGGAAAAATTAGTGTGATATGATTGTAGAACCTACTCAAACATAAAAAGGTGCTTAATGCAACTTTTATTTGCCTAGCGATCACGTTAACGAAAACGAGAATTAATCGAGGTAGGGCTTAATTTTAACTTTCCTCGTTTGTAGGAGTTTGTATTTCAGATTTTTAAATTGTAAATAATTCATGTATGAGAAACATTTTAAATTATTTCTAGACTTAGAAATAACCTTTTTCTTTTCGTGTCGACGACATCGTTACCTTATAATTCTCATAGTCTAATAACACTCCATTATATTCGTTTTCAACACACTTGCTCGTAAAGTGAGCCTAATTCATCGTTCTTAGGGCCATAAACCGAACAATAACTCACACGTGCATAATAATATTACACACTAGTGCATAATAGAATTATCCCTACAAAGTTAACTTAGTACCTAACTGTTTGTAATACAGTTTTTTTGTGACAACAAAGAGGTTTTATGCCGCTGAAGTCTATTTACATTTTTGGAATAAATAAATGTCTCCCTAATAAAGACGAAAAAACATTTATTATTACTTACTTATCAAATTATTTATAATTCCCAATAATTTGTTTTAAAATTTAACCTTTTAAGATTTAACCTCGCCAGAAATACTAATTGCAGCACAAAATGCAAAGGAAAGCCTAATAAACCTTCAAAATCTATAGAAAAGTACTTAGCTGCTTACGATAGTTTCCTACAATGGAAGAGCAACAAAAAATCCAATCATTTTCTGAAAATGTGTTTTTGGCGTATTTCTCTGAACTCGTTAATACATACAAACCCACCGGCATTTACACAAGAAGTAAATGAAGGTAGTAAAGAAGTGGCAAGTACCAATGTAACACAAACTGTGAAATTGCCATCAAAAACAATCCAATATCGTTTTGAAAATTGTACATTCACCAATTAAACGATTTATGCAATATATGTTTGTTTTTCCTCGTAAGTGTGTTGAAAAAGTGCGTATGAAACTCGAGTGCCGCTTACTCACTAGACACTCGGTTGATGTACGCCCTCGCCTACGACTCGGGCGAACCCACAACCTCGTGTATAATGAGCAACTTAGCTCACTTGTATGATAATATACTAATATCGCCATGCATATGAAATCTAGTTGGTTATTGTAACCCATGCTACTCGTTAAGATACCTTTGAACTTGAATGAACTTTAACGTTTTTCATATCATAAATATAATATGTGTACGAAATAAGTATAAATCACTAAAAGTTATGTGCAGTTCACCCATTTATATGCAAATAGTTTATTTCCGTGACGTAACGCGAACTAGAATACGATAACAATCAGTTAAGAGTTGTTTTAATCACTTTCTTTACGAGTATATAAACATTCCATCTAACGAATCATAATGTTTCTACTTCATAAGCCCAGCGAAGGTTATTGACGTGTTTTGTAGGAGTTTGTTAACGCCAACGGAAAGTTGGTCGCCCAACATTTAGATTTTATCATGCTTCTCAAAATTACGTAAAACTGAAATACATAGCATGTTCAACTTTTATATTTAGTTCAAGATCTTACTTCGTTGGCCATAGAGCATACGGCCCGTTTGATAAAAAAAAGAATAATAAAGTTTTTGGTTGCCAAACTTGCGCGACCACAGCTCGAAAGCGCTAACAGTTACGTCCGTCAGAGAGTTCCTTATAACTTATTTCTCATGTTATTTCCGTTGCTGCTAGTAGATTTCCAGCACAGAATTCGTCTGGATGACTCTACGATATTCATCCAGACGAATTCTGTGCTGGAGCTAAACTTTCAAACCCGCTAAAGTTTCCATATTTTAGTTTTGTATTATTATATTATTTTAATTTAAAATATTTAATTACTCTGTTGTATTGTTTTATATTAACAGTCTTTAGCATGTTGTGTACACTAAATGTGGAATAAGTACTGTCTAGCCTAAACAATGTTAATAATTTTTATATTATGTCATGACCTGGTAGGCTACTCTTGACGCAAACTCAATCTCAATACAATTCCAATGGGATTAATATGTATCGATATTTGGATAAGTTTCGCAATTTCGGAACGCCCTATCTCGATAATAATTTGTTCACTCAATTTTCACGCAATTTAATTCCAATGTAGCGCTATTGTCGCTTTTAAGAGTGCCATTTGAATTTTTTAGATTTGGGATTGGAATTGTATTGAGATTGAGTTTGCGTCAAGAGTCTACCTGATTGTAACAATACGGACATAAGTCCGTGTACCAATATAAAATAAATAAATAAATATCTTAGTGGCACCGTAAACAATGGTTCGACAACAGTTTTCTTCTTTTCAACTTGATTGATATATACCGGATGACAACTAGGAATATGCTAGTCTGTATTAAATTGTTGCTATGTAAAAAAATCTTTTGCTGATCCTTATTTTTAATAATTAAAGGAAAATATGTTTGGTCATTGGTTTATGTCGAACACTGTATTACCTACCCTGCAAGCCTCTAAGCATCGTGTTATTTGTTAGTGTGCTCCAGTTTATATGATAAACTATATTTCTTCTGAGGTACATCAACATCATCACAGCCGAAAGATGTCCACTGCTGGACGTCTGCCTCTCCCAAAGACTCCACAACAACCGGTTTTGTGATGGACGCATCCAGCGGCTCCCCGCGACCTTTACCAGATCGAGGGTCCACCTTGTTGGAGGCCTGCCCACACTGCGCGTTCCGGCTTCTGAGGTTGCCTATACGCTTAAAAGTAAGTTATTAGGATTGGCAACTAGGGTTGCCAACTATTAGAAGAAATAGAGTATATCTGATTTTAAAGGAGGTAAATAAAGAGTACGTACTTACAAAAAAGAGTATCATTTATTTTATATTTTTAAAAAGGTATTTTTTGTACTTTTTGCAGCACATAACAATTTTTCATGGTTTTTAAAAGAATTGCATGAGTCCAAACATTCTAACTCTAAATTTATATAGATCAAGAGCTCTTTTGGACTTTTTTGGGTCTGATAGTGGGTTTGCATAATATTACATAACTGGCACTAGTATAGTAAACATTGTGTAAAAAAGAGTATTTAGCATACTATAACGCACGTGCCATACCTACAAGGTTGCTAGTAGTGACCGCTTCCCTTAAGATGAGATGGATACATTTTTACTCCGTTTCGTAAAAAAATATTTATTTTATAGATGTTTTTTTGTTGCAAACTTATAAACTATTACATCGAAACATTTTGAAGTTAGTATTTAAATCTTATATTAGCTACCTACCTACATATTTACAATTAAGCAGGCCTCTAACTCTAATTTGCACAGCAGACACTTCAAGCGCACAATATCACTTTCGCTTAATTTGCATTCGGCATTTCGCTCTACCTCCGCAAATAGGATGACTTAAACCATGCTCCAATAACTCGTAATACAAGATGGCAAACCTGTTCTTCAATAAAACTTTGTTACACTCCATAATACCTACGAATATGTGCCGTTTTTGGTGCGGACCGCTGTGGGAAGGGCGTAGAAATCAAGATGATAACATGTAGAGCGTAAAAAATTATGTATGAAGCCATTATGGCAATGTGTGATCTCTAATTCCAACGTGTTTACACTTTTTGAGTGGGGTTTGAAAAGAAAAGGTCAGTAATAGTTCAGAAAAAAGATATTAAATTTACTTAATGATTTGTTTGCCAAAAAAATATTGTTACTGAATAAATATTTTTGATTTCGAATAAAACAAGTACACAGAACAAAACAAGGTTTATAATAAAGGTTTATTTATAAACCTACCTATATTTACGGGTAAGCACAGTACCTTGATCTCACCTGATAATAAGTGATGATAAAGCCAATGATGGAAGCGCACTTCACCCGGGATCCTCAACTAGTGGGGCACTGGCTATCTTATCTCTAGCTGCCGGTACACAACAATGCTACAAACATTGATGTTAGGGCGACATATTTAGATAAGATGGTGGTAGCTAGCCAGGCGGACAAACAAGTCCTACCCACCAACCAAACCGAGTACACAAACATGTACCCCCGCTGGGAATCGAACCCGTGACCTCTGGGTCTAAACCGGTGGTCTTAACCATAGACCACAGAGGCGATCTAAATAAACGACTTATCAACGCATTGAAGCTAAAGTTATTATTTATTAAAGCTTTCTTTTTTTGATCATTCAGTTTTAGGTCTCGTTTTATTGTGGTTTCGTAGCGAAAGCGTGAGATCTAACTAAATAGGTTTAGGTCAGGGCGAAGGGCCACGAACCTCCAACTAGGCAGTAGGCTCTTAGTTCTAGATTGTAATCTAAACACATAAATTCAACAATAAACTTTGGTAAGGAGGTTTTAAACAAGTTAGAGCAATTTAAGCTTTCTTAACTTTGTTTATCTCTACAGTCTAATAGAGCATCTTTAATACACTTTCCTAGATAGAATAATCACATAAAAACATCGCGCTTTTACCTATTTTTTCTTTTTCTTGTGCCATGTACTATAGGAGGTCGGGTATAACTTGTATTATGGCTACTTGGGCCTGTGACGGGAGAGTTTTGTAGACTGAAATTGTACCTGTGCGCGAGGTTTTGTAGCCATTGAGTTTGTTTGAACATAGGCGGGTTGATTTAGTCGACATTAACAATCAACAATTCAACGTGCCTTACGAAGCATGGACGTGGTTGATAATCTTGATCACTCTACGCACTGTAAGCCAATAAGCTTTTCAAACCTAATGTAGAATTTTAATTTTAAATTATATTCTACTAAATTCAATCTGTTCATCAGCACTTAGAACCAGTCTCTCAGATACTGAGGTTCTTGGATCAATTCTTGGCAGTACCTATTCCACTTAGTTTAGCTGATAATAGTGCTGTTCTAAATACATGTTAACTATCACAATCTTATCTACATCTGTCGCCATAACAATTTTGGTAGCAATGTTATATTTCGAATGTGAGATAAGATATTCAATTCCTCAGCAGTTGAGGATTCATTCGGCCTTATCTTCACTTTCCAACATGTAAATTGAAGAGTTTTCCTGGTGGGAAATATTAAGTCCTTACCTATGAAATGACGAAATTGACGAATGAAATTGACGTCTTGTATGAAAAAAAATTATAAAATTAGATTTTTCACACTAACGTTTTTTTTTTAATTTTCTTAGCATCTATTTATGTCAACATTATAAAAATTGTAGAGTAGTGTGTTTGTTTCACTAGCTAAATATAGCAGACATTAAAATGAAAAAATATCAAGTCCCCATAAAACAAAAGGTCAATTCCGCAAACAAAAAAAGAAGTCAATTTAAAAAAAAATATTGTGCGATAAAGACATAAAATTAATGATCATTGTTGTTACTGAAGCCTAAGTAACATAGTCCTAATTAAAGGTGTATAATAATATTAATAATCGGTAATGACTTTTAGAAGGAATACACCTATTGTATAATACATAAATGTAAGTATTTATTATAATTAATTTTACAACTATTTTTTTTATAAAAGCTGTACCTATTTATTAAATGTAAACAGTGTCATGGCGCCACAAAACAAATATTTTTTTTTTCTTAATATTATCTTTAATTTAAATATGGCATCAGCGGAAGACCAGCGTCGTGGTTAACACCAGGACATATGCTGAGCGGAAACCAATTTGGTATATGCAAAAGTGATGTTCTTGTGTTTTGAATGTGTATGAGTCATTGTACCAAATAAATTTTTTTCTATTCTATTCTATTAATAAGTGAGAAATAAACGTCAATTTCATAGGTAAGGACTCAATAATATATGAAGAAGATTCTCCACTTTAGTACCAAAAAATGGCAACACCGTTTGGTCATCTTGCCATGATACAAATTATGTCCGAGTAAGTTGGCGTGTCGGCTAATATAATAACATCTCGGTTTCACTACTTTCGTGATTACACGCACGTACGTATGCGATTTGCTTGAGATAAACCGACATTAGTATTGTAAAAGGGAAAACCTGCTTACTTTTTAATAACCGCAATTTGGAATGACTTGCGTAGGCTTGAATAAGGCTTTGTTGGAAGGAACAACATTACTTTTATTGGACCGGTACGTTTGGTACTGGCAGTAATAAGTTATTCACTAAGCTTGCCTGCGACGTTGAAAAGCCTTGAGCCGATTCAGCTGGTATAAGCCACCTAAGCACTAAAGTGTGGAAAGAAATCTTGCCATAAAAAATACGTTACATTCTCAATTTTAGAAGCACGCTCTTGATATAGAGTTATAATATCATAAATAAATGATGCCGGCACTTGGCAGCTATGATTTTTCTCGGAAGTGGTGAAAAATTTTTGAGGTAAAATGTTGGTAAGATAATCGAACTGTACAGTTAGATACATACCTAAGTAATAATATTCTATAAGAGTATTGATATATTTTTAAAAGAGATGTATCATTGTGTCTGCTGTACATACACTACACTCGACTCTAAACTACTTACTTGTAACTCCTTTAAATTTACAGCTTGTCTAAAAAGTTTTTATAGAATTCCTCAATGCGGAACCGAATAAAGTAATAACTATTAGTAGGCAACTAAATACTACGGAAAGTTCCACATGTTACTTAATCATATAACTTTTTATTGAGTAGGTAGTGAACAACAAAAAAACATGACATAGGAGTCATAGGAGGAGACGAAATTTTTAAAAAAAATGTTTTTTTTTTTAAGATTGCTCGACAAATGACTCCATCCCACAGTTCTCTACTCATGTTCTTTTATGATAGGGCATTTTCCAATTATTTTCGACGCTGAAAGGGAGAAAAGAGCTTGACACTTGCTGAGTTTCTTACCGGTTCTTCTCAGTACAAAGTCTCCCACCCAGAGTAAACTTACGAACCGATGGCATAATGAGTCTTTCATAAGAGCTTTTTGTAGCCTAAACTAAATAAATGATTTTGAATTTTGAATTTTGACATTCACTGAACGTCACAACATGAATGCCTACATACCGTTAGCGTACGAAGTGCTAAAACAAAAAAAAACAAAAAATATGTAAAGCGTAAACGTTTTATGCCGCACGTTTTGGCAGGACGTGATATCGCGTCTAACGACCGCGCGCGGGCAGCGGCCGGTGCCCGCCGATATATACGATGCGGGTATGCGTATTTTTTTATGGAAAGAGCAGCTGGGTATGAAACACTCCACTTCCTAGGCGAAAACGCCTTAGGACGGAGAAAGTTCATATGCGGAGGCAGTAGAAGGCAGGCCCGATTAACCATCGGTGCCTTGACAGGGCACTATGCCACAAAACAAATGCTTCACAGAATGCATCTATCAACAAATAGATTGTGTAGGGCATGTGGAGAGGAAACGGAGTCAATGCAGCACCTACTGTGTGACTGCGACTCTCTGGCTAGGAAAAGAATGGTACTCCTGGGGTCGGCCTATCCGAAACCGGAGAACTTCAGGCTCTTCGCTGGTCTATATTGGGTTGCATAAATTAAAGAGGCATATTTTAAGGATGCATAACGGTTTTTGGCATTCTCTTCGTTTCGCATAATGTTCATTCAGAATAAATCATTAGGCATACTTTATTTCCCCATAACTTCTTTTATAATAATGATATATCAGCATCAAACGTTCATGCATAAATGTTTTTACAATAACGATTACTAATCATAACATTTGCATCTCACCCTATGGCATGGCAAAAAAAGATATTATTTTTCTATGGCGCTAGATTTCTGTTGTCTAATAAAAAAACTTGAAATTCTAACCTATCACGTGACCTACAGGAGTAAAGCAGCTAGTATTTCTGTTGTCTAATAAATAAAAATAAAACACCAAGTATTACACTTCAAAAAATTTTGACGTATTGCAATGAGGAAGATGTAAATGATAACTAATCGCGATTGCTTAGTCTTAAAAAAACGCGTAATGAATTGTGATAACAACTACGTAAAAATCAAGACGATATCATAAAAATTGAATTTTTTATGAATTAATCAATTTGGGAGCACCGAAACTGCCTACCCGCGCCCGCGTGATCTCTGTGACGTCACATCGCCGGTCGCTGCCTGCCCCGCCCGCCGCGCCGCTCGGCCGCCCCGCATACGACGCGATGGTTTTTCTTTTAAGTAATTCACTTTGGCTACCTACTTTCATGCGTTTGTTTTCTATCTATAAGTACCTAGTAGGTAATAGTGCTACCTGTAGTCTAAATGGAGCCAGGATTTTCACGTGGACAATCAAATAATTTGCCGTAAGTTGACCTTGCGGAATATTTCACAAATCATGCGAAGTGATATAGATATAGTATAGTAGATACCTATTTAAGTACCTACCCTCTAAGCAGTGAGTGTGGGTGTGGTACGATATTATGCATAAAGTTCTTAATTATAGTAAAAGTAGTTTGTTTTTAAGTCACTACTATGAAATTCATTATTTCGTTGTGAGTTGTGGCTGAGGTGTGCGTATTTAAAGGCCTTTTTTTAGCTTCCCAGTTGGTAACCAGATTGGTAACGAGCTTATTGTTTGCGACACTATTGTTGTAGGTACTTAATACAAACAATATGCGCGGAAAGAATAGTTTTCGTCTAGGTACTAGTGCTGTCCATTTTTGCAATCTCTTATCAATAAAAATGAGTTTCGTTCTATAATGTGTTAAAACAATAAGCTAAAAGAAGACGTCATGTTTTAATAGTTGTAGTTGGGTGTAAGTCAGTAAAGGCAAGAATTACACCCAAGCATAAGGTCAGAACCACGCCATATCACTGTAAATTTGTTTGTGATGAAATAGCTTGAAAAATTTTAAGTCTGGATTGTGAAGGTTGTGCGGCAAGTAGAGGAAGATGTAAACATACTATGGCATTGGTCATGTGGTTACATAGACGTGAGTGAGGAGCCTGCTTGCACAGAAATTACATGTTATTGGATGAAACCAAAACTGTCGCAAGTTGGGTCTCAGTTGAAATTTATAAAAGCCAAAGATATGGGCAACCGGAGAAATCCCCTCAGATTATGACTTACTTTCACCCAACTGAAGATATACAAAAAGTATCAATGTATTATCTCCTTGAGATAATTTTCGGTGTCCGATTCAATCTGCAATAAGTTTTTGTTGTAAATCGCTTAATTTAAGAATGGGTGGATTTTGGGTTAAAATTTATATTTTATCTTTTTTTCTGTGAGGATCTGAGGACTTTTATAAAAAGTTCACCTCTGAATAGCATAGGCTTGCTAGTCGTACTTGCAGTTTGATACTATGCATTTCCTGTTTTTTTTATATTGGGTGGCGCAAATGTCACGACGGGGTTAAAATTGGTTACAACTTTTAATTTTTTTTAATTCATCTTAATTATTATGAGATAATAAAAAAACACTCATGGAGATATTTTTGAGTTAGGTTTTAAAAATTACATCACGTAAATGACCACCATTTTCAGCCTCACAAAGGCGGGCTCTATCGAGAGCACTTCTCATTACTTTCCTCAGAACATGAGGAGTTAGCAACTGCATTTTAGCTCGGATGTTGACCTTCAGCTTGATTATCCTGGGTTTATTAATGAACACCTTGTCTTTTAAATAACCCCAGAGAAAATAATCTGGTGCTGTTAAATTTGGGGAACGAGCGGGACAGTAAAATGTTGAAAATAACGAGATGCATTAAATAATGAGAAAACTTTATCGATAAAATGTCACTACACTATCTTCTACACAAACACAACGCATCTATCATCAACACATTTTGTAATACTAACCTACATTTCACAATAAAGTATACTATTACTATTACTATCAAAGCAGTCGGAAAGGTAGATCTTGTTAAATTATAATAATCATTTATTTCAAGATTACATTCTGTTAAAATAACATATCAAATTATAAATGTCAAATATACAAAATCTGTGAAAAACTTCGTCAAATTACTTGAACTTAATAGGCCAATACTGTAAGCAAGTACGAACGAGTATCTCATATCAATTATTTATTACACAAATAGTACCTAATATATAGTTACTTCTTACCTATAATGCAAAAATGTATAGACATAATTAGTACCTACTCGCATTAAAATGATCTTCGCAACAATGTCTACTTGTTTTGGTAGATAACGTCTCCTCCCTTCTCATCAAGTTACACCACTTGTTTCTTAGTTTTTTGTCATTTGGAACATGAAAAAAGTACTTTTCCGGTGTGCTGATTGTTGTATTAGTACATAAAAGTACTATACAATATCTATACGGTATTTTTTTCCATATTTACCAAATATAAACGAAGATAATTAAAGTAACGCAAAAACAATGCTTCGGATACAGCGCGCGAACGAGCAAGGACCGGCGATGTGACGTCACGCGCTAAGCGGTCAAGCGCGCTCTGGATTTAAGAACTCCCAAGTTCAAAAAATTGTTAAAAATACAGTTTTAAAGATATCGTAAAAATTCTTTCACTATTATTATTAAGATTTTAAGTTTGATTTTTCTAGATAATAAAATAAAAACACTCATCTTCCTCATTATGTTGTTTGCATTTATGCTGATTAAAATTATGATAAAGACAATTATAGTAAGTTAAAATTATGCCGATGAAACCATTATGGGTTTATAACACTCTACTTATCAAAATTTATGCGAGAAAACTTTATGCTGACACTGTTAAGTATGCCAAACTACATTATGACGAAAGAGATTATGCGACCGAAAGGGCCCCCGCTCTTCGCTCTTAAAGACGTTGCCAAACTTATGGCATCTATCTTTACAGAGGAAGAAGAGTGAAAGGATGGGGTTGTACAAAAGATCCCGATGGGTCGAAGTGTTACTGCGAGAGGGAAACCTCAGCATGCCCCACTAAGATAAGATAAGATGCGTGTTTTTTCTAACAACTGGGTGCCAAGTGCGAGTTTCATTCGCCATTCGATCACGTTAACCAAAACGAGAATTTGTATGCCAAAATGTTAACTTTTCTCGTATGCCGCCAGGAGGCGCTGCTTCAAAACCATACTTATTTTCGTTTTCATAAACGTAATCGAATGAATACGTATAGTAAACAAAACTCACACTAGGCACCCTTATTTATTTATTTAGATACATAGATAGATAGATAGATAATACTTTTAATGCAACATTATGAAACATAAACATGAACAGAAATATAAATAACTTACAATGTTACAATTTGGCGGTCTTATCGCTTTGAGTTTCTTGCGCCCATTCTTCTCCACAGAAAAAAAATAGACGTCCTGAATGGGTAGTAGGTAAAAATGTATGGACGATTCAAAAGCACTTTTCGTAAGTTTATTCGAATAAAAAAATTTGACTTTGACTTTGACTTTGAAGCGATTTCTTGCAGACAACCGGATAGAGAGCTAATAAACTGTAAGATCAGAGGTGAAACTATTAAAACATACTAAAATAGTGCGTATTTTATATAATAAGCAAAAATAATAATAACGATAAATATACCATAATAATATAAATAAATAAGCCTACATAAACATAATAGTAGTCTCAGGTAGGAAAGTAGCTGATATGGCAGCTATGTAACAGGACAGGGTTAAATGGAAAGGTAGAAGTTTTTCACGGTGAATAGATTTCGCACGCCTGATCGCAACTGGAAGTGAATTCCAGAGACGAAGAGCTTGAACGGTAAAAGAATAATCATAAAGGTGGTGCTGTGTGGTGGGGTTTTAAGGCTTGAATCTGCACAATTAAGAAAACTGAAACGTTACTTAAGATAAGAAGGATAGGTGGGATTAAACAATATGTTATAAAGAAAATTATTTATTTATTTATTTATTATCAAATACAGCTATCATTACAGGATTTACCTAATACAAGTAGTTTTAGTAAACTAATCAACAATTTCTAGTATTCTGATCAAAGTGCCTAAGTGTGTTTTTGCCCAGAAATATACCAGAAATTGTATGGCCTTATCGACGCTTCCTGGTGGCAAAAGAGAAGAGATTCTTGTTGTTATCGAATGTCAATAAATCTCTCAATGGGCACTATTAGATGTTTAGAAGAAGAAATGTAAAAAGTACGTAAATATGTATCTCTGCTAAGTTAAGCCATGACCGTGGGTACAAATAAATTCTAAAATTTGGACTAAGGGTGCTTTCAAATTAGGCATTTTGTGTCGAACCGCGCGCCTGTCGTGCGTTTGCACTGCGTTCCATAGTCGTGCTGCTGGCGTTTAATATGAAAACGCACGGCAGCGGTCCGACATGAAACGTCTAAATTAAAAGCGCCCTAAAACTGTTTAAAACTAATGGTGTATAATTTTTGGTTTTTATTTATTCCTCTGTACTAACGTTTTGGAATAACAAGGTTTATGTTCAGTGTGACATGCCGTCATTATAAAACTCGATTTGTTAAGAATCTTAAATTAGAAACATACTTAGATAGAAACAAAAAAGGGCAAAGACGGGACATTTGTAGAGACAGAGTGTGTCAAAATTCTCTATATAAAATATATATTCATAATTTTTAGATAAGAATCTATCTATATCTATCTATCTATCTATATCTATCTATCTTATCTAAGAATTCATAGGAATTGGAAAATGATGTTTAAAGGCTTAGCATCATTATTCTAAAATAGAATTAAAAAAATCGCGAGCGGTTGCATAAACTTTAAGAAATCATAAAAAAATTACCTTCAACTGCAGGTTAGCTGAGCCAGTTTTGAAGACCAGGCTAACCCGACCCCAACCTTGACATTTAAGTTGCCGATAAAGTGCCAGATTTGTTACCTGGAGTTACCGCCTTCGATTGCGGCCAGCGACTTTATGACCAATTACTCGGTAATCACGGAACAAGTTGCAATTTACCTTATAGTGATGCGTTCTATCTAGGGAAAGCATGAACGTTATAATTTTCGAACGCACCATTTGGATCATTTGAAAATCTTTATAATATTAATTTATCGGTTTATAAGTAATCATATTCCGGCACAGTTGCATGCGACGTGAATAATGATAAAATCGGAAACTCAAAGACTGCAAAAACATCGGTAATTAATGAATAAATACTTACTGTATTTTTAGGTGACCATAATAGTTTTTAGAGAGTTAAACTCAGTATTTTTTTATTATGCAAAAAAAATTTTAGGTGACCATGGATAGATGAGTAAAACTCAATATTTTTTATTGTGCAAAAAATAGTAATCCCTAAAAGTACTCAAGTAAAATAATAATTGTTAGGCTGAAATAGATTTTTGTTTTAGCAGGTTTTAAATTTTTAGTAGGTACCTTTTTAAATTTTTTGAGTGCGTAGGTAGGTATGTGATCAGCAATTACCAGCGTAGGATGGGTTGTCCTTTTTAAATTGCAGGTCCTCGAAACCTCCTACGGTTTTTACCTTCTTGCACGCCTGCTGTTGTCCTTTCTCGTAATATTATATTTTTTCCTGAATGTAGGTTTATAGCACAGATGTAATTTTAATATTTAGTTTGTGGTGCTGGCAGGTGTATCCTTTGTATCGAAGTAACGTAAGTAAGTAGTGTAACCTGTGTATCTAACTGCCGTACTCAGAGACGTCAATTAAATTTAATGACAATTCAATATCTTTCCTTCTCTTTATAACACTATACATAAGAAAGTGACAGCAAGAGACTTAATTGTCATTAAAGCTTAATTGACGTCTCTGAGTACGGCAGTAAGAGTCATACGTAGGTAATATTCTTTATATATTTTATCGAGATCCCGGCCGCGGGTATTTTTTAAGTTTTTTACCTGACATTATTCTACAATAACTTGCCTTTTTTCAAGTTTGATTTTGAGGTAAATTATATGGGAATACAACTTCAATTAATTAAGTGTTTATTAAAAACCTTTTAGGTTAGAAATTTATGCAAATTAGGTTAATGTTTTAAAGAACTGATGTCATTTATACGTTTAATGTTTTGGAATTACCTAATTATTGGTGTTGTCAAGTTCCCTATTACATATCTTAGGTATTTATAGCTGTACCTACCTACGTGCATACTTACTATTCAACTAGGTACTTAATAGTGTTGAAATTTGAATAAGTTAACACTTTAGCAGTGTCGTCACAAACTCAGTTTATAAAAACTAGACGTTTATATAGTCTCGTGAAAGTTCTCTTAACTTTTTTACTAAATATTCTATGATCTCATTTTTATAATTTTTTTATCTTATTACAAATTATGTATGTTAGTAGGACCTCAAATAGTATTAATACATTTTTACTAAGAAAGATATTGCACAAACAAAATCGCGACTAAAATGTATCATAAGGTTACATTTTAACGGTCCGTTTATCAACTTTAGGCTAAAGTATGAAGCGCTTTAGCTAGCACTTAACTGTTACCTACAAGCAGTTTTTCGCGATTAATAGAAAAAAAGCAACTCATCGAGCTTAATGCGCAAGCGCAAAACTGTGGATGTGCGCAAGTCACTTGCCTACTTACAAACCTGACTTGTAATGAAATAACTGGAAAAGGCTTGACAGCCGCTACTAGAATTGAACTAAGTAGTCACAAGATTATCTTGAAGCTAATAGGTAGGTACCACAATCTGTCTGTGTTTTAATGTCAATGCTGGTAAAGTTCGATCGGTTAATATAATATGCATCTAGAAGCTAGCCTCTGTCCGCGGCATCTCAAAATTTCGAACGTTCACATGTTTTTATCGTGTCCCCTTTTTTCCAAGAAAACAATCGTGAGTTAATAAGTCAAAGTATCTCCGTCTAAGTTACGAAAATAATTAGTGAGTTCTCATTATCAATTTCATTTAAAAAATATACTCGTCGTTAGTAATTTGGTAGAATACACGTTAGCAAATGAATGAATTTGATTGTTTTTTTAGGGAACTACGAGCTGACCCGGCGGTCTTGTACCGCCTTTCTTTTTTTTTCTTTTCTTTTTTTAAAATATAGCCTATGTTACTCGTAGTTTTTAATGTAACGTATGTACCTACTTACACATTTCCCGATTGAATTTAAATAGCGTACCTGACGAAGTAACTATTACCTAATCTGTGGTACCTGCATAGGTACTGAGTAAACAAATATATACAGCGGCTTTTTATTTTGATAGGTACTTCACCACCTTCTTCATGGAAAGATATGCAAGTATTTAACCTAATATAATTGCCATCTTAGCACATTTTTCATTAAAAAAGATCATTTAAACATGTTTTTATTTTGTTTATATAATTTTAACGCAAATTTTGTTGCGAAACAATGTTTTTTTTTTTCACCTGACCTGGTATGTCAGATACCCATCTGCAGGTTCAAATCCTGCTCGTGGAATTTTTTTCAACATTTGTTTTTATACTAATTTAAACAATTAAAACACTTCAAAGTTTAACTAGACTTCAAAGAAAACGTACCATGGCCGAAAAATCCCCTGGATCTTTCACGATCAGTAAAGTTATTTGAAATGTCGCTGTAACTTAAATTATTGCTATTCACTATATCACCAATATTGTCCACTTTTCTTTTCAACTTAGTTTTAACACGCTTTTTCAAGCCCTCGCTAAATCCCATCAAAACTAATATTAATAACAATATCACTTTATATTTCCAAGAATTCATCGGCATTTTAATCGTTTCATAATTGCTTTATTTTTATTTTTCGTGTATAATACCGACATTACAACTTAGTTTATTTAAAATTCTACGATGGTAAAGTCGAACTTCTCGCGCGGTTTTCCCGTCGACCATTTTCGTCTAGACACGGCGCACGCGCGGAACCTCGAGTACGACTGGCGAGTGGCGAAACTCGAGTCTCGAACGATCACCTTCGCCGCTCTTATTGTTGCAATTGTTGCAAACCAACAAAATGCATTATCTTATTATTCTTTTTGTGGTACCTATCTTCACGTACAAAAGGTGAGTCGTGAATTTGTGGTTTTGTTGTAAGAGAGTAGCGTTCGTCCAAACTTGTCGCTTTCTCTAATTACTGCGGCTACTCGTATAGTGTATAGAATAATATTATTATGGTGTTTATCTAGAGCGGCGGCGGGTGGTCGGCCTTATTGCGAATAAGTATGGCCTAATGGCGAAAAATAAAAGTAAGGCGGTGTTATTAGGTACTTTATTTGGCAGTGTTCTAATCTGATCTCTTATTGTAAAAATAAACAGTATATACTTAGATTGTATAATGTGGTGCACATACGCATATCTGAAACTAAAGTTGAATCTTTTTCATTAAATTAAGTTGGGGTAGGATAAAACAAAATCATTTTTTTTGAGATTTCTAAGCTCTAACAGTTTTATTTTTTTAGTTGAAAGTATGAAAAAAAGGCTTTTGCGATACTTTACCTATAAAATTATAATTTAATAATATTTTAATTCATTGAACCAGTTTTCATAAACCATTTTCCTGTACTTAACTAAACAACGGTTGAAGTAAGTAGCTGACCTTTCTGCCCTCGTTCTAAGAAAAGATATATACCTCATATATATATTATTATATATTATTTTGTAATGAAACACTAACCCATTATTTCATATATTTATTTATTGCTTTTTCTATATTATAAACAATTCGTTGAAACATTATTAATAAACATCTCTCTAGATGACATCTCTCATCCTCTACATTAGATTCCTACTTACTTGGCCCTATACGAATAAATACAATATCTAGTATTTTAACAAAACTACATCAAAATAATACCAATACAAATACAGAAATAATAAAAATAGTCAAACATTAACATTTAAATATTCTCCAAAACAAGAAATTACATAGTAAAAGCTCTAATAATTTAAATACTGATTATTGTCGTTTTTAAAATACATTTTTTTTCTCAGCGTTGATTCGTACATATTTAATTATGTATAATATGTATAATTTATAAATGTACAGTAAATAAAACATTATTAGCGACCGACTAATTTAAACTTAACGTATTTATCAGATCAAATTAGTACGAATTCTTACGAACTAAACCTGGCTTGTAACACCTACATATCAAATTGAACTCAACTTTGTGCAGCATTTTACACAAATTATGTTATGGTAACTAATGACGTCCATTCCGGTTTCATAAACATGTATTGTTGCGGTGATGTATTCATTGCAAATTATAACGCTTAGAAATTTCACATTTATTGAAATTAAAACTGGGACATTTCATTACTGAACTAAAATTGAAAACTTAAAAAAAGTAATCGTATGATTCCTTAGATTAAAATAACAGACTTATGTGATACGTTCATAACAAACAATTAATTATCTCAACCCCTCCTTACACGTGGCAATAATTCAGTAACAACGCAGGGATCGAGTCAGCTTGCATGGTATAAAATATAAAAACGGAAAGTCGCCATTTTAAAAACTGGAAAAAACGTTAGTAACGAATCATAAAATCGTAATCTCTGTACAAAAACTTAAACTATACTGTGCTGATCACCGCATAAGCGTCCTGGAAATAAATATCGTTATGATACATGTTCTCAGTTAACCCTATTTGTTAGATACAGTAATTATCCAATAACACTTGAACATTTTAGAGCAAAAATATGTTCGCTACTTTGATACTCTTGAAGAGCTTTAAGCCATTTCTTTGCTACATTCACAAAATGTTAAAAATGATCCCTGATTTAACTTTTGACACAGCTTTAGTCATTAGATATTTGCTAATTAAATAAAACACAAGTGAATATTTCCATCTCGCTCACACGGCAGGCTAACTGAAAATAATGTAATAATTAAGCCTCATTCTCAATGAGATCGCGATATCGCAAGGAGCATACCTTTATACGGCAGGTATGGCTGTAAAACTTTGAACTCTGTAATGAATGGGACCAACTGATACGAGATTCAGTGATTTAAAAACTTATTTTAATACTTATTTCGTTTTTATAACCTCAATATTGTGACACAGTGAAACGTAACTTTCTTTAATAAATGATTTGAAAGTAAAAAAAATACAATCAACAATGCATCAAGTGTACCTAACAACAACTCTGTCATTTCCAACAAAGCGTTTAATTTAAAACAATTAATTTCAGTCATAACGCAAACATAAATAGTTAAAATAAAAAAATTATAATATCTGTTGTTTATGTAAAAAAAAAAAGTTATTTAATCACATATTACAGAAGCATTTAAATCTTCAATTATCGTCATTAAAGATATTACAGCTGATATACAGGCCATGTAATAATAACATATTAAGTATTTAACGCTTTCAATTAAAATGAATAAATTGTAAGTACCTTATTTCGTTGTGATAAAGATCAAATCTGTCGTTGCTATTTCACACTTGATACAACGTTAACCTTAAATAAATAACTAGTTCGTAAATACTCTACCTTGAGTTTTTCTTTTATCACTATCACTACATAGTATAAAACAAAGTCGCTTCCCGCTGTCTGTCTGTCCCTATGTATGTATGTACGCTTAGATCCTTAAACCTACGCTACGGATTTTGATGCGGTTTTTTTTAATAGATTGAGTGATTCAAAAGGAAGGTTTATATGTATAAATTCATGCATAATATAGTAGAGAAACACTGATAATATCAGCATTGTACCCGTGCGAAGCCGGAACGGGACACTACAGTAATAGACAATATAATTAATACCACAAACTGTCAAAATTGTGACACCACAAACTATATTGAGGTAATTTGAACTTTATGACTAAGTCTTAAAGTTGAACATTTATTGAAGAAATTTAACGGTTTTGGTTAGGTTCATGTGCAGACGTTTGTACAACGACATATCGTATACATAGAGGACTGTTTTGTCACTAAGTCCACTATACCCACTCGCCTATTGTCTACCCCTTTCAAAAAGAGCTGATACACTCGTGCGCTTCGTACACGATCAAATTTGACCCTTAACGCCGATTGTTGCGCCCGCCTGTTTAAGACGATCGTGTTAGACCGGATTTTTTAAAATTCGCTTTTCTAACTCGGAATGCTACATGATAATCACCGTAATCGGTGCCGTCGAAACGAACGAAGCGGCAGCGGGGTTCCGAAGAAATAACGAAATAAATATCGACGATGATCATAATATTAGTCGACGACTCGTTATAAACTATAGCCCGGTCGGCGATTAAATCGAGACTCCGTCCGAGAGACGTCGCAATATCGGTCTGAAAGGGCTACAGAAATATTTGAATCCAATAATAGTATATGAACGCTCTAAAATCACAATTTTCTAATACATAGAATAGAATTTACTTCAATGAATAGAGGCAAAAAAAATTTTATGATCACAATAAATTCATCGCAACCATGATAAATCCGTCACAAAAACAGCTAGGCCTTACATTTGTGTTTACAACTACAACCCTCATAATTTGTGTGATTACAGATTGTTTTAAAAAGAAAGTAAGACGCCTCATTTGGACGAACAATAAAAAGTTCCAAGCAAATTAAGCACCTATTGTAGTTCCAGTAGAGCCCTTTACCAGGTTAATAAATTAATATCTTACTTGTTTTATACAGCGTTCTACAGATTTTTCCGATTGGAAACTATTTTAGGGCATACATATTGAACTACAGTATATAATAGCAGTCTATTGACACTGAACTCTGACACTGCATTTGACGTTGTCTACATTAGACAATAAACACGTAAACGTTAACCACACTAGACGATGCACATCACAAATGCTAATATAACTGAAAATGAGTTTCGACGCTTCCTTTTATTTTTAAATTATTCTATAAATGCGCAGGCGCAGATTATATTCTGAATAAATTCCACATCTACCGTTGTCCATTTATGTCGTCAAATTCTTGAACTATTATAATTAAAGTGATATGTTGCATCGTCTGGTACAATGAACACTGTTCATACAATTCAGAATCGTATCGATATATACCGAATACTACAACATGCAGGTGTAAAGTGACTATACAAAACATGATATATTCGTCTACGATAATATAATATATAAACATCTATAAATATAACAAGGAGTGACTCTAACACTTTACGTTTACTAATGATCCCTAAAGAACTATGGATACGCACACCGAGTAGCTACGACGACGTGTTTATTTTTAAATATACCGTAAGGCTATTCCACATTAACATCCGACAACCATAAAGAATGTAAAAAAATCGAATATTAATCTTTCAGATATATTAGATTACAGATTAAAGAGTACTCTTTCAGTTGACTTCAAATTAAAGATATGATATTTTGCAGAATAATTAAAATACCACCACTACTCTTAAAATACGAGTCTACTTAATTTACAGAATGTGCAAAACGGAAACATACATAACGTATGAATAAGCCAGTTTAATATATATGACAATTACATACATAACGCGTATCGCGAATTGTAATATCAATAATATCTATCACTCCAAAGCTCAGTAAACGCTTTTGAACATCAGATGTTAGCAATCCAAACTCGTGGGCACTTAGGACATGAAAGGCCCAGCCTAGTGGCAGAACATGACACTGCTTTGAGATGGGGAAACTCATCGGAGTGATGCTGTGGATTCGAAGTGTAAGCAGGACACCTCCAATCTATTCCAGGCACCATTCGTACACTAACTTTGACATATAAGAGATAATTATACTCTCGCGTCACTAATACTGATATTAATATATCTATACAATATCATCGTGTAAAGTAAGCTATATAAATTATATCTGCGACACGTCGTCACCGATCAATATTGCACCCTTACCATAATAAATGTCAATAAATTTTAAAAGAGTATGTAAAGTGGAGTCTCAAATCCGCACGCAACAGCTAAGATACAGCCGTTAAAGCTCCGAGCTTAAGTGTCGCTAGCACCAAACCGCGGCATCTACACGTTTAGACCAATTCTGAACACTTACGTTGCCATCGCGAACTAAAACAAACTCGGAACGCTCCCGTCGAAGCACCAATAAAAAAAAACTATTAAAAAGAGAACTCGTGCATTCAATAGAATCCGTCGAGGGGGGGGAAGTAAAACTATTCAATAAGATTTCCACAAGCCTTTGATGGCTTTCAGTTTGGGCGACCGTTTTGTAGCTTCCAACTCCTGCTTGAAGCTGGTCATGAACTTGTCGCGGAGACTGCGGCGCGGGGTCGTCGGCTTCAGCAGAAACTTCTTGAGATCGTTGGTGAAGCTCTTCGCCGTGTAGTTGGTTTCGTCCTTCGACTCGTCGTTGCTGGACTCCAGAAAGGAGACCGATTTGTTGGACTGCACCGAGTTCTTCCGTTCGCGGGGGGATTTCGACGTCGACTCGGAGCGTGACTTGCGCGTCGGTCGACTGTAGCTTCTCGAGACGAGCGAGTACTGGTCGTCTTCTATAGAGTCGAGCGTGTCCGTGGATCGGTTGCAGACTTTACAGCAGACGCGGCAGTGCTCTCGCTCGCCATGATATCGACCGTCGCAGTACACGTAACTCTCCTTCTTGGTACGCGTTTTCGACTTCGGCCGTTTCTCTCTGCCGTCAGTTTTCTTGCGTTTGCGCTCGCACTTGGGGCAGTTGTTGCGCGCGATCCGTCGCAGTTCCTTGAGGAACTCGTAGTCGATCTCGAAGTAGTTGTTGGCGTCCGGCTCGGAGTAGTAGCGGGCGTCGGGGTCGGGGCGGCCGCGGCCGGGGTCGGAGTAGTAGCGCAGGTCGCGGCAGTGGCGCAGGTCGCGGCAGTAGCGCAGGTCGCGGCAGTGGCGCAGGTCGCGGCAGTCGCGGCAGTGCGCGCAGAAGGTGACGCGGCGCGGCGCGGCCGGCAGGGGTCAGGCCTGCACGGAGGGCACCCACAGCGTCTTGTTCTGCTCCTCTTCAACTGCTTCTTTGATTTGCGTACACATGTAAGCGATGTTCACGCCCGCCGGTATTTCGGCTGGAATGAGAGGTCGATTGTGAGCTGATTGTCGCTGAAACATCGTCCTCGAAAACAAATTTTGAGCTACCTTTGCGGTCTATAGAGTCGAACTAAAAGGTACTGATAGAAATTATACTGATAGCTGTTATGAAATAGACATACAACCATTTTTTTTTTCGAAATACCATCATAAAATTACTGTGAAAGGATGACAATAACTCTCGCGTACTCATACGGCGAAACTTGATTGATTGCTGGTTGCGAACTAAAATAATTTTCTATATATAAATTAGGTCAAATGTTTTCTAAGAAAAGTAAATTCTTCTCCTTCTCTATCGATTCGCTCTTAACAGAGCGGTCGTGGTCATGTTGAGTCGTCAAATTCAGTGGTTGAGGCGGACACAGCTCTCCGCACGAATAGGAAGAATAGTAAATTTGAAGACTGGTAAATAAAACCCACAGGAATGCTGACTCGACTCGTTCACTTTCAGCCCGTGCTCGTCGCACAACTAAGCTATTGCTCCTTACCACCATCTGTCCGCATGCTTACTAACTAGGTCAAGTAAGTCACACAAACTAACCTGAGATATAATTCCTATACTCGTTCTCCACTTTGAGTCCGTGCTCGTACATCTCTTTAGCGGCCTTCGCGGAAACCTTGTCGGCGGGGTAGCGGGTATCCTTCACTTCCTTGATCTGCTTGAAAGACTTGAACTTGATGAACAACACTATCGGGTAGATCTGCTGCTTGTGGAGCTTCTCAACTGTTGATACGCTTATGTCTAGGATACAGTGGATGCCCTGCGATAATAAAAAAAAAAATAAAGTAGATAGGTAGTGTATATTTTTATTGTGTTAACTTCTAGAAGATCGTGCATTGGCATTTATCTAAATGCTAGCATACTTAAAATTATGTACCGACATGTGTAGCGACTAGTTAAGTAAACTTAATATAAAATATATATATATATGTTTGAAAAGAATTATATAATACATACAATTTAATATACATATAAGCGTCATACTATGATCATATTTTTTTTGTGATTTAGTAATTTATTGAGTGTAAAATGTTAATAAGTGTAATTTACTAGCTAGCTAGGCTAGCTAGCTTGCTGACTGACTAACTAAATGTCACTTGTTTTCTTTTTCATAAAACTGGTTTTGGACGATTCAAAAGTGCTAATAGTTCAAAGTTAAAGTCAAAGTCATATTTTTTTATTCAAATATACTATTCATGACGTCTATTTTTCAGCTTTTCAGTTAGTTAAAGTAAAATAAAGTAAATAGCCTATAACTGTCCCGCTGCTGGGCAAAAGCTTCCATCATTGTAATCAAGTCATCTCTGCATCTGGTGGGTAATAGTTAAAGTTAATATAAATACGTTGGGTCAGTACCTTCTCCGCCAGCTCCCTGACCGGCTGCAGGGGCGTGGCGTCGGTGGCGGGGCGCAGGCGCGCGGGCGGCGCCGCGAACACGTGCGGCCAGTCCGACACCAGCTTGCCCACCACGCACTCCCACAGCGGCCCGAGCACCACCACGGGCCGGTGGTTGCCGTCTAAAGTCAAAGGGTTAACTGACAAAAACTTCATCAACATCATCACCTATGTCCCCACTGCTGGGACACGAGCCTTCCCTACGACGGAAATACACGCAGCACAGAGAGAGGGCCATAAACCACCAAGCGGGCTTAGTGCAGTGCGGTAGTTGTTAACGAATGCTAATGCCGCCGGGACCAACGTCCTTACGTGGCTTCCTAAGCACGAAGAAGTTCGAGATGATACATTTTTGGTCACCCATCTGATGACTAGCCTTGTCGAAATTTACTTAACTTCAGCTATTGCAGGACGAGCGCTGTAACCACTGCACTGTGCTTTCGAACTCCTCAACATAAACTTATTATCTATATATTACAAGCTGTGCCCCGCGGATTCACCCCGCGTTAAAAAATATTTTCCCGTTTTTGCAACATTTTTCAATGCTGCTCCACTCCTAATAGTCATAGCGTGATGTAATATAGCCTATAGCCTTCCTCAATAAATAGACTATTCAACATAAAAATATTTTCTCAATTAACGAGTTCAACCAAACAAACAAACAAACACAAAAAAACAAACACAAACAAACAAACAAAAAAAACAAACAAACAAACAAACAAACTCTTCAGCTTTATAATATTAGTATAGATACACGTGCGGCCAGTCCGACACCGCTTCCCCACCACGCACTCCCACAGCGGCCCGAGCACCACCAAGGAACGGTGGTTGCCGTCTAACGGCAAAGGGTTAACTATCAAAATCAACCTATTGGCAACTTAGTGTACAGACACGAGCATTAACATGTGACAATGTAACTCTTAATACAATGTAGTAAGAGTCAAAAGTGTGTACATGTCAATGCTCGTGACTGTACATGGTGCGCAGTCGCCAATTGGACAGTCGAACGCTTAACCTAAACATTAGCATACAGATCTTTGCTGAAATGTATTGACATTTTTATGTAGTAGATGTCAGATGTTATCCTGCCAGTTCATTTTATGCCCCACTGCTGGGGCACGAGCCTTCCCTATAGATGGATACACACACTACAGGGAGAGCGGGCCATAAACCATCACGCGGGCCCAGCGCGAATACGAGCTTGTTAGCGACTGCTAATGCCGCCGGCACCAGGCTTTACCTTTAAAGGTTAAAGCAGGCATAAACTATAAGTGTGCGAAATTTCATATTCCTCCGTCCGCACAATTTTCGTGAAAACGGGTACAAAGTTTTTGCTTCGCGTATTAAAGGCAAAGTTTGTACCCACATTTCACGTATATAGATAACAAGTCGCACGCGAAAAGATCCATGATTTGTCGGTTTTCTATGGAACACAAAGGAACGCGCAATGTGGGCGGAGCCAAACTCGATGTTCGACAAGAATTCGAGTATCTTGATATTTGTCCAGTGGTGAAACAAATCATAAGTAAACTTATAGTGCAGCCTCTCGACTCGCTGTTAAGATAGTAAGGGCGGGTCGTCATCTAACGCGGCCGAATCGCTCCAGCAGCCGAGCTCGGAGTTCGAAGAGAAAGCGAGCTCCTTGACTTTGTCTAGCAGTGTAACGAAATAGGTTGAATCAAATAAAAACTTACAGTGCAGCCTCTCGACTCGCTGGTAAGATAGTAAGGGCGGGTCGTCAGCTAACGCGCCCGAATCGCTCCAGCAGCCGAGCTCGGTGTTCGAGAAGGAGGCGAGTTCCTTGCTGTCGCGATGCTTCTTTCTGCGGAAGAACGATCGGCGGGCGGTGGTCGCGGCGCGGCGTTGCGCCTCGCTTTCTATGCTGCCCACTGAACGTCGGAGGATCTCTTCGACTCTAAAGTGGGATATATAAAGGTTATTTTCTTTTTTTTACAATGACTGACTTTAAAAATGTAATAAACTTAATTAAATTACTCTCAAATATTACCAAAAAGCTTTAGAAAATCAAATAATTGATAGGATTCAACAAAATGTTACTTGTAATATTTAGTGTGAAGTTATTGCTGGAAATCACTTTTTCAGTTACATTTCAATTAAATATGGATTAACCTGTATCAAAATTGATAAAATCTTTTATCCTGTAGTATATGAGTAGGGACAGATCTGTATCAGGTGTTTTCAGAGAAACCGAAAAAAGACCACCAATTACCGAGTCGCCATTACAACTTTCAAAATGTAATATTGGTAAGACATTTATCAATGAACTCACTTGAACTTGCTCGGTATCGTGCCCCAATGCCGTTTAACGCCTTTACAGTCCAGCTGCCACGCGCGCCACAGCCCCGGCGCACCATTGAACAACGTGTTATCCACAAACAACACTTCATCCTTGCGGAACCAAAGCGAGTACTCATCTATAGTGTCCATGCCTATAGAAGTGATCTTCGCGCACCGGTCGAAGCCGGCACGTATGTAGAACGCGTCGCCCGGCTTGTCCTTTATCTCGTGGTATTGGTTGAGGTCGTGACGAACTAGTACGCTAACCTGGGAAGATAATAATAAATAAGAATAGGAATAAGTAAACAGCCTATACCCTGTCCCACTGCTGGGCAAAGGCATTTTTTAATGAACAAATCATCGCTACAATTAGAATTAAACCCAGGACTTTTGTATTGGGACGAGCGTTTTGCCACCATTATTATGCTATTTATTTATTTAATATTACTCTGGATTAACAGTATCACCCAAAACATGTCGGTAAGTTTGGTTTTCTGGCGAATTACTTTGTTCCCCAATTAACCCTGTAAGAGTAACGCCGGGCATTGCTTTATCTATCTATAGCTCACTGAGTGACTTTTAGTGAAAAAAATATTGTCAACAAAAAATTGATGTTTAGGACACCCTAATAATTGAATCATAAAGATCCGTAAATAGACAATCAAAACATTGTTTATCTTAATCTTTAATAAAAATGTTCCAATTTAAAAATTTATCTATGACTTCAGTTTATTAGAATGTTAGAGATAGCAACTATTATCAAGAAAACAAAATGTTAGAATTTAGCATTAATGTCGATTAACATAATTCATGTATTGATAAATATACAAAAATAAATGAATCAAATTCGAAATTTTATCAAATTATTATCACATAGCTTTATTAAACAACTTTATCAACGAGATAAAAAGAAAACTCCTTAATCTAGTAACCCAGACATACTTTCTATCAACACGCGGCGCCTGCGCCGGCCACTTGCAACCCGTGTACAACACACAATCGTACAATATATCTACCCAAATTAATACGATTGTATGTTTCTTATTAACCTTTTTTTGAATCTATTTTAATATTAATGTGTAGTATTTAGAGCTCTCAATCGAAAAAAGTATAATTTATGAAACGTCTTACCTTATCCGCTGGCTTCGCCAACTCCAAAGCAGCTTGCTCAGCGGTAGCTCTTCTCAAATCCACATTATTGTACTCCAGTATCTGATCACCCGTCCTCAGGCCGGCGACGTAAGCAGGCGAGTCGATCTGCACGCTATGCACGAAGATGCCCACCGCGTTCCCACCCACCAGACTGATGCCCAAGTCAGAGCTGTTCCTCATCTCAATCAACAAAAACCTCGGCAACTCTTTATTAGCCGACGACTGCCTTAAAGTAGGAGCCTCGTTCGACGGTGTCTCCATTCGAAGACTCTGCTGCGGTCCAGGAGAGTTCCTCGGCGTAGGAGAACCAGACAATGATACCTCTTCGTCGTGCGAACTCTCTCCAGACGAAGAGCTACCAGGTACCTCCACTTCGTCCTTATATTTCTCGGGACTGTATTGCACTAACATAGTTATAGAGTTGCCGATCTGTCTCAGCACTCGAGCGGCGAGCGTGTACGTCGCTGAACGCATGTTTATTCCACACACTTCTAATAGTTGGTCGCCTACTTGGAGACCGACTTGACTGGCTAAGGAATTATCGTTGACTGTGGACACAAACACGCCCCCACTACTCGGTGGACAATATATCTGTATGCCTAGCGGCTGCTGACTCTTGTCGATGTGGACCCGTCGAAGCTCGCCCGGTAGCGGTTTGTCCCACCCCAAGCCGCAGTACTCCGGCATGGAGTTCCTCGTGCCTTTATGCGTCAACTGCTTCGCCCCCCTTCCCGGACTCAACACTTCGACGTGAAATGTCGGCATCGGAGAGTTCCGTTCCGAACTCCTTTCAATCGAGCCTGTGCTCAACTTTCCGGCTGAATTTTTGGATGTAACACTGGGGTTTGAGGGTATACGAAACCTCTGGTTCTCTTTCTTTCTAGGGAATGTTCCCCCTTCGTACGTGTGGTGGTAGTCTCCGGCTCGGTTCGTTCTCGGCACGGGCTGTAAGTCGGACATGTTGTGCGTGTGGGAGGTGAAGGAGTGCATGTCGTAGCTGGTACCGATGCTCTCGCCAGATTGACTCTGCGGTATGTTAGTCGGACTCGCCAAATGTGGATACCGCGAAGGGTGAGGGTTCGAGTTCACAAAAGGACCCCTATAGAATTGGGACTGTAACCGCGACTGTGTGGGCAGTGTTCCAGTCATAGGATAATTCGCGTTACTGTTAAGACTGTCGGGTCCAAAGCTATCACTATCCGAAGGGTATTTGTTCACTGTCTTAGGCGAGGATGCTTTCTTACTTGAGTAATAGTTGTCCAACAAATCCTTTCCTTGGTGGTTCTTTATAGAATGGTCTAATGAACTGGGCGATTTTCTCGTCACGAAGTCCAGAGAGCTCGGCCCTTTGTTCACCATGAATTCTAAGGAGTGCGGACTCTTGGTCCTATTCCTCGTCACTGGTTGGTAGTCCAGCGAGTCGTCGGAGGGATTCAGCACTAAACTGAGGCGGTTCGGAGTGATGTCATGCTCGGAGTAATCGCTGATGGACATTTTGTCCTTTTCGAGTGTTCGAATTTTGTCATAGTTCATGTTTGTGGGAGACGCGAAAGGGTTGTGAATGGCTAGAGGAGCCGGTTTCGGAAAGTGTTCGATGGCCGGCGATGATTCTATGGATTTGTAGACGGAATGTCGCGCGGGGGCCGTGGCTTGGGTGAGTGGCGCGTGGCCCAACGGTATGGGATTGGAGTTGCGATTGATGTTCGACCTCTGAGGTTCCGGCGGCAGTTTCGTAGGCGGACTTAGAAGTATAGAGAGCGGTGGTCTCTCCTTCCTAGAGCGCGGCTGAACGATGGTCCCCGTCGAGTTATCTTCTAGGATGAAGTTGGCTCGTGCCTTCGGCCAGGTCCCACCATTTTTGGAATCATTCTGCGACTCTTTGTTTTTTCTCCGCGAACGTTTCAGAACGCTGCTCGTTTCTTTGACTGTTGGAAAAACAACACTAATTAGTATTATTTAAAAGACTTTCTCGAAAAGATAGGTATCAAGAATCAAGAAAATTATATAACACATTTTTTTTTTAATAAATGGCTACATCAGAAATCAGCAAAGCCACAAAATATAATTAACGTCAACGAAATGTTCAAATTACATTAACAACACTGTTGACTGTGTGTTAGTGAGTCAAAATAATTGTAAACTAATAAAAATACTAATATTTCATATTTAAATATTATATTACTTTTTTTGGACCTTTTTAAAGTGAACATTACTCACTCGTCTTTCCATGATAGCTGTCGATAACTGAATCCAACTCCGCGATAGCGTCGGATTCTGGCACCTGTCAACAAAGCACTCGTTACAAATTTATCAGCTCACGAAAGACGATACATATTCAACTTAGCACGAGCTTCTATCGTAATTGTATCCTACAACATTAAGTTCATGATATTGTCATAAATTATATGAAATTACGTCTGTCAATTGTTAGTTCTTTTTGCGGACGTTATGGTGCTGTACTAATTTCCATACAATATTGCTCTTCTACGCTAACGAGTTCTAAGTGCAGACTAGACAACTGTTCGTGCTAGACCAAACAATGCATAACACACGCACTGCTCGAACCACTTCGCCGCGTGTACTACATAGAACGCGTCATACGAAGAGAGCTGTCGACAATCTGCTTGTTAGCTATCGTATCGTTCAATTATCTTTCTGATAAGGAACCTGTCAAAAACTACCTTTACTATTCTGATAGGCGAATAACAATAACAATCAAAGACTCAACTACTCCGAGTGTGGGTCCACGTCAGTATAATAGTCTTGCATGTTTATGATATAATTAAGGACGATCAACAGAATTACATGAAGAAGTGCAAACTATTTAGTTATTATACACATGTATAACTCTAATATAGACATCTAAATAAGACAGCAGTTTCTATGATTTATATTGAACCTAAATTACTAAATATAATAAAGTTACAAAATTAAATATAATAATATTAAAGCCGCGCGGATTTTCGAAAATTTACTTGTTTTTAAGTCACTGGTGCTAGGCGCTGAATAGGTCATATACATTAAAAGAGCTAGTGTAGGTTAGATTGATCCTTTCACAAGGCCATGGTTGTAACTTGTAATTTGAAACAAATACCCAGAAACTGCACGAACAATACGTAAAAGTAATTATATCTAAAAACTTATATTTCTTTAGAAACTTTGTAAATATAGCACATGAAACCATAATCCGACATCAAAATGTTTGTATTAATATTCCGTAGGCCACTGATGTCTAATTTTTCATTTAAAAAATATGAATATGAAAATATTAATTCGACTCGCGCCGTTAGGTTATTATTACGCCTTAGTTGCGGTGCAATAACAACAAAGTTTTGAATTAAAAAAAAATGGTGTCAACACAGGCAGCTATTATCAATAGCTTTGGATTATGTATGATTCACTAAAATAATATGCACTTGAAAAAAATATGAAATATCGTGTTAACCGGATTCAGTAATAACTGTACAAAGTCATGTAGTGTCTTATTACAAATTAACAACCTCCCTGTCCGATGTGTTACATATGATGTGATATGTAACAACATATTTTTTTAAATGTAATTGAATTAATATGTAGTGTTAATTCCGCTATGTCACTCGTTCATCCAGCTTGGATGCAGTATGCATGCACCACCCTTCCGCTCGCATAAAATAGGAGAGATTATTGTACCATGTATTTCCGCAAAGTAACGCCTGATTCCATTAATTATCTTAATATTGTTTAACTTTTTATATTTTACGAAAATGTTTATCTCAATGCCTAGAACTTTTAGGACCTATGATTTGACTTTTTCATATATTATTAAACGAAAACGGTACCGGTACCGGTAAATTAACATTCAGTTACATTGACTACCCTAGCATAACATTAAGATTTACAATATCATGACTTAACGTTATTGTATCTGTGTATTTATATCAAATAAATAAATATATAAGGTCACTTTTTATCAACTGCAAATATTTTGACCAAAACATCTAATTATATCAGAGAAATAAGGCCCTGGCATTAAAAAAAAATACAAGCTAGTTTTTTTTTTACTTTTCCTGACACAAAAATTGTAATATTTTTAAGAGCGGCCTCTCTGTCGGCTCTTTTGAATGAAACTAGGTGCACGTGTAAGCGGTGAAGGCATTGCGACCTCTCTGTTTCGGCTCCTTTGAATTGAAACTACCGAAAGTGCCTTATTTTTCTTTTTAGTCGAAATGCCTTTTGGCGTTTTTCTTGAAAACTAGCGTATAAAAATTTAAGGTTTTTTTATAAAAATAGTTTATATATGTTGTTGAATTTATCCTCAAAATATTTGCAGTTGATAAAATATGACCTTATATTTATAATGTAATCATATAGTTATAGTTTACTTTTACTGGTTTCTTCGAAGCCTACCCTCAATACAATAACTTAGGTTTAGTACTCACCCAATAAGTAAACCTCTGTATTAATCCTGAATATTGTGAAATATATAATTTTAATAATAATTAATCATTTTACTAATTATATAAATTATACAACTCGCCTTATTCTGCTTGTCCTTCGACTTGCTGCGACCCGTCACCGCCCCGATCTTCCCCCGGATGATGTCCCAAGTGCCTGCAACCAGTGCCATTATCAGACCACACTCATCGATAACGCCACATCGATATCGCGACCTTATCGACCGATAAAGCGCGAGAGCTACAACAACATCCAACTCGGCAAAACGTAAACAAACTTCAGCACTATCGTTTGATTCCATGAATGGGATTAACAAATAGTTTTTATACGTGATGAAATATTTGATAGGTATTTTAACTTTGTCCGTAGGTATTGATAAGGTTAAGAATTTAGATTGTGATTTTAATCTACTAAATACTGGTTAACAATATTATAAAATAACAGTAGCTGTCGCACACAATGACGTCAATTACACAGTACTTAAATCATTTCGTTCCAAGAAAGTGCTTATACATTATCTTTTTAAGTCGTTTTTTTTTATATCGTAAGTGCTGAGTAAGCATTAATATTAATGGATGTCTCTGAGTACCAATGAGACAAAGTATTTAAACAAAACACAAGATTTCGAGTCATCATCATGACCATCATCATCCACTGCAGCCCCCCAACCGCGTAACACTCTCGCTTTCGATCGCTTTGAAGGCGAGGCCCTCGCCTCGCTTTCTAATATAATATCGAAATATAATATCGAATAATATCGAAAGCTATAGCCTATAGCTTTCGATATTGCTTTCATATTGCTTTCGAAATGACAAGATGACGCCTCCTCCTCGCCTCGCCTTCAAAGCGATCGAAAGCGAGAGAGTTAGGCGGTCGACCCCCTGGTCAAAGGCCTTCCCAAAGATCTCTACAATGACCGGTTTTGTGCTGCTCGCATCCAGCGACTTCACGCGACTTACACCAGATCGTATTTTTGTTTCGAGTATTTTATTTAAATTCAAATAGCCAACATTGTGACTATTAATCTTTTCAACAATATATTACTGGCGGACTTAATGCCTGAGGCATTTTCTACCAGTAAACCATAGGGTGGTGCAGAAATGACATGGGAGGTGCAAATTTTGAGAGACAAAAAAAGTGGAAAACAGTATAACAAAAGGATTCTTAGATAACTTGACTTAGGTGTGCCAATAAATGCATTTCTTTCTTTCTATATCGACCTGTCATAGCCCCCACCAACGCTTTTCTCTTCTCTCTATCCTAAACAATAAACGCAAATTAGTTTGCTTTACTCTCATTTTTTTATTAATGCGCTGTGAACACTTCAATAATAATCGTGTTACAAAGCTAATATGCTTTTGTGAGACATAGGTCACGTCAGTAGTGTAGTACACAAACCTCTCTCTTGGTGTATTTTCCCCTGGCTGCCGGCTACGTGGTAGACGTACCGCCTGTCGAAGTCCGACACGCAGTGATCTATGTGCACCTATAACGTTGGACATTATTAAAAGGTGTTCTCTTATTTTATTTTATATTATTTTCTAAAACATGCTTGGTATTGAAAGGTCATTATTTTGACACCCTTCTTCGAGATAAATCAAACTTGCAGTACTAGCCAAATACACGCGAGCAGTGGCTAGATTTTTATATGAAAATCCATATCTGTCGCGTTTAGCGGCCAGCAATGTAAATATGAGAATCATATCTGACGTATTATTTAAAAATGGAGCGAACTTTTTTCTTTAAATATGGCAAACAAAAAGGTAACTAATCGAATATTTTATTAAAATTTCGAATTGGCTGGCATATAGAAAACTGTTTTTTCTTAGTCAAAAAAAGAAACAAATTAATGTACAATGTTTTTGTACTCTATTGACTTGTATATTTGATAGATGTTCAACATGTTTGATTTCATTGCATTATTATGAGAAAGTAATATACAAGCCTTGGCCGCAAGTAGACATTGATGGATTATGAATCCTTCCTTCATGAATTTGCAGGCCGCTGCAGTAATGTACAATTATTGAATAAGGTCTATCTACGACTATTACAACAGTAACATTTTCATAAGTTAATAAGCACAGGTTGTTATAAACTTAATTGCATATTCAATTAGAGCTTGTCTAATTTATCAACATCAGCCTATATTTGTTCATTGCTGGACATAGGTCAATCTAATTATAACTACCTAAAACGGTAGGTGAATGTTAACAATAAAAAACTATAGGTACTCAAAATGTCATGCTGTGTACACAAATATGTTACTGCATTGATTGTAATCTGTTTGTGTACATATAGAAATAAAAAAATAAAAAAAATAATTATTTTAATTAAATTAACATTAAAGTCTGTCTGGACGAAATCGCTTTAAAGCGATAAGACCGCCAAATTGTAACTTTATAAGTGTATTTGTGTTCATGTTTATGTTTCACAGTGTTGCAATAAAAGTATTATCTATCTTATCTATCTTTCTATCTAAAGTTATAAAGTGATTCATATAATGTACTTACTTTACGTTTATTATGTAAAAAGTTTTAATGTATAGTAAGTGTAATGTTTTACTCATACCTTGGGGTCCTGTGGTGGCGGCACGAACTGACACCAGGACTCGTCGGTCTGAGAGCAGATATTCACCTTAGCGTCCGCGAACGAATGCTCGTACATGGAGAACCTAGGAAAATATAATTTATTATAAATAAAACAAAAACTGAACAATATAGCGTAGGCCTCCCTCCGGCTCAATATCATTAACTAAATAAGGGTTATATATAATAAAAGCCATGAATTTTAATTATGAAAAAGGCTCTAATAATAACTTGACGTATAAGTGTTTCCGCTTTTTGGAATGATAAATTATTTATTTCTCCGTTAGTCTCTAAAGGTGGCGGTTCGCACCGCGACAGAGACAAGCGACCGAGACAGGAAACCGCGACCGCAGACCGCACAAGTGTCTTGGTCTCTTCTGTATGTACTGTAGGTCGAGACCGAGACCGGAGACCGTAACAAGGTGTTTCAGTCTCTTCACGAATAGACGTCAGTTATCGGAGAGTGTGTCGATGAAGTCAGTTGTGTTTGTGTCATGATAGAAAACAAAGTAGTAGAACTTCTATTGGAGGAAAAAGGAGACGATGATTTGCTCTTATATTATTATTACAAACACAAAACTAAAAGAAGATTAAAGGAGACGATGATTTGCTCTTATATTATTATTACAAACACAAAACTAAAAAAAGATTACCTACATATTAAGGAATTATATTTAACTAGAGGCCAAGAAGGATAATTTTCGCTATTAGTGAAGAAGCACCTAATGTTTGATGACAATGGTGCTGTCTGATCAGTTCAATCAACGTTTCAGTCTTCATCAGAAAAAGTATCCATTTTTCAACACTAAACACATGTGCTTTTCGAGCGCGATACGAGACACTACTGGTCCGGGGCAGCGACCGTCGCACTGTCTCCTGTCGCTTGTCTCGGTCGCGGCGCGAACCGCCACCTTTACACGACTGACCTCGCTGCCTACCTGACTGGCCTCACTTACTACATAACTTACCTCGATGCCTACTTGAATAACGTCACCTCCTACATGATTAACCTCGCTTCGTACATGACTAACCTCACTGCCTACCTGACTGACCTCGCTCTCTAAACGATTGACCTCATTTCTTTCATGACTGACCTCGCCTCCTACATGCTCGCCTTGCTGCCTACCGCCTACTGACCTCGTTTACTGCACGACTGAACCCTCTTCCTACCTGACTGACCTCATTTCGTACATGACTGACCTTATTTCCTTCATGACTTACCTCACTTCTTACACGATTGACCTCGCTTCGTACATGACTAACCTCACTGCCTACCTGACTGACCTCGCTTCCTACACGACTGACCCCGCTTCGTACGCAACTGACCTGTCTGGGGCCAGGCAGCAAGGGTACAGCGGCCGCAGCACCGTGAGCAAGACAGACTCGTACTGGCTCTCGCTCAGCACCGCCATCGCTTCGGACACGCTCTTCGTGCCTTCCAGCGATCGGTTGTTTATCTAGACCAAAGGAAAAAAGTACATTACATTTATTATAATACAATTTTTAAATAAAAATTACATGCTATCACATACATATTTATTTTAGCAAATAAATTGCAGTTGGAATGTATAAATTAGGATTTTTATAAAGATTACGGCCTTTTGTTTTGAGATAATGTAAAAAAATTCTTTCTACTCACACTAACAACTCGATCGCCGACATACAGGTTCCCTTCTTTAGCGGCAACACTGCCGCACGCTATTTTGTTGATGAAAATACCTGCAAGAGGAAATGATGCATAAATATTTTATGTTAATTATTATATATATTGATAAGGTAACAACATTAAAATAACTTAATTTTTTTTTTTAACTGGTTCGTATGATTCTAAAAGAAATTAATTCTAAGCGTGGCATTGATGACGCCGGTCGATGTGGAGACCCTTGGGGGAGGCCTTTGTGCAGCAGTAGACGTCTTCTGGCTGAGTTGATGAGCGACACTATGCTCAGCGTAACCACTCCTGTGCGCAACGTGGCGTCACCAAATAGGAGACCCAGAAGGTAAGCATAATACATACCGCACTCGAGCAACGCACACAAAGACAACTTCTGACGGACACGGATCTCGGAACAGTCCGAGTTCTGCAGTTCTTTTACTTTGTGCCCCATCACCGTGCTGCAGCGCCAGCCCCCTGCAGGAGGCGAGCCGCACGCAGCGCCGCAGCGCCCGCGCGCGCTGGATGCGCAGCGTGGTGTGTCCGTGCTGCAGCGCGGGTGATGCACTCACCGTGCTGCAGCGCCAGCCCCCTGCAGGAGGCGAGCCGCACGCAGCGCCGCAGCGCCCGCGCGCGCTGGATGCGCAGCGTGGTGTGTCCGTGCTGCAGCGCGCCCCGCAGCGCGGCGGCGGCGGCCTGCCCGCTCGGCCACACGCCCACGCCGCACGCCTCAGTCACGCGATCCATCACTCTACACAAAAAAAAACACAATCAAAAAAAATATAAAACGTAACATATTATAATTTTGAATGTAATTACTATCTGGGCAAAACACGCTGTAATTAGTAAATTAATAAATAAAAAATAAAAAATCATTTTTTTCTATCCTATTTTAAGTGACATAAGGTCCAATATTTAGCTATAACATAATTACTACATGCACACTAGCATAGATCCCATACACCGTACTCGTTGCCAAAGAACACGCACTCAGTTCACACGCGCGCTTTACCGGTCCTCTAGCAAAGCACTCTCGTATTGAACGCCTCAAAGAATCTAGTTAGACACGTATATGGGTGGCGGTGGCGGCGCTCACTTGATCTTGCCGTCGGCGACGGAGCCGCGGCGCACGGCGGCCACGTAGACGGCGGGGTCCCCGCGGCGCGGCTCGTCGCGGCCGCCCGCCAGCTCGAAGCCGAGCTCGCCGTCCGCGCCCAGCCCGCACAGCTCCACCTCGATCACGTCCCACTCGTAGTCCTGGGCAGGTGAACGTACCTTTACATTTATATGCTTAACCAAGTTGGTTAAGCATATAAGCAATTAACACACTTATATTATCAATGCGAAAGTTTGTGTGTATAATCAACGGTAAAATTGATTCTTCTTCATTACTAGAACTTATTAATTTCAAAATCCCTAGAGTCTCCTCGCGTTCTAAAAGTACCTTTTATAATACTTCTTATTCTACTAATTATGCTAGAAACACTTTTATTAAGCGTTCTTGTAGATATTACGACGATAACTTAAAAGTTGTTGACATTATTTCTTCATCGTTATCAACTTTTAAACAAAAAATTGGTGATGTAATATTTAATAGACAACAGGTTTAAACAAACTGATATTTACTAATTTTCATTATTATGTCTTTGATTTTATTTTGGATAGGCGTTAAGGTCCATTGTGCAAACTCAAACATTCTATATTTGTAACATTTAATGGAACTATCTTGTCTGTTTGTAAATTGTTTTGTAAATTTTATTATTGTGTATGACTGTGTGTTTTCCTGAATAAATAAATAAAATAAATGAATAAATAAGTATGTGTGTATATTTGTTGCTACTTCACGCTGCAACGAATGGATGGATTTGGATTAAATTCGGCATACAGATAGTTTATAACCTGTATTAATATATAGAATACTTTTTATCCCGATATTCCCACAGGAACCACGCGGGTAAAACTGCGGGCAAGCCAGGTATACAATTATTTATTTATTTTTTAAATATCTTATGGGTATAAGCACTTGGCCTTCATCTCACCTGATGTCAAGTGATGATAAGGCCCAAGGTGGAAGCGCACTTCACCCGGAATCATTAACTACTGAGGCACTGGCTATCTTATCTCTAGCTGCCGAAACACAACAATGCTACAAACATTGATGTTATACGACGCGACATATTTAAATATGATGGTGGTAGCTAGCCAGGCGGGCAAAGTAGTCCTACCACCACCAACCAAACCGAGTACACAAACATGTACCCCCCGCTGGGTTTCGAAACCAGGGTCTAAACCGATGATGATGATAATGATGATGATGAAATCCTGTGATCCTTCATCAGGGACATAGGGCTCGCAGTAGGGACTACCATGCTTCATATACCGGTCACATATTATTATAAGTCTTCGATCAAATAATTATGTACTCGGTTCCCGATGAGCGCTTGTAAACGTTTATTATTCACTTAAACATCTTATGTAAATTTGGCTATGCCATATCAGGGTATGTAAGGGTCAATTCACTCACACCGAAGTGGGAGCGGCCGGCGGCGGTGCAGCGCGGACAGTTCTACTGTCAAACCATTTTAAACTTTATCTTTATGAGCTCAAGCGTCGAATACCAGACACAATAGAATTTTAATTGTTATCGGCCACCTGCTGGTCGCTCGACGTTCAAGGGGCTATCAGATAACGCATAGTACCGCTTGAAAGCAGAGGGCCTACCACGAACCACGTTCAGCGTGTTGCCTCTCTGTCGCACTTGTAAATTCGTGCGTAAGTGTGACAGGGAGGCAACACGTCGAACGTGGTTCGTGGTAGGCCCTCTGACTAGCAGATGCAAAGGGCCGCGCGTCTTACCCAAATCTTTCGAGCGATACTATGCTTTAACTAATAAAGGAAAAACTGAAAATGGTTTGACAGTGAAACTGCCAACCGCTGTCACTCCAACTAGGACACAATCTGGAAATAATCGCGGGTAACCACTGGATGCGAGCAACACAGAACCCGGCGTTGTGGAGACGCTTGGGGGAAGCTTTTGTCCAACAGTTGACGTATTTTGGCTGAGATGATGATGATGATGATGATGATGATGATGATGATGATGATGATGATGATGATGATGATGATGATGATGATGATGATGATGATGATGATTATGATGATGATGATGATGAAGATGATGATGATGATTATGATGATGATGATGATGATGATGATGATGATGATTATGATGATGATGATGAAGATGATGATGATTATGATGATGATGATGATGATGATGATGATTATGATGATGATGATGATGATGATGATGAAGATGATGATTATGATGATGATGATGATTATGATGATGATGATGATGAAGATGATGATGATTATGATGATGATGATGATGATGATGATGATGATGATGATGATGATTATGATGATGATGATGATGATGATGATGATGAAGATGATGATTATGATGATGATGAAGATGATGATGATTATGATGATGATGATGATGAAGATGATGATGATTATGATGATGATGATGATGATGATGATTATGATGATGATGATGAAGATGATGATTATGATGATGATGATGAAGATGATGATGATTATGATGATGATGATGATGATGATGATGATTATGATGATGATGATGAAGATGATGATGATGAAGATGATGATGATTATGATGATGATGATTATGATGATGAAGATGATGATGATTATGATGATGATGATGATGATGATGATGATGATGATGATGATGATGATGATGTACCTGTATATCGGGGTCGACGGCCCGGTCCCTGGAGTGCGCGTGGCGAGTCCTCTCCTCGTGCTCGCGCGGCTTCTCCTTGCCCTCGGACTTCTTGCCGCCATGTCGCCGCGCGTCGGCCAACTCACCGACCATTTGATCACGTTCCTGGTAGATCACGATAATTTTATAATAATTCGTATATGTATTTTAACTTACATAGCAAGTTATGAATTTAAAAATATGGAAGTATATAAAGTTTAAAGAGAGTATTCACAAACAACGGTTGTTGTAAATGTGTGTGTGCGTGAAAGCCAACGTGCGTACGTGCAAGCGGTACGCGTGAGTGAATGTTTATATTTGAACAAAACTCAATTTTTTATTTTTTTTGAAAGCCCGAATCGACTTACATATTAAATTAAATTAAATCAGTAGAATCACTCTTTAAAATTAAGTTTATTACTAAAGCTACGAAGAAAAGTACAAAGAGATTTTACCTTTCTCAGTCTGTTGCACAAAGCTTTGACGCTTTCTCTCTCTTGCAGAAGTTTATCTCTTTCTGAGAAAGCCCAATCTCGTCTCCGTTTTGATACCTGTAATAAATAAACAGTTTTAACATATTTCCGTTGGTCTTTGATTTGGAGTCCGAAATCTCCGATTTTTATTTGACATGCGTTTTTCTTCACCTAATTGATCGGGCATTTTCAATTTTGGGCATGTCAATTTAAAGTAATAAGGGCGACGAAATTTATTGTATCTGTTGGACATGACGATCCAGGCTGATTGAGGCTTGATCATGCCTTTAAAGGAGAGATGGACCTCGGGGATAGGTTGATATGCAGTCTGTACTTAAGGGGAATACTATTAGGGTTGAAAATGAAACAGCTAGTAGCTTCCTTGATCTAATGTACCTAGATAAAAAAAATATTAAAAAAATTACATGGCGTATAGTAGCGATACCACGCCATCTAATAAAAACTAGTAGAACTAAACGTTTATCTACATGCGTCTTTAACAGTACCTCTGCCTCGCGGTGCGCGTGGCTGAGTTCCGCCTGGAGTCGCTGGAGCTGCGTGCGAAGACGTTCCAGCTCGGGGTTGGTGAGATCGATGCCCTCGGCGCGCTCCTTGTCGCCGGCTTCCGTCGTTAAGCCCGCCAGACCTAAACACATTTACGTTTAAGGCCAGCCGCACTTTGGATGCATGCAAGGATTTATACGAATTTGACCCCGACCCGAAGGAAAATCTAGTAGGGAACGGTGATTGTCCTTGTTTACTAATGTAATTTATTTTATTTCTTATTATGGTTTAAATGTATTCTTAAATATAACTTATGTATGTATATAGTAGTAGGTACAGTGTTTTTCTTACATTTTGTTTTTTTTTTATAAATGTTGTACCTATGCACCTGTAAAAATAAATTAAAGGTAAAAAAATCGTGTTACCTTGTAACTTGTCAATAGACGGGTCGTTGGAGTGTTGCCCATTGAGGAATCCGTCGTTACCCACACCACTTGCTAGGCCCAAATGGTGATACGCGGAGTTGTCTTGTCTGCAGAAAAAAAAAACAGTCATTTCTATAATCATTTATTCAGGCTTAAAAAAATGGGCTCTTATAAATGTCACTACATCATCCGACGTCCCGAAATCAATCGCAACTTGTCGTGTCACGTGACTGTCACTCTGGCATGGCATGTGAACTGGAAGAAATGCAACTAGTGTGCGCGTTAAATTCGTACGTTCAATGTCGTATGTTTACGTACAAATAAAATTTGAAAGAAAACGCATCCAAAGGGCGACAGGCCCCCATTCACGGGCACTTCATTCGCGCCACTCCATCGCTTCAAATTAGAGATGGAATTTGGAATGTTTAGACATACAACGCTCGGAGCGATGCCACGCAATTCAAGTAGTTTTATATGATTAGATTTGAAGTGGTAGAGACAATTGCCCGTGAATTAGGTTAATACTCGATTACCTATTTTGTTTTCTGCCATGAAAACTTATCGAGATTGTACGGTTTACTCCGCACATTACGCTTGATCAGCCGTTTGAGTGCATTGCACTTCATAATAGCCTACTTTACGTAATCATGTTTTGTTTATACAGCTTGTTAGTTAAACCAAGGGACATATTAAGGGAGGACATTAGGTATTCGATTCCCGATCCGATTCATTAAAAAAAACTTATTTTTTTGCATAATCCTAATAAATAATTTAGTGTATACACTAAGCGCGGGAAAAGATCAAATATGTGCGGACTGAAAGCGGGCGGAGTGAAATTTACTGCCATCTACAGTTTCTTTCAGGCCATCGAGCTATATTTTCTTTATTTATTTATATATATTAGACAACATCACATACATTGTTCTAAACCCAAGTTAAGTAGCTAAACCACTCGTATTATGTAAATCAGAATTAAAGACGGTACCACAACCACCCAGACCCGACACAATATCGAAAACTAACTTTTCGACATAGACTCGACCGGGAATCGAAACTAGGACCTCAGAGTTAGCGCCGCCCAAAGTTCAGCGTGCAAACAGTTCAGCTACGGAGATCGTCAAACCGTCAAACCGCGTCAACGTCTTAACCGTCGCGTCAGGCGTAAATACTGACCTGGACTTGGCGAGCGCGGCGTTCTGAGGCGTCTTGAGGTCGCTGCACTCCTTGATGGCGCGGTCGCGATCCACCAGCGCCGACTCGATCTCGCGCCGCAAGCTTTCCGCCTGGTAATACATCACCACGAATTACGAACTGTCATTACGTCACAGTGGGCAGTCCTCAACAAGGTGGACCGACGATCTGGTAAAGGTCGCGGGTAACCGCTGAATGCGAACACCACAAAACCGGTCGTTGTGGAGATCCTTGGGAGAGGCAGACGTCCAGCAGTGGACGTCTTTTGGCTTAGATGATGTATGTCATACACACAGCTCATTTTTATGGCCCTACTGCTGGCAGTACATAAAAATAACCTGGTACCATCCTTCCCTAATTATGGATAGGGAAACGGGCCATAAACCACCACGCGGGGCCAGAGCGGATTGGTGGTTGTTCATCATTATTATCATCAGCCCATTTTTATGTCCCCACTGCTGGGACACGAGCCTTCCTTATGGAGATAGGGAAGGCTCAGTGCAGATCGGTGGTTGTTAACGACTGCTAATGCAGCCGGGACTAATGGCTTTTTGTACTTGCCATTAATCTATAGAGCGAAACAATAATGTTAAGAATATGCTACTCCGAGTAAACTTACTTTAACAAAATATTTTTTTCCTTTTTCAAATAAATATGTAAATAGCATCATTTGGAAATTTTTGCTGTGTATATTTTCTGCGCCCTTTCTTCTCCACAAATAAAAGCATGATTAGACTACGCAAAAGTACTTATCTTTAATTTTATTTAAAATAAAAAAAAGTTGTATACACTTCTAAACTTTCAAACGCAAATTACCTTCTTTATACCCGACGTTTCTACAGTTACAACGGTCATGGTCACGGGTATAAAGAAAGTAATGAAACCTTTTACTGATTAGTTTGCGTTAAACCCCGTTTAAATTTCTTTGTTAAAAAAGTTGTGTTTGAGAATTCAATTCATTGAATTACGTCACAGCAAAATAAACTTTACACCAATACACATAATGTCTAGTTACCTGCACGGCGGCAGCTCGCTGCTCCTCGCGCGAGGCCTGCAGCGCTGCTTCAAGCGCCGCGACTCGTTTCAAAGCGGCTTGCAGGTCGTCCGATAGCTTCTCCATTTCTTTGTGGACTGTGTCTCTGGAAAATATGTTTCAGTTAGGCCCTTTTTCTATTTGAACCAGAAAATCCTGTTTATGGATATTACTCCCCGGAGAAGAGTTAAAGTTATATGTTGACTCGCTTGCCCGGGACGTAATGGTATCTTGATGATAGAAATATGAATTGAATCCCTAAAGTTTACTTATAAAAATTCCAAGGAACAGAGATTATTATAATATGTAATAATGGTTTTAAACCAATTTTTTTTGGAATCCCACTGGATTGCGACCACCTACCAACTTCTGTTCTCCGAACCCCTCGGAATATCTAGTAACAGGGACACTGCCTGCGTGATGCCGTTCCTTCTAGAAAACCGCCCCCCAAAAAGTCAGGTGACGCTGAAAATGCCGTATGAAACAATCAGCACTCTCTTTTAAAAAAACTTATCTTTACTATCTCTGTGAAACCTACCTTTTGGTAGGATTGTGCTCAGAATAGAACTGAATGGGGACCTAGAGTGGTACTATTTGTGCCACCAAGCAGCAGCACTCACCTCTCGCTCATGATGAGCGTGTACTCGGTGAGCGCGGCGTTCCGCTCGTCGGTGAGCCGCTTGACGTCCGCGCGCTCGCGCACGCCGCCCTCCCACTGCCGCACCACGCTGGCCACCTGCTGCTTCAGGGCGTTGCGCTCGCGGATCTATTAAGACATTCAATATTAGGTCCTATGAAATTGGTGTTTTGTATGAAGATTTTTTATAAAATTCTATTTTTCATACTAACGTTTGTTCAATTTTTTTTGCATCTACTTAGGTTAATACTACAAAAATTGTAGGACAGTGTGTTTGTTTCACTAGCTAAATATAGCAGACCCTAAGAAGAAGAAAAACAAGCACCTTCAAGGCTACAATGAAACAAAAGGTCAATTCCGCTAACAAAAAAAGAAGTCAATTTAAAAAAATATTTGGGCAATAAAGACACAAAATCAAAAAACATTGTTATTACTGAAGCCTAATATTAACAACCGGTAATGAGTTTTAGAAGTAATACACCTATTAATAAGTGAGAAAAAAATGCCAATTTCATAGGTAAGAACCCAATACATACATATTTATTTATCAAAGGTACACGAACAGAATACCATCAGGTCATGGCATAATATGAAAAGTATTAACATTGTTTAGTTTGTTTAGTTTAATTTGACCCGGCATGTCTTGGGGTGCGGGTCCGAATCCCGCTCGTGGAATTTTTTCAACACTTTGTCTTTTTTCAAACATTGTTTAGGTTAATTTAATTTAACTTTAGTTTTTTTTTGTTTACACTCACACACAGAATGAAAAAAAGTCACACATTATATTATGGTGGCGACTGACCAGAGCGTATTATAGTAATGATAAACCGTAACGTACCATTTGCGGCAAGCTTGATACGTCATTGCTGACTGACCGACAATAGGGCGGAGATCGCAGGGAGCGGCTCGGCTCACTGTACAGATTGCGTGAATGCTCGCATCGAACGTGTTACGTTACAGCTAAATGCTCTGATCAGTCTCCACCTATATAGCACCTGTACCGTACCTTATTAATTGTAAATAAATTATTTATATTTTATTAGCGGTTTTCAAACTAAAAGACAACAAAGACTACACTTTCAGACTAAAAGGACGGTCTCCCAAAAAAGAGACAGAATAGATGTCTCTCCTACATTCAAACTGATAAAAACATTGATAATAATGAAATCATTCATTTCACTCGTTCATAAATGTAAATAACGCAGAAGTTGGAAGCGCATTTCACCCAGAACAGCTACTGAGGAACTAACTATCTTACCTCTAACTGTCGAAACGCAACAATGCTACCAATATTTTGGTAACAGCGACATACTTAGAAAAGATGATGGTAACTAGCACAGGCGGACTTAAAACAGTCCCTACCACCATCCAAACCAAGCACATTAAAATGTCACTCCCACTGGATATCAGTCCCGTTACTTATGAGACTGAGTCCGACGATTTAACCACTAGTCCACCTCTACGAACATCTTTCATTTCCTTAGTGCTTTACTAACAGTGACTTACCACAGAGTTCCTCTCCTGCGTGAGCTCGTGGCACTGAGTCTTGAGCCTGCTGTTCTCCTCCTGCACCATCTGCAGCTTCTCCAGCGTCGCGTTGTGAGTCTCTATCAAGTCCTCATATCTAAAACGGAAACTATGGAATCATTTTCATATTTCTTTCGTGATAAATATAATATCGACAGTAGAAAGGCAAAAGTAACCAAACTCATGTTGTTTTTTAATGTTTACGTTACGTGAACTACACACACTTTTAACGAATATTACTCGCATTTAAATTTATTATTAAAACATATACATAAACGCGAGTAAAATTCGTAAAGTGTTTCATTACAATATTGTTATAGTAAACAAAACAATATTTCAAAATAAGTGTACCGTACACTGTACGAACATTTGATTGATAACTAAACAATAAAAAAGAAATGCATGTTGATTTAATTTGCACGGATTAGGAGCAACCACCACAGTTAATTGGTAGGGCTCGACTCGATTTGCAACCAGCTAGTTTAGATTGAAATGCGGGCGTGACATTGCGGTACATATAGATTTATTTTTTTAATGTACTTTTACCAAATAACATAATGCTACATCGATTCAGCCAAAAAAATGGATCTGCTACAGAACCATAATTCTCAAACTCAGCTGGCTGGTTATAGGAAAAAAAAACTATTATAATGTATAGTACAGACGTTACAGACGTCTGCACATCAACCTATCTAAAACTGTCAAATTTCTTTAATAAATATTCATCCTTAAGCCACACATAAAGTTCAGTCTTTTATGGAAAGTACCTAAATCGGTAAGTGTTATAAAATGTTTATAAAATATTTTATAAAATACAGTGAAAAAATTAAACGCCCACCCGACCCAGCCAGGAATCGAACCTGGGTCTTCCGCAATCCGGGCGGCTGCACTGACCACTATGCTACCGGGAAGGCTGACGTAAGCGATGAATTTTATCACTGCTTTTTAATTTTTGAGTGCTTATTGCGGCACAATTAATTCAGCTTCAGTGTGCATTAGCACTTAAAGATAAAAAGTAAAAATTTACTATAGCGTTGTGTTATCAAATTTGTGGTATTTCATCTGAAAAGATGAATCTGCATAGCTATCGGTTGCAACATCCTTTGAATAGATGGCACTGTGCCGCAATAAGCACTCAAAAATTAAAAAGCAGTGACAAAATTCAGCGCTTACGTCAGCCTTCCCGGTAGCATAGCGGTCAGTGCAACCGCCCGGATTGCGGAAGATCCAGGTTCGATTCCTGGCTGGGTCGGGTGAGCGTTTAATTTTTTCACTGTATTTTATAAATATTTAATTCAGCTTCAGTGCAGCAATTAGTACTTAAAAATAAAAAGTGTAAAGAAATCACTCAACATCTGCAAGAACCACTATTAGTTCCGCTAACTGTCCATAGATGGCGCCGTACTTGTTTGTACACTTTCTGCATGGCGCTATTAAGATTTCTCTTACTGTGTATATATACTGTGACTGATTTTGAGTAAGCTACTTCGAGGATATAGTTGCTTGTGTGCATCTAGGAGTCGCGTCCTTTTGGGAACGGCTACTTGGAACTCACTACGCTCTTAACCAAGAACTAAGCCCTTTTTTGCCTAACGGTCTGCATCCGCCGCCTCCGTCCTATCTGGGAAGTGGTTGTGTGGAACAGCACCCTAAAAAAAGCTGTACCCTGTTTTTGTACCTTGTACCTTGTACCCTACAACTGTACCCGCTGCTCCAATAAAACCAGCAACAATCATCTGGCTGTTTCCCTGACCTTCGCGTCGTTCACCAACCCACGTTCAACCCCGCCACCAATCACCCCATCAACACTGGCGACCAACGGTGGGCCCGAACGGAAGAAAAATTTGTAACCAAATTTGGCAGAGTTGCAACGTGCTGCGCGACGCAATCAAAAGGTACGGAAGCAAAGATGTCTGTGAACCTGTCTGATGAGCAGTTTCAACTGCTGCTGGCTAAGGTGACATCTGGTAAGAAGGGATCTTTCGCGGCCTGCACTTCATACTTTCACGGAGACAAAAACTCAGAAACGGTTGAAGCATTCATCGCAGCTGTTGGAATTTTTAAGAAGATTGAAGAGATTGCCGATGCGGATGCTTTAGCCGGAATCCCTTTACTGATGAAAGGTGAAGCTGCGATATGGTGGCAAGGTGTCAAAAGCCAAGTTGACACGTGGGAGCAATTCACAAATAGACTGAGACACGCTTTCGCTCCCAAAAAGCCAGCGTATGTAGTATACCAAGAGATTTTTGGTGAAAAGCAAATAGTGAACGCCCCTACAGAAACTTTTGTGGCCCATAAACGGATGCTCTTTGCACAGCTGCCTGGTCCTGCTCATACCGAAATACAGCAGATAGACATGATTTTCGGACAGCTCAGTCTTAGGATACGCGAAAGGATACCTCGAGTTACAGTTGAAACATTCGATGACTTACTGGAGGCAGCTCGCGGGGTTGAACAGTTGTTCCAAGACAGCAAAGAAAAACTGCCAGACCCATCAACCTCCATTGCCCCAACACCAAGGAAGCAACAGTTTAATAAAAAGAGATGCGGATTTTGTCACTATGCGGGCCATACCACTCAAGAGTGTCGGCGACTTAAAAAAAGAGAGGAACAACCTGGAGTGCCTGCTCAACCAGAAAATACTAGAACCACTCAAGCTCCGTCACCATTCATGCCTAAGTTTTCATGCTATGGATGTGGTGCACCAGGTGTCGTTCGCAGCAATTGTGTTACTTGCGCTGGAAAGAAACCACCTCTAGCTAAGAGCAATGACCTTGGGTTTTGTTCTTTGAACGTGCGAACGGACACTAGGCCGAGACCTGTTGTCTTTGTCGAAATAGACGGTGAGAAAGGATCAGCCTATGTCGACACTTGCGCGAAGTCTAGCGTAGCATCATACAGCCTTTACAAGAAGTTGCAAGCAGGAGGGTCTGTATTCGTCCAAGAAGAAGTGACAGTTACACTGGCCGATGGGATTCATACGCCTCAATCCGTTCTGAGAACCACTGCATCTGTAAATTTGGAAGGGCGCGTAATACCAACAACCTTTCTGGTCCTCCCTAACAGTAAAGACAATCGTACTCTTCTAGGAGTGGGATTTATTCAAGATGCGCAAATCATACTGAACCTGCCGCAGTATACCTACCAGTTTATAGACAGCGACGTTACGTATGAATTATATCAGGAGGATTTCGTTTTTCATGGTGACAAAGTATCCAATGCTGATAAAGTGGAAGGTGGTCAGGCTGAATGCTTCATGATACATCAACTTCCATCTGAAGCTGCAGATCTTCCAAGTCTTACATCGACTTCATCGTATAAACTTATACCATTGGACCTGCCTTCCCCAAAGAAGCGTAAAGCCCTGTTTGATGGCTATTCGCCACAGTTTACGGACTATATAATGAGGGATGCCATCATTAATGTGAGGGACAGTGAGGTCCAATTATCACCGCACTCGCAGGGCCTCTTCCCTGAACTCGACATATCGTTGAACTCTATAAACATAGATTGTAACATTCTAACCGATACACAAAGTAACGATTTAAATAAACTTCTTGAAAATTATCAAAGCGTTTTTACTAGTAACAATAAACCCTCTACGCTAGGTGAACATTGTATTAGGGTTACGACTACAACTCCTATATCTGTACCACCATACAGATTATCACCTGGTCAGAAGGAAATACTTACCAAGGAAATAGATAGAATGTTAGAAGAAGGTGTCATTGAGCCTTGTTCATCTCCATGGGCAGCACCTGTTATCTTAGTACCCAAATCAAATGGTAAAGTTCGAGTATGTATTGATTATAGGCGACTAAATTCCGTAACGATTCCTGACAAATACCCCATCCCGAGGATAGACGATCTTCTACACGCCGCTAAGCCAACACCTTTTATGACTACCCTAGATCTTAGGTCTGGCTACTGGCAAATTAAAATGAGGGAAGAGGATGAGGACAAAACTGGGTTCATAACACCGTTCGGAATTTATAAATTCAAACGAATGCCATTTGGTCTACGCAACGCACCGGCTACGTTCCAGCGTTTAATTGACCGGTTTCGCGTGAGTGGTTTAGAGCATGTAAAGCTTCTCGCGTATTTAGATGACCTGATTATATTCTCAGGGACATTTGAAAGTCACCTATCAGACCTTAGAGATGTTTTGGAAAATATGATGAAATATAATTTAACCATCAATCAAGAAAAGTGTAAGTTTTGCCTTGCATCTATAAAACACTTGGGTCATATAATAACTCCGGAAGGTTTGATGATGGATCCAAACAAAATCAAAGCAATAGTTGACCAGCCCGCTCCTAAGAATTTGAAACATTTAGTGTCCTTTCTTCAAATGTGCTCCTGGTATCGACGTTTTATCGATAATTTTTCTGCCGTTGCGGAACCTTTAACAAAACTAACTAAAAAGAGTGCAACTTGGATCTGGACTGAAAAGCAAGAAACTGCACCTGTTTTACGACAAGCAGACTGTAAGCTTCCATACATACTGAAGACTGACGCAAGTAACTATGCTTTGGGAGCAGTTCTTGTGCAGGGGGAGGGAAGCGATGAACATCCAGTTGAATATGCGAGTCGTTTACTTAATGCAGCAGAGCGCAACTACACGACCACGGAACGGGAAGCACTTGCTGTTATATGGTCGTTGACTAAATTCAGGGGTTATATCGAAGGTTTGCCGGTTACAGTGGTAACAGACCACCAGGCACTTAAATGGTTGATGAATTTAAGGTCACCTACCGGAAGGCTTGCTCGTTGGGCCTTGTTACTACAGGCTTTTGATATTACTATTCGCTACCAACCAGGCAGGCTAAATAGAGTGGCAGATGCTTTGTCTAGACCTATTTGTAATGAAAACATGAATGACTGTGGCATATGCAAAGTCACAATAGACATGCCTACTAGAAGTAAAAAAGAAATAAGAGAAGAACAATTAAAAGATAACAACATTCAGAAAATTATAGAAGCTTTAGAAGAAAGCGAGAACAATGAAAATGGAATATACTGGAGTAATAAAGGTTATTTCATGAACAATGGCTTACTATACCGACTTCATCCCGATGCTGAGACCGATGACGCGCAGCTATTAGTTTCAAGTCATGAATGGGCAAATGTCTTATCGACTTATCATGACGATCCACTGGCCGGACACTACGGTGCTGAGAGGACTTATAAGAAGATAGCCAAGAGATATTTTTGGAGTGGAATGCGCAAGTACGTGGAAAGCTATGTACGAAAATGCTTGGAATGCCAACGTTACAAACCAACCAACAAGAAGCCTGCAGGTCTACTTCAAACTAGCGTCATGAGTCAAAGATTCGAAATTGTTGCATTTGACTTGTTTGGGCCTCTGCCTCCAACAGTAGATGGTAAAACATGGATATTGGTTGTTGAAGATGTGGCCTCTAAGTGGGTTGAGTTATTTGCTTTAACTACGGCGTCTGCTGAAAACTGTGCTACAACTCTAATAAATGAAATATTTTTACGATACGGAGTACCAAGAAGAGTCACGAGCGATAATGGAACACAGTTTGTGAGTTCAGTAATGCAACAAGTAATGTATTGCCTTAAAATCAAGCATAGTTTCACGCCTTTATATCATCCCGAAGCTAATCATGTAGAGCGAAAGAATCGCGACATAAAAACGCAATTAGCTATGTTGGTACAAGGAGGACACCATCAAAATTGGTCGGACACACTGCCAGCTATACGATTTGCTATGAATACTACGCATTGTTCCTCGACTAGTTATACTGCAGCTTATTTAACCTTTGGAAGAGAGTTAAGAGCACCAGCTGACAATGAGGTGGACTTCCGCCAGGTTGTCCACTCGGAGAACCTAATTCCAGAGATAACTCCTAAACTTAAAATACTTGCTAACCGTATGATAAGAGCCAGGGAAGTGCAAGAAGAATGTAACGAGAAAGCGAAAGAAAGAGTAGATATACAAAGACGTAACCATCCCGCATACAAACCAGGAGACCTTGTATTAGTTTCTCTGCATCCTATAAGCAAGGCGTCTCAGGGGGTCACTGCCAAGTTTGCTCCTCGTAGAGACGGGCCATATGTAATCGTCCAGTCCCATGGCCCAGCTTCTTTTAAAGTAGCCTCGCTTTCCACACCTCATACTCCCATCGGACTATATCACGCATCAGCCTTGACCCCATACCATAATGAAAACCTAACTGTTATTCCTGACCCAGTTCTACCCCTTCGAAGAAGAGGTAGGCCCAAGAAAAATCCTACTACACAGGTACCACTCACTCGAGGCAGAGGACGACCCAGAAAGCAGCCTGCTGCTGACCCGCCACTGCCTTCCATACCTAAAAACGGCGGACGCCCCAGGAAAACTGACTGATCAGTCTCTCTTGCCGGGACGTCTTCAAGGACTGAGGGGGAGAATGTAAAGAAATCACTCAACATCTGCAAGAACCACTATTAGTTCCGCTAACTGTCCATAGATGGCGCCGTACTTGTTTGTACACTTTCTGCATGGCGCTATTAAGATTTCTCTTACTGTGTATATATACTGTGACTGATTTTGAGTAAGCTACTTCGAGGATATAGTTGCTTGTGTGCATCTAGGAGTCGCGTCCTTTTGGGAACGGCTACTTGGAACTCACTACGCTCTTAACCAAGAACTAAGCCCTTTTTTGCCTAACGGTCTGCATCCGCCGCCTCCGTCCTATCTGGGAAGTGGTTGTGTGGAACAGCACCCTAAAAAAAGCTGTACCCTGTTTTTGTACCTTGTACCTTGTACCCTACAACTGTACCCGCTGCTCCAATAAAACCAGCAACAATCATCTGGCTGTTTCCCTGACCTTCGCGTCGTTCACCAACCCACGTTCAACCCCGCCACCAATCACCCCATCAACAAAAGTAAAAATTCGTTATGAAATGCCTTTTGTCTTTCCACTATCGATTGGTTTAAGGAGCAGATGTAAAACCAACCTCTTTTGGAAGCATTCGAACTCTTCTTTGAGCGCCTCGTGCTTCCTCAGCGTGTGCACGAGAGCGTCGGAGCTGCCTTCAGCGTTGCCGCTCTGCTGCAAATGCTGGATTTCACGCTCGAGCCTACCAACAATCACGTAAATAAATATTAATTTGTGAATATTAGATATATTTACACCAATTTCCAAATTTGAGTAATAATTATAGTAATTCTTTTCATGTTTTAATGACTTAGTATAATATGTATTTATATTTAATTTATATAATCAGTCCGCCAGTTGACGTCTTCGTGCCCATTTTTAAGAATTCAAAGTTACAAACATGATATGGGGCATGTCCGAATAAATACATTTCAATTCTATTTAATTACATACGCGCACGTAGAGATAAGATTTGTTATAGTTAAAGATTATAGCAGTAGGAGCAGTCCCGAAAATGTGTTATATTACATTCAACAACTAGTATATACTACTACTATGCTAGGGATGCCACGGAGCTGTAATGCGTTGGGTAAGTTCGTGAAGGCACAAACAGATGTCTTTAGCGAGATCATATTGTAAGAATGTTGGCTCTATTTTCCGACGCTTACGGAACAGCGGGAACAGCATCCTAAACACTATTGCTGAATCGGTTTATGCTTCGTGCTGATACTTCTTCAGGCTATCAGTTCCAGGTTTCAATTATTCTGCTAATAAGAAAGTGTATGTTGTTATGTGATGCAGTTTTTGATAGCTTAAGATGACTACCTCTAAGATGTGTATTTGTTGAGAATTAAAGCATTTGTTTATCAAAGCCTTTAACATCATGTCGCCCAAGTTCTAACAGCGCGGAAGTCCAAAATTTGTCATTTTGACTTTTGCATGTCATTTGATAGAGAATAGAAAGACGCACCTCTAGACCAATCAGAAACAGGGATTTTAGCCAATAGAAGCATTTTATTTTGAAAACAAAAACAAAATTATTATGATCGCGATTATAAAAAGGCACGATATTTTGCTCTCCTGAAAAGTTGGCATTTTTTACTTCCGCGGTATTAGAACTAAAGCGACGTTATCGTGTATCATACACAGTGAACAATAATCAATTACTTTACTCTATTCTATTGTAATTTGGCCCCCACTCACCGCTGGTTGTCGTTGAGCAGGTCGCCGTACTTGCCGCGCAGGCTGCTCGCCTCCTGCGCGGACACCTCCAGCTGGCCCATCGCGGCGCGGTGCTGCCCCCTGAAGTACTCCAGCTCCTGACAGGGAAACTTTAGTATACACTTGGCTATTAATATACTAACAACCGATGAGGATATTTAAAAGATATTTTACAGCATAGCTGTTGCAAAAATATTATTATTCAGTAGAAGATTTCTTAGCCGCTAATTTAGTTTAATTTCTTTAGTTTGTAAGTAAAAATTTGCATGCTCTATAATGGCAGAGCGTACAAGGTTTCGCTAACAAAATGTAACAACTGATTATTTAAAAATTCTAAATAAACTACTTTAATTATTGTCCGTACATGAATTACAAATAAATATATCTATTCTAAGAATAGAAGAATAGAAATTCTAAGTTGGTTATGATGACATTGCAAAGATTGCAGGACCGATGTGGCAAAGAATGGCTAAAATACGAGAAGACTGGAAAAGCTGGAGGAGGCCTTAGTGTCGCAAAACACCCTGACAGTTTAATTAGAAATTGTACTTAATATTAAGAAAGTTGGCAATAAAGGCTAATCTATATATTAATACGTGAAGCAAAAACTTTGTACCCGTTTTTACGAAAATTGCGCGGACGGAGGAGTATGAGATTTCGCACACTTATAGTTTATATAAAGAAGGTTATCCAAATGTATATTTTTTTTTTATTTATGCATAAAAAATACATTAAATCAATAAAAACAACATTACACACACTACCATGTATTTGACACACAGGTATTGATTGTCTTTAATGCGGCCGACATCCGTCAATGCCAATCCAAACTCATATTCTATCTTTTTAATTTTTTATTGTTTAGGATACAATCTGTGCAGCCTTAATAAAATTACGGTCGAATTTTGACTATTGGGCGACCACTAGTAATTATAATAATACTTAGGTCGGTGGCAGGGACAACCCTATCTGTAATACAGAGTGTATATAGATACCTTAGCAGCAGTGCCTTACATTACATTATTTCAAGTGGCACACTAATAATTTGAACAGAATGAAATGGCATGTTAGGAAAAGCTTGGAAGCAATAAATTCTCAATATTTCTTGTCTTGGTAAGAGGAATCTAGATTGAAAAATAAATAAGGTTGTGTGAGATGCGTTGGGCGAGTGAAACCACCTGTAACTTATTAAGGCACTTTATTGTGCTCAACTTTGTTGCAGCCATGAAAAGAGAACGAGTGGAGGGCGTGCAGGCCCTTATATATTGGCAGACTGTCGCTGCTTGCGGGAAATATAGGAACTACTCCATAAGTGATACATTGTCTAGATTGCTTGCAACATAATTAGTTTCCCTTTGTCGGTGCCAGATGGCGCTAAATATACAACAAAGGTTAATGCATTTACACACCCCTGAACAATAAGACCACCACAAACTATCAACCTCAATAGTCTTTGAACTTTGTCTATGGTTGGTTGAACATTTATGGAAGAAATTTTTGTAGTCATTGCACAACCTGCATGTCATTGTGCTTGCAACACAACCATAGATGCATTTTGTGTGTTGCTGACACACAGGCTATCTTTACTATGTCACTATACCACATAACCAGGAACACAAGAACTAAGGACACTGTTTATAGGCAACAGATAGGTATGAGGTTGGTAGCCATTCAAACAGGTTCTGTGCAATTCCTACCACAGGCTCAAATCTTTCACATATCATCAATTTATCTTTATATCATACACTATAGCCATTTATTCAGCAAAAAATAAACAATATTAACAAGAAAGGACAATGCAACTTTTCCATTGACCGCTGGCCATGCCTGGCCAGGCCAGGCCAGCCATGACCACTATATCGTCAGCAAATCGAAGGTGATTTATACGCCGTTGACGTTGATGCTGAGCCCTTTCCAGTCCAGAAGCTTGAAGACATCTTCCAGTGCAGCAGTGAACAGTTTCGGATATATTGCATCTCCCTGTGTCACTCCTCGTTGCAGCTGGATAGATTTCGAGCTCTGATCCTGAAGATGGACTGACATAGTGGCGCTTTCATACAAATCAAACACTTCAACATTTCGATGTACCGGTAGCGAATTTGGCACCACTGGAGAGACTAGCATGGCCCAATCGAATCGAAGGCTTTTTCATAGTTTTTTTTAGTCCACAAACGCTACGCAAATAGGCTGGTTATACTCTTCGGTCTTCTGTATAACCTGTCACAGCGTATGTATGTGGTCTATAGTGCTAAAGCCTTTTCGGAAACCGGCTTGTTCGATAGGCTGGAAGTCATCAAACCTGCATGCAAGACAATTCATTATGACTCCCGAAAACAGTTTGTAGACGTGACTTAAAAGTGAGATGTGCCTGTAGTTCTTCAGCAGGGTTTTGTCGCCCTTTTTGAAGAACAGTACCACCATACCTTCGTACCATGTTACTGTTGTTTCTGTGTGCCCTGCCAATCTTGTCCAAGTGTTTATTTTACCCTCAATATCATTGTATTAAGAAAAATAATAGAAATAATAAATTATATATAGTATAAATTAAATAGTAAATTCATTGTACCTTCATAACATGCTCACAGCGGCGCGAGGTCTCAGTGTGCTGCCTCCTCAGTTGGTTGAGCTCGTGCAGTGCCTTCTCACATTGCTGCTTTAGACTCTCGTTGGTCTGCTTACTGATGACATTCACATCATACTGGCCCAGCGGCTCGTAGGGGCCGCTCATTACATGACCGCTGTGGCCTTTGTAGTTCTTTTCATAGCACTGGTTGCCAGTCAACACATCATACTCTATGGGAATGCTGGGGATCTGAGGTCGCTCGCTACTAACATAGCTATGTGATATTGACTCTGTAAAAAAATATTTCAGTTATTACATTAATACAGTTGTTACTGTTAATAATTTGAAAGACCAATTTACTGCTGTTCTATGGAGAGCAGTCTCTGTGGTTGACCACTGGTCTAAGATTTAAAATAGATCTAAATAGTAATTTAGATTCCTTGCAAGAAAAACTATGTCACAATAACAACAATATAAGTAGCACTAATTACAAGGCTAGATGAAAGCAAAGTGCTTCTTTGTTGTTAAGTCATATAAATGAAATCAAACAAACCATTGCTTCCATTGCTCTCCAATGAAGATGTTCCAGATGCCATAATATATCTGAAAATATTATTAAATTGTTCAAACAGTTGCAGATAAGGAAAGATTTTATGGTAACTCATCAAAAAACATATCAGGTAAGAGAAGGGGCAGCAGACTTTATTATAGATAGGTGAGATGGTGTTGTCATTACCTCAGAATCTAATAGTTCATTTCCATTGTCCATCCAACCGCGACACCTATAAATAAAACTGTGCTTTAGTTGTTAGTATAGGCTTTATCATTTTCTAAGGAGGGTGGAAGCTTGACACGTTTTCTACGCTCTAATGATTGTTGCAAAACTAAGCCGCAGAGTCGTAGGTACACTGTTGCAACTTCAAACACAGGATGAAAGGGCATTCATACCCATACGAAACTTTATGACATTAAAATCACATAACAGTACACCGACACGCTCCATCAGTGCCACCGTCGAACTACCAAATCACTTATCGACCACCGAAAATGCAAACAAAAACTCTCCTTTCCAAAATGAATTTCACGGCTATAGATACACATAGATGACTATTTCACAATGTAAACAAAAAGTGCACTAAAGAGCACCATCCACGGAACAATTTGTACCTTGTTTCACGTCTTATGCAAAGTTAAGAGTAAAATCAACTAGAACCTAAAAGATAACACGTATTTTATCGTCGCTAATTTGCCAACATTTCTTGCTTTTACCTTTTTTAGCAAAGCGAATGAATGAAATGAAAATTGAATGACGGATAGACGTCGGACATATTGTTTTGATGTTGCAATATAAATAAATTAAAATAAATTGTCGATTTTATAAAATAGATCAAGTAACAACAAATTCCATTAAATAGTAATATCTAATTTTGTTGATTTTAAGTCTTTCAATTAAGTTGATTTGATTTATCAATGACTAATGTATCTTTACTTTTAACACATTTTATATGTTGGCAACTTTATATTTAGAGATGCTATGTCACAAGATTTAAGCTATCTATTTGAAATGTTCAATTTAAAAATTGAAGAGACAATGAATTATTAAATTATTTTATTGAAGAGATATATATATTCTTTTGTTTATTTGATAAATTAATGCGTTAAACTGTGTTAGCCGAACTCATGAGAACTTTGTTGTTATAATAACCATTAATGGAGTTCACAAGCAACACAAATACAAATCTGACTCACACAGTAAAGGGTAAAATTACATTTTAATAAGAATATTTACATTTTACATAAAACGAAAAAAACATAAGAGTGTAATCACTCATCAGTTATTCATTTCACATACTTAACAGCTCATTTAATTGATTATAATAACTGTTAGAATATATAGCATATTGCAATTTCTTATCATTTTTCAATCTTTATTATCTTCCTCAGCAAGAAGGAATAAACTAGGTCATGGGTATTTTCATGTAAAAGAGTCTGTAATGCAATATGAAATCTGCCACCAAAGATTATATCATTTGTTGGCTAAACATTTAACAAGAAGGTTGTTGGTGAATATATTAATTAAATAAGGGTCAGCCTTTCAGTGATATAAATTTAAGTACTTAATTTATTTTTAAATTATTATTTTCTGGTATTCACCCTTTTTTTGGTATATTTGGGGAATAAAACAGCAACAGTTAAATAAAGTAAATTGCAAACAATACAACATTTTAACACTTTTTTATACTTACATTGCAAATATAAAAAAGTGTAATCGAACTATTACGACTATTTACATATAATTTTACGCAAATATTGCTGCGAACCAATTACACACTGAAAAATACAAAGTGTTGAAAAAATTCCACAAATGGGATTCGAACCTGCATGACATGCCGGGTCAGGTGCACTACCAACTATGTTATCAAGGCTCAATCTAACTCTTTTTCTTTTTTTTCAATCGAACTATTAGTAAATTTTTTGGTGAGCCATCATCATCATCATCTCAGCCAAAAGACGTCCACTGCTGGACAAAGGCCTCCCCCAAGGATCTCCACAACGACCGGTTTTGTGCTGCTCGCATCCAGCGGCTTCCCGCGACTTTCACCAGTTCGTCGATCCACCCTGTTGGAGGCCTGCCCACACTGCGCTTTCCGGTACGCGGTCGCCACTCAAGGACTGTTCCGCCCCAGCGGCCATCAGTCCTGCGAGCAATGTGCCCTGCCCACTGTCACTTGAGCTTAGCAATTCTTCGGGCTATGTCGGTTACCTTTGTTCTTCTGCGGATCTCTTCATTTCTGATTCGATCTCGCAGAGAAACCCCGAGCATAGCCCTCTCCATTGCTCTTTGAGTGACCTTGAGCCTTCTGATAAGGCCCATAGTGAGCGACCACGTCTCAGTCCCGTATGTCATCACTGGCAACACACACTGGTCAAAGACTTTCGTCTTGAGACACTGCGGTATATCGGACGAAAAGATATTTCGTAGCTTACCGAACGCTGCCCAGCCTAATTGGATTCGACGATTGACCTCTTTGCTGAAGTTGGACCTACCTAGCTGGACCGTTTGTCCCAGGTAAACATAATCGTCCACAACTTCAAAGGCAGAGTCCCCAACTTTCAGAGGCCACTCCTCTGAAAGTTGGGGACTCGTGTACGACACGTGAGTTTGACATAACTTTCGTCTTCTCCATGTTCATTTTAAGACCCACTTGTTGAGAGACTCTGTTGAGGTCACCAAGCATTGTGCCGAGGTCTTCCAGGGTCTCAGCCATGACCACTATATCGTCAGCAAATCGAAGGTGAGTGATGTATACGCCTTTGACGTTGATGCCGAGTCCTTTCCAGTCCAGAAGCTTGAAAGCATCTTCCAGTGCAGCAGTGAACAGTTTCGGAGATATCACTTCTCCCTGTCTCACTCCTCACTGCAACTGGATAGGTTTCGAGCTCTGGTCCTGAAGATGGACTGACATTGTGGCGTTTTCATACAAACACTTCAACACTTCAATGTACCGGTAGTCAATTTGGCACCGCTGGAGAGACTGTAGCACGGCCCATGTTTCAATCGAATCGAAGGCTTTTTCATAGTCCACAAACGTTAAGCAAAGAGGCTGGTTATACTCTTCGGCCTTCTGTATAACCTGCCGCAGCGTATGGATGTGGTCTATGGTGCTGAAGCCTTTTCGGAAACCGGCTTGTTCGATAGGCTGGAAGTCATCAAACCTGCGTGCGAGACGATTCGTTATGACTCTCGAAAACAGCTGGTAGACGTGGCTTAGAAGTGAGATGGGCCTGTAGTTCTTCAGCAGGGTTTTGTCGCCCTTTTTTTAAAAACAGTACCACCATACCTTCGTGCCACGTTTCTGGCGTTCTGCCCCCTAGTACGACGGAATTAAATAGCTTCTGAAGAGCTACGAGTACCGGTCTTCTGCCTGCTTTCAGAAGCTCGGCCGTAATTCCGTCAGCACCTGGTGCCCTGCCGTTCTTGAGCTGTTTGAGAGCCATACTAATCTCGTACAGGCTGATGTCCGGGATGTCTTCGGTATAGTGCCGGGTTAACTTAACTCTAGGGTCTTTAGCTAAGCTTTGTACAGGTGGCCGTGTGGATGTGAAAGCTGTCCATAAAACTTCTCGACCTCTCCCATAACATCGGACCTGGTCGTGACAGTTCTGCCGTCATCAGTTTTCAGCGTCGTCAGTTGGCACTGCCCAATACCCAGATCTCTTGCGAACACTTTTGAGCCTTTGTTCCGCTCAATGGCCTCTTTAATACGCTCAGTATTAAATCGGCGCGTGTCGCGAGTCATAGACTTCGAGATCTGCCTATATAGCTGCCGAAACTGAGACGCATCACCCGAGGAAAGCAGAACCATTGCGCGCCGCTCTTCCATTCGTTTTAGGGTATGGTCTGAGAACTTTTTGGTTTCTTTTGCACGGTGGGTTTTAAAGAACTTGGACCCAACCGTTTGGACAGTTTCCACAAACCTGTTGCTGTATTCGTCCACATTTTCGCAGTAATTTAGGCACTCGAAGCGATTTTGCAATTCGTGCTGAAAGCTTTCGGGGTTTTGGATTTGGATGGGTGCAGGACGGAGCGTAGACCTTATTAATCAACGTCTTTCCAGCTTAACGTTGATATTCAATGTGCCTCTTACCAACCGGTGATCGCTGCCAGTTTTAAACGCATTGATCACAGTGACATCATTGAATATTTGCTTCCTCGTCGACACAATAAAGTCCATCTCGTTTTTTGTTGCACCATCGGGACTTATCCAGGTTCACTTGCGGTGTTCAGCCTTCCTGAAAAAGGAATTCATCATAAAGAGTCCCTCCTTTTCCAGAGTGTCCGCCAGCAGTTGGCCCCGGGAGTTCCGATTACCAACCCCAAATCGTCCCACTCTCATCTCATCGCCGCTTCGTTTGCCCAGCTTTGCGTTAAAATCTCCCATGACAACGGTGTAATGAGTTTTGGAGGTTTGTATGGCTCTAGAGATGAAATTAATGTTTATGGTTTCTCCATTACGTCCGGCACGAGCTTTGAAAAAGTTGTCACAATTGTTCGCTTTTAGTTTTAGTTGAATTTAATATGGTTTCTTTGGGTACGTATTGTAAAGTTAGTTAAATGGAAAGGGTGAATTTCCGGTAACCTTAAACATTGATTGTAGGCGGCTATGGAGCCGGGCATACCAGGCCACAGTCCTCATAGTCTCGCGGGATGTCCTCATACGTAGCCTCCACCTCATCGTCAGGGTGTGTCGTAGTAGGAGCATAAACCTGTATGACCTTTAACGAATACCGTTTGGTTATTCTGAGTATAAGGTACGCTACCCTAGCGACACACTCCTGGTCTCAACAACGTTGTTCACGAGGGACTTGTGGACGATGAACCCGACACCACCTTGAGACAGTTGTTCGCCCTCCCGGAAATAGAGCAAGTTACCAGACTTGAAGATTATCGAGTCCTCCCCCTCTCTTCGGACTTCAGATAATCCAACTATGTCTCACCGTTCTTGCTCATATCTTCCTCCAGTTCGTAAATCTTCTCGTCAATCCGCAATGTGCGCGTGTTAAATGTTGCCAGGGCCAGAGTTCGTTGTTGGCGGTAGACAGGTCTCTGCCGGAGATTCTTAGCACCCCCTGTCCCGTCGCTGCCTTGGCCGCTACCGTAGCTAGGGCGAGCGGGGCCGCCGGGGGCTAGTGGCCGGTTTTTGCTGGTGTGCATATCATGGGGGGTATATTTGCCGTAATCGCCACGCTTGGCAGGCAGGTTGGCGATCGCAGTAGGTTCAGGGTAACCTCAGAGAGATGCTGCTGCCCATCCTCTGGAATGGTCCCTTAGTCGGCTTTTACGACACCCACGGGAAGAGATGGGGTGGTGCTATTCTTTATCCCCGGCACCACACAGGGAAGGTTTTGGTGAGCGATTGTTTATAATCTTTTATTAATATACTTTCAACTCTTTTCATTATAGGTTGATAGTTAAAAAGTTACTATAATAAGCATCAGACTTAAACGGTTAGTGGACTTCTTGACATAATTTTTTAAGTGAGGTGCGGGGTTCAGTTATTTTGTCAGGCTATACTCAAGCATGTTAAAGGACAATTACAGGTTTTATATCAATAATACGTTCTTTATTGGACGAAAGTTTTTTTAGAATAAGAATCCAATTGGGTTCTTGTTTTAAAAAACCTTCTATCTAATTTGATTAACTTTTAATTTATTTTCTTATTTGATTAAGTTCAAATCAATTGAAATGCAAATCACGTCTCTATTGGATAGGTAAAATATTTCGATTTCGTTCGTCGTCGTCGTACAAAAATGACACGCAATAGCGAGAACCAATAAAAAACGACGCGCAAATACATGAGTTTTTATAAATCAAGTGATCAGACACACAAACAAACCAAAATAAATTGGTTTTGGTATTTCGACATCGTCCAAGTTCCTCAACTGTGCGGAATACCGGGACAAATCAAATGTTTTGATGCTGCAAAGCATGAGTACGGCGTGACTTCCATGCCCTGCGTGCCTACGGAAGGGCGTGCGGTGCGGATTACGTTTACTATGAATGATTTTATCTCTTTCTAAACTTGAGTGTCTGTGAATGACCGAGTGTAATAGCGAGCGTATATACCAAATTATGGATTGAAAAGTGTTTGTTGTTGATGTAAATGTTAATTTCGTAAAAATAAATTTTACCGTCGAGTGTTATCGCGTCGCCGCGTCGTTGCCGTCGTCTCCAATTCGTGGCGCTCAGCAATAGCAGTCATATGGCGCGAGTGGATCTACGCTGGACGAGGCGGATACGTTACGCTGTTCGATTTATCATATGCGCTACTATTTACGCACTATACGAGAAGGATAGTACGTATTTTTAGTTGCGACGCGTGTTCGACAGTGGTAAGCGTAGGTTCGACAGTTCGGGTGACTTTCATCAGCGAAGTAAACAACTTCAAGGTTATCGGTTGGCATGTGCCAGTGTTTGTCGAAGAGTGGGATGCGGGCGCGCTAACATGTCGGCCGGCACGGCTGGGGCCGGCGCAGGCGCCGTGGTGCGTCAGGGGCACCTGCGCAAGCTGAAGACCATGAAGAAGAAGTACTTCGTGCTGCGCGCGGAGACGGCCGACTGCTCCGCGCGCCTGGAGTACTACGAGTCGGAGAAGAAGTTCCGCGCGGGGGCGGCGCCGCGCCGCGTGCTGCCGCTCAAGGGCTGCTACAATATCACCAGGAGGCTGGATCTCAAGCAGAAACACGTCATTGCTCTGTTCACCAGAGAGGAGCAGTTCTGCATTGTTGCTGAGAATGAACAAGATCTCCATGCATGGCTTACTGCCATACTCAAACAGCATCGCTCTGATGATGCCAGCGAGGAGCTGCTACATCCAATACGTAAGTCTTTGCATATTACTTATAAGATATTGCCTTTGGAAAATCAAAACAACTAAGATTAATTATCATAATGAATGAAAATAATGGACAATTAATCTAACTTACATTCACTACTCATGTAAACAACTTGAAGTCAATTGTTCTTTATTGAGTTGGCAACAGAAGAGTACATGAAAAAAGTTTTCAATTACTACAAAGTAGCAAATGTGTTGTTATCTTCAATTCCAAGTATTTGTAAAGGGACTTTACAATATCACTGTTGTCTATTACAAAAGCAGATAATGTAACACTATTGTTATCAGCACAAATCACAAATGGAAAGAACTTAATGATTTAGAAGTTGACACATCAATACTTATAGCTTTTGAAATTACTAGTTATTAATTTGTGACAAGTATGTTGTTGAAATAATAATAATTTCTTGTGGGGGACACGGACGATCCACCTGCGTTATCTGCGGGCCACTTCATCCTTTTCCTCGTTCTCCCCTTTGACGGAGCTTAGGTTGATCCAGCTTTCACGGCGCCCTTTTGAATCTTTTAGTCTCTTTGGTAAATCTTACTATCTGCTCCACCTTCAGATCCTTCAGGTCCTCTATGTCTAATGTGTCGAACCCCCAGAGTTCCCATTATATCAGTGAGTACATAGGGCACTCAGCTAGTAGTTGGAGGCTGTTAAACACTCTCCAAAACACTTTTACAATGAATTGATTGATTGTTCCATTCAGCAAATGAAGCATTACACTTTTGTCTCAAACATCATTTGCTTTTAAACACATTGCTACTAAACTTGTGGACCATACTTATGGCACATGAGTTTAATACCAACAGAGTCAAAGCTTCCATAAAGCGCGCAAAATTTATACATTTGTTAGGGTTGTCACATGAGGATAAGATAAATGATACAAAAAAAATATATTTATTCATAAATTTATAAATTATGTACTTACTCTAAATATTTTCTTTTTATTATTTTTATTTTTCAATAACTTGTTTTTTTTGTTTGTTTTTTTTTAGATTTAGATAAATTCTAATCAGACAGTCTTTTTTAAATACTGAATTGGGAAACACAAACATGGCAGATCAAATGTGCAGTCATAAACAAGTTCTAAGATTTCAGTGCCAATTTTTACAATGTTTGCATTATTTTTTTTATATATATCGAACCCGGGACCTCTGAGTTTAAACCGGTGGTCTTAGCCACTAGACTATCACCTGTGCTATGTGATGTACCTGGCGCAGCGCGCTCTAAGGAAGCTTTGACTCTGTTCGGGTATATGTACTCATGTGCTTAAGGTGATGATTAGGTAAAAAATCTAATCCTATACATGTCACCTACCTTACTAAACCTACAATAAGTTAAACTTATTTTAAAGATTCTTCTTAACATTACAATGTACATAACATTAAGTTGTGTCTCATACAATAAATATTTTAAAAATTTATGAAACCTGCTCATACCAAAAAATAGGGTAATTTAAAGTTTTGTCTGTTAATAAAACTGAATAGTTAACTTAACTTAACTAAATAGTTGCACAAACTTTTTGTTTTATTGACAAACAAACTTCTAGCACACTACCTTATGCAATACCCAGTAGTAAACAAAGTGGTTGTTCCCACCAACATAGCAAATGGAAACATACAGAAAGCTCAAGGTAAAACGCGGGACAATGACCCCACAATGATATCCTTCATAAGTAAACAAGGGCCCCATCATCAATCACAATGAATGTCTACTCAGACATGCCTATTTTTATTAAATATTGCTGTAAATTACTGGTTTAACTTTATATTAAAAAAAAAAAAGTTGTTTTTGTAATTTGTACGCAACAAAATTTGCGTTAAAAATTATATAAACAAAAACATTTAACATTTTAATTTATAATACTTTTGTTATCTTGTTGTCTTTGCTTTCAAACTTGCATGAATATTTTCCTATGTAGGAATAAATTAATTTTAGATGTAAATAGTGTTTCCAATACCTACATGGTTCTAATTTCCAGCTAGTTTATTCATATACTGATATTAAAAGGGGTAACAACCAGAAAATAATAATTTAAAATATAAATAAATTATGGCTGCATCACTAAAAAGGTTGACTGAACCTTATTTGATTAATATTTTTCCAACAATCTTCTTGATAAATGTTTAGCCATCATCCATTCATTGCATCTATTACATGTATGTAAACACTTTATTTCTTGCTAAGGCAAGTACGATTTGTGTTTAGTTATTTAAGTATCTGGTTGTAGTGAATGTTTCGGCATCCTGCAAAAAACAGTACCTGCAAAAAACGGGATGTCCCCGTTGGGAAAGGGCCCTAAGATTAAACAAAAAGTTTTTACAATTACTAAATCTTATACCTATTAATTTTTAATGGACAGTACCACACATATACACATAGTTTCAATATAATTATGTTTAAGTTCTAAAATATAGCTATATTTTAGAACTCATGTTTACTCCGATAATAGCTTGTATTACATTATCAGTAGGAATATCATGCAACTATGTATGTTCAAAGTGTGTTTTGTTTGCAATGAAAATTAATGTCAATATGAATTAATAACATTAAAGATCATGTTGTTAATAGTATATTATGTGACACTGAAAGATCATCCATTCTTATCTTAAAATTATCATTGAATGAAAGATCACTTCTGAGTTTATTTTAAGATAATATGGTGCCTTGGCGTCCCTTCCGCTAATTGGTTTATGAACACACTTTTTCGGATACCTACTAGAGTGCGAAAGCCGTTTCATCGAAATTTGTTTCTTCGAAAACCATTCACAGACATACTGTAACAAGGCATTGCACACAGATACTGCGACGCCTTGTTAAATCGACGTCTTGTTACTGCGATGTTTCGTTACATCGAAAAACTGTACTGCGAACGATTTTACTGCGAAACTATCGTACTGCGAAGCCTTGGTCAATCGGCGTCTTGTTACTGCCCACCCACGTCCGATAATCGTTGACCGATTTTTTAGTCGGTGAAAATGAAACGTATGGAATTCTATGTTGCAACGCACACGTCCTACAAATAGTCGGTCACAAAATAAATAAAATAAGTGATAAACTCAGCGAAAAAAATCGGTCAGATTGTCGGTCTGACAAAAAGTCGTTCGTGGGTGGGCAGCGTTATGGAAATAATTTAAGGGTATGGTTATTGTCATTTATATTCAAATCAGAATACCAGTTTATCCATTGGTTAAAGAAAATAGCTTCACTGACTATTAATGACACTCCATAATTCACGATCGCCAATATGGGTTTCGGCCGAAACGGTCAACGGATGATCTAGCGTACGTCGCACATCTATGGGGTGAGGGTTGACAAGCGTGATGAGTCGGTGGCTGTTAGCCTTGACATAGCCAAGGCTTTTGATCGGGTCTGGCACAAAGCTTTTCTCTCCAAGCTCCCGGCATACGGTCTGCCTGCTCAGATCTGCAACTGGGTCGCTGGCTTCCTGCATGAGCGCAGAATCCGTGTTCTATATGATGGATGTGCTTCGCAGATTATGTCAGTGAACGCTGGTGTCCCTCAAGGCTCCGTTCTGTCACCCACGCTGTTCCTTCTGCATATCAATGATATGCTTCCACTTGGAAATATTCATTGCTATACAGATGATACCACGGTGCATGGGGTATATAACGGTCACCCAGCGGCAGGGCGGGTCGAAACTGAAGGGAATCGAGTGAATCTTGTTATTAAGCTCAATCGGTTATTGGACCTCATATCTAATTGGGGCTTCAATAATCTGGTTGAGTTCAATGCCAAGAAAACAGGTATGTGCGTTCACGGCAAAAAAGTCACCATTCCTTCCTCTTCCAACTTTTCAGGGTAAGTACATCTCTAAGCCTGCAGAGCAGTATCAACATGCTCGGTATGACGATTCGCTGCGATCTGAACCAAAGGGACTACATCGAAGCCGTGATCAAAACAGTCTCACTTAAACTCGGTATTCTGAACAGAGTGCGGCGATTCTTTACGCCGCCGGATCAGTTGTGCCTTTTGTACAAGACACAGGTACGGTCTTGCGTGGAGTATTGCTCGCACATCTGGGACGGTTCCGCAAAGTACCTTCTCGATGCATTCGACAGATTGCAGGCAGCGTCGTCGCGCTGAACGCATTATCGGCAATGCAGAAGTCGCAAATACTCTCGAATCTCTGCAATTTTGTAGAGATGTTGCGTCACTCAGCATGTTTTACCGCTTATACCTTGACGAGTGCTCTGAAGAGCTCTTTGACCTCGTCCCACCTTTTACCTTCCTTCATAGTAGTACACGTGCTGCTCTTCGGAGTCGCCGCTTTACTGTCTCAAATATCCCATCGCGCACAAATAAATTTGGTGACTCGTTTCTTTGTCGCACCTCCAAAAGATGGAATAGTCTACCAGCAAGAGTTTTCCCTCCTTCCTATGATATGGGGTCGTTCGAAAGAGGCGTGAAGAAGCACCTTGTGGGCCCGCAGTGAGAGGTTAACTGCTAACTTTCGAATCGCTTTTTCTCAGAAATGGTAAGTGTTAGAAAAAAAAGTATAAAGACAATTTTAGTAGATAATTACCTGATCTACAATTATTATTTTTTTTGACCTTGAATAAAATTTTTTGCACACACGGGATCAACGGGGACTTTTCAGGATTTCATTACAGTGGTATCCTTAACATGCTTGTAAATTTTCAGTTTGTTGTGAATTATAAATAAATAAATAAATAAATGTTTCCCACACTCACACCAATTATCTAGCCCCAAGAAAAGCTTCCTTAAGAAACTCGTTATATGGTTAACTAGACAACGGATAAACATACTTAATATACTTAAATACATACTTATTATACATAGGAAACACCCAGACCCGAAACAATATAGAAAAACAGGTATTTCTAAATTGATCCGACCGGGGATCGAACCCGGGACCTCAGAGATAGCGACACCATGAAAACCGGTGTGCAAGCCACTCGACCAAGGAGGAGGAATTAACGCAAGGGTACCCTTATTTTTTGGGCTAATTTGACCGGGCTACTAGAATTTCTAACGTTTTGGTATCTTTCATAGAGACTTTCCTTGAAGATAAACCAAATTATAGGTTTTGCAATTTTTAATAATGACTTACCATTGAAATAAACGACGTCGTCGGGTCGGGTAGACATTGAATTTTTTTACTGTATTTTATAAATATAAACCTCGTCATTCACGTTATTATTTACATCGTAAATGTAAGCTGCAGCTAATTGGACACCTAATGACAATATAAACCGCAATAGTAAACAAAACAATTTCATTGTCATCTTTACTATTGTAGTTTATTGCATTGTTTTATAGAAACTAGTGATGTGTATCTGTCATATACAAGAATAGTTTGTGTGCGCGTATTTGTTACTTTATTGTCATTAATAATCTTAACAATCGGATCGGATCGGATGTTAACGACGGTAGTTGTTGACATTGAATGGGCGCCTTTGGCTTTCAAAGTAAAAAAGTAAATAGTGTTGAATAATTTCGGCGGGCTGGTTAGAATCACGACAGCTCAATTGGGAGAGCACCTGACCCGGTATGTCATAATAAGGGTGCAAGTTCAAATCCTGTTCGTGGAATTTTTTTCAACATTTGTGTTTTTGTAATCTTAACAATGTTAGGGGTAATTCAGATATTCAATTGACTCCTACCCACCATGGCACAGCCAACCGGACTCTACGACCTAGCCTATAGATACGCCCTTGGGGTTTTTACTCTTTAACAATCTAGTAGGGTATGTATTTGGTTGCTTGCTTGTGCTTGAAGAGCCGATCATAAATCTGAAAAAGGTGTAAAGGCCGTAAGCGGCCAACAGTAAAACTGTCTGACTATCCAGGGTGTAACGTGCCACGTAGTCGTCCCATCTTTACGATGATTTTTTGTACCGGGCTATACCTTTGGGAACCTTCTCATTCTGGAGATATTGAATCACTCACAATTATTCTCAATTTCTTTTTGCAAAACCTATTAAAAAGTAATGACTTAACTTTCTTACATACAAACATTACCAAACTTTTCGATATTTCTCAGACATGAAGCTCTTGAATTTCCAAAGCACAATGAATATCAAAAGCCAGCAACACGCATGTCCCGTTCCATACACATGTACGCACAGTCTGTTGCGCGCGGTGCTTTGCGTGTTACAGATACCAGCTGTTTTTTTTAATCAAAATAAAAGTGGTAGGTATCCCAGCAATTATTTCTGCTTAATGTCAATTATTTTGATGAACATATGCATACATTTTAGCTTCGATAAAGTCTTTATATATCCAGTATGTTCATCCTATTGCTTGATGACTGACCTGACATGTGCTACACACACACGCAGTGATGGTCAAGCTATTTTTGCCACTTAGTTGAAACAAACACTACACGGAGTGGTTTAAAATATTTGCTAACCCATCCGAAGACCGGTATTTGCAAAGGTTGCTTAGTTTTTATTATTGTCCCTGGGATAACGATCTAGGCATACGATTTTACGAATTCTCGATTCGAATCGAATTTAGGTGATGACAGTTGTTTAGTTATTCTTACGTAATTACTATTGTTGTTCTAGTTTGTTTATACAAAGTTACATTATTGTGCTAGCCAATGTGATGGTTGAAAAGTTATCCAATTATCTACATTATATTGAACGATCGAGAAGCTCTCAAATTCAGTTTGAAATCAGTACAAATATTGTTAGTTGCTCTACTTATCAGTAACAATCAACATGCAAATGAGTCCTTCTCGAAAAACAACTACCTATACTGCTTTCGTTGTAAGCCAACAATGTCGCATACTACTGCCGATGTTGAGTCAGGTCAAGCCAGATTGCATTTGCAAGTCATTAACGGAGGCGCAATTAAAACGGCTTGCGGAATCTTTGCGACTGACTTGTAAACATGTTTTGCTACTCGCTCGGTTGGCCGCACATTTGCACTTTTGTTTGGCGCCAGCGCCACTATGATTCACCTAGGAACAGTAGGATGCAGTGTTTTAGGAATACCTACCTACCACAATTGCATGCGTAACTACAACATTGAAAGCTGATTCACCTAATTGCAACTCTTGTGACAAAATTGAACATGTGCAACATTTTTGCTGATGGATTGTGTCAAGAACCGAGCCGAAAGGCAATTAATAAATTTCAATTAAATATTATACAAGTAGGATTAATTCAAAATTATTTTTTATTAATACCAAAATCTGATCTGGCTAAAAATATTGTAGGTATATTAGTAAAGTTGATTGAACAGTGATTCTTTTCATACCTTTATTTAACTAAGATACTTAACTTTTATTTTTATAAGTTTAGTTTATGATTGTATTGGGAAGATACAATTGGGGCTGGCTGGCATATCCATGTGAACAAGTCCCAAATTAAATAAAGAGGAAAAAAAAGACAACAACATTACATTTTTATATATAAATTCTTATTGCGAAAATGAATTACAGAAATTCAATTATCATTTGTAAAAATATTATTTATTTTAATTCTGTAGGTACAGGAAAAGGGCATTCCCCGAAAGCATTTACGTTTTCCTTCCTCCTGTTTTATTTTAATTCAATACTGGTTCGTTATCTGTGAAATTTCCGTTGTTGGTAAAAAAAGTTTTTAGTGATTTGTATTAACCTATTCAATGCTGGAGCCCGCACGGGTGCGTGGCGACTATTAAATTTCTATTGTGTCTGGTTCTGAGGCAGTCAACGTGTTAATTGAGTAGGTGTAAGTTCTAAGGACTTTTACAGTAGGTAATTGCTTACTTGGCTTTGACTATTTTTGATCCGATCCGAACTCTAGTAAAATCTAGTAGGGGAACGGGGACACGTTTGCGTGACGCCATGCCATCTAGAAACCATCTGAGGATGTTTCTATCACACGGCTTGAGAAACAATTTGTTTCTCGTCGTCCACATACCTAACGTCCGCTACGTTACGCTGTGAAAAATCTACATGATGTTGACGATCTGGTGAAGGTCGCGGAAAGCCACTAGATGTGAGCAGCACAAAACCGGTCGTGGGGGAGATCCTTTAGGGGAGGACTTTGTCCAGTAGTGGACGTCTTTTGGCTGGCATGATTGATGATGATGATGATGATGATGATGATGATGATGATGATGATGATGATGATGATGATGATGATGATGATAACGCTGTTAAGGCTATAGGCAGCAATTTTCTATAAAAAAGTGACTTTTGTGAGATAATAGTCATAATCAACCACAAACGTCCAACCCACGCCACGTGGCGATTCGATATCATGTGATCATTGCGGACTGCACCAGTGGGAGGTTTATGGGATGTTTATAAATTATGTCCAATAATAGATTTATTTCTCTTGTATGTAAACATCTACTTCGATAGCCTACAGGGTGAGCATGAGCAATCCAAATAGGTCAATATGGGGAAATCCAAAGAGATTAATTTGCCTATCTTTTACAGTTTCGGACTTCATACTGAGTCATTAAAATTTTTCATGTTTGTATATAAAACTTAAGAGATACTTAATGTTTTAGACCTTCACTGGACTGTTATGCTCCCCTTTCTCGGTTTCCGTTGCAATCCTACACTTGAGATTACAGCGAAGGAGAGTATGGATCGACCTTAATTGGATCACAATCGGTAATTTGATTACAATCCCCCTGATTACAACATTGTTAGTAGTTACGTAGATATGTTTAAGACACGGTATGATCAACGTCTTTATAAACAACTAGACAACAAAAAGGTCATTCATTATAGTTATTTCAAAAAGATTTTTCGAAACAAAGTCTGTGTAGGTATATAAATATCCGAAAAATAACCATGTGCCGTTTTGTCACCGAATAATGCAATGAACGGCAAATTACCATTTTTTGACTTACGTTATAGCGATGTTGTTAGTTATATTGTTATAGCGACGATATGCAAGTACAAACTAATTATGTGACAACCAACACATCAGTCTCCCTGTGACACACGGACCCTGTTGGAAGCTTCAGGATCAGGATAAAATAATATAACTAAAAGTTAGAGTAAATTCGCAAAAGTTCAGCTTAAAAAAGGCTTTTTATATAATGTTGAAATTAGTATTGGGATCAACATAAAAATTCGTTTTTATTATCTTAAGTTTTGCATTCACAATGCAATATTGTAGTTACTACAAGATAAAAAAAACTAGAAAAGATCAACCAGTCTCGGGAAACTCGTGTGGGAATCGAACATACGACTCTTAGACTTGAGACTTTTTTTTTTATGGTAAAATCTTATAAAAATCAGTGATTAACTGTCTTATCATTTGGTTTCCAGAACATGTGTGGCAAGTGAACGTCCAGAAGAAAGGGCTGGGGTCCTCGAAGAACATCCAGGGGCTTTACAACCTGTGCCTGACGGACAAGACGCTCACGCTGGTCAAAATCAAGAGTCACAACAACGTCATCAGCGACCTTGGCATCCCCGAACGGATCGAGTACTCCTTGAAGAATATAAGAAGGTGAATTTGGTAGTTTTTATTTTCAAGAATGAATGAAACTCATGTTGTTAGACCACACTGTGTGTTGTAGCGAATTAATAAACAAAGATAATAGTATTTGAATTTTTAACTAAAAAATATATTTCGCCTTTTCTTAATTCTGACTGACCGCCTAAAAAGACTTTTTGAAAATAAAACCACTTAAATCTATCATACTACAGTAAATCTAAAGGTATATTCTAGGATTCTTTTGGGCCCGCCCAATAATGCAATCAAAAGTTTCTGATATGATTGGGGGAATTCCATTCAGTAAAATCTGTGAGTTTCCTTGCGGTAACAGTAACACACAAAGCACTATCTTTGTTTTGTACATGTTAAAATTTATATGCAAGTTGTTAAAAGGAAAACGGTCAATATTATAATTATAATTGGAAAACATTTCGTTTAGCAAAATACCTTTTATTAATAACTCTTCTCACTTTGTTACAGTATATTTTTTTATATTTTAATACTTGCAACGGGAGAGCATTTGCCTTTCATCTCTCTGCCTGGTAATAATGACCATAAGGCAGAAGGTGCATGGAAACGCACTTTACCTAGAATCTTCAACCACTGAGGTTTTAACTGGTAGCAAAGATAATTGTTTGCGAAAGTTTGTTTTCGACCACTTCTTGTATAACCTCTTCGGTAGGTAGCGCGTGGCAGCATAAAATAAAATTTAAACGTCTGTAGCTGAACGGATTGATGGTATATTGGTAATGGAAATGACACTGGAAATTCAGTTTTGGAGTAGGAGCAATCCTTATTGAGGAGCTCGATGGCGCAGTGGTCAACGCGCCCGGTCTGCAGATTAAGCAACTTTTGTAAAGGCCGGTCATTGGATGGGTGACCAAAAATGTATCATCTCCACCGTGCTTCGGAAGGCACGGAAAGTCCCGGCTGCATTAGCAGTCGTTAATAGCTACCAATCCGCCTGGGTCCGCGTGGTCGTTTATGGCCCGTTCTCCCTATCCATCCATAAGGAAGGCTCGTGCCCCAGCAGTGGGGACATAAAATGAGGTGATGATGATTTCTGATGTTGATTTTTTTCTCGCGCATTATGTTATTATTATAGAAGTTCTCTATATATTAATACGTGAAGCAAAAACTTTGTACCCCTTTTTACCAAAATTGCGCGGACGCAGGAGTATGAAATTTCTCACACTTATAGTTTATTCAAATGTTAATATTTTTAAAAACACAAATGTTGAAAAAAATTCCACAAACAGGATTTTTTTTTCAACATTTGTGTTTTTATAATTTGTACGCAACAAAAAGTGCGTTAAAAAAATATTTGAACATTTGTTAATATTTTTTTTAATTATGCATAAAAAATTCATTAAATCAACAAAAACAACATTACACACACTACCATATATTTGACACATATTACATATTATTACACATATATTTGGCATAAGTATTTGATACACACGTATTGTTTGTCTTTAATGCGGCCGACATCTGTCAATGCCAATCCAAACTCACATTCTATCTTTTTTAATTTTTAATTGCTTAGGATACAATCCGTGCAGCCTTAATAAAATTACGGTCGAATTTCGACCACTGGGCAACCACTAGTTATTATTATTAAACAGACAGGCAGTTGAGACAAATGTTTCGGTCTGGTTTTACATTTTCCTTCCCCCTTTCTTGCATAACTTAGTGGTGATCCTCAATGTGTGTCGGTCTCGTGCACAGATGCGGCGACTCCGAGTGCTTCTTCTACATGGAGGTGGGGCGGCAGACGTCGACGGGCGCCGGCGAGCTGTGGATGCACTCAGACGACTCCAACATCGCGCAGAGCATGCATTCCACCATATACCTGTGAGCAAACATTACAGCAAATTATTGTGCTCATTTAAAAGAAGAATACAGAAATGTTGTCGTAATATTGAATTCATATACAAATTAAAAAAAATGGCTTTTGTTTTTAGAAAGATATTAAAAAAAATTCCATATCCGAAGTGAATATAGAAGATTTCAATTTATTTATTTTTATCAGGCAAGTAGATCAATAAATAAATTAGGTACTTACAGACTAACTTATTATATACTAGCGGCCCGCCCCGGCTTTGCATGGGTGTAGTTTTATTTTTAATATATTTTTTTAATAAAGTCTATGTTACTCAGCGCTAATGTAGCATTCTAATGGTGACAAATTTTTTTTAAATCGGTCCAGTAGTTTTTGAGTTTATTCGTTGCAAACATACATACAAAAATACAAAGCTTTCCTCTTTATAATATTAGTATAGACAAAAAAAATATCAAAGTTTTTATGACAAATTACGCAGTTACTATAAGAGTCAACATTAGCATACTCGTACCTTAATACCCGACGGATGTTTTGATCGGGTTGCACGAGCCGTGGTAACAAGCTGGCTGCTGTCATGGTGTTACGCCTCTGCTTTCGACTACCGTTACACACAACCTCCTTAAAACCTCGTAGAAACATTATTTAAAATATAACGCGTAACATTAAAAGTGTATAATCTTATTGCAATTCAATAAGGTTCAAATTATGGTGGCATCTATATTGCCATAGCCTGAGTATCGTACAAATAAACAGAGAATAAGGTTCGAACAGTTATTCCGTGTTTTGTTCCCGTCATCTAAATGTCATTTCAAAGAGTAAAAGAGACAAAACACGGAATAACTATTCGTAAAATGTTCAAATATATTTTTTTAACGCAAATTTTGTTGCGAACAAATTACAAAAACACAAATGCTGAAAAAATTTCCACGAGCAGGAGAACTATTCGTAGCTTATTCTCTGTTTATTTGTAAGACCCTTAAAGTGAATAGGTATCTGAACAGCCCGGTGTCTTTTCCAGCGCGATGAGGAACTGCGCCAAGGAGAGTGAGAACGAGCGCGACCACATAATCCTGCCCAAAGGCGGCGACTCGGCCGCGCTGCCCCCGCGGCGGCAGACGTACTCGGACGCGCGCGGCCGCGCCGGCCTCACCAACGGTCAGTGCCAGCGCGGGACCCACGATCGTGTTGTATCAACCTTTTGCTCGCCACAGTATCAATGCGTTGCTGTGTACGCCAAGCACTCAATTCGAAGTAAAAATAATCATTCCTTTCCCTCTAGAAACTCTTTGAAGATGTTTCGATCACGGCTTGAGAAACCCTTTAAGTTTCTTGCCGCACTATCGACCGATCTATCGATTTTCTTATGAAAGAAAATATTCCTAGTGTTTTGTATAGCGAATAAGTAGATTATTCGATGAAACTACTGGTTTCTGATTTTTTTTCAACAAAATTGCATACTTTTGTTTTTATATTTTCTACTTACCGTCACTTATATGGCGTCGAACCGCTGTGTGCCGCCGAAAAATCCGGTAACACTGTAAAGCTCATCATAAATGAGCAAAACGTAATTATTAAAAAAAATCTGTTAAAACTTGTTGAAACAAAAGGGACCCCTTTTGTTGAGGAACTTTTTGGGGGAGTGTTTTTGTAAACCATTAGTGTTATCGATCATTGCCGTCGCTGGCGTACAGGGCACACTTACGCTTGTCGATTATAGTCGACTGTGGCGGTCAAAGGTTAAAAACGTCTACAGCGGCCATGGTATATACTCCTGACTGCCTATTGCTTAGTAAAAAAAAAAAAGTAAACTACAGTTTATATGGCATCGAAACAGCGCCACCTATTGGCAAGTTTATGTCACAAGGTCACTAGGGAGCGCTATTTTGATCTCATGCAAGTTGTAGTTAAATTAAATTTTATTGAACAGTGAAAAGAGTCAAGCAGTTAGCAATTTTAATTAGATCCGGTTTTCACCACTGCGGAGATGTGCAAAGTTGAAGTAGATGTGGTGTAAACCATAAATAACATTTTGAAATTTTAAATAAAAATTGATTCGTTTGGTGAAGACTGGGCCTAAGAAATCTCTACAACCCGAAAAGCGATTTAAACTCCACGCTGGAAACCATGAGAAGGTGACAGTGCGCCTGATAGTTTACAGCAAGCAACATAAACGTTTAATGTGTCAAATATTCAGTGGTCAATTAGTCATAACAGAAAATACTGTGAAAGATTTTATGTAAAGATTTATTTATTGGTAAAAACACGCACTCATGCGTTACCAATCAGATATGCGTGTATGAGGTGTACATATTAGTATTGCATTTATTTTTGGGTTTACTTAAAAAAAAGTATTTTGACAGGTTTACTGCCAAACCCAGGCACAATATAATTTAATTGTTTTTCGGTCACTGTTGACGCCACGGCGCTTATATATTCTAAAATATAATTCTACTAATATTATAAACGCGAAAGTTTGTAAGTATGGATGGATGGATCTTTGTTAATCTTTCACGTAAAAACTACTGAGTGGATTTAGATGAAATTCGGCATACAGATAGTTTATAACCTGGATCAACACATAGGATAGTTTTTATCCCGATATTCTCACGGGAATGAATGGAACCTTTCAAAGCGGTACGAAGTCCGCCGGGTCCACTAGTAGAAAATAAATCTAATATGTTATTTAATTAATGTGGTGGTATGACTGATTGATCACATATTATTTTCCACTTGAAACGTTTCTGTATTTTATGGAGAGGTTACATAAGGGCTGCTTAGTGCAATTTAGTAGCAGTCCTTCTGTCGTTACACTAGCGCGATGTTTGGGCGAACCATTGGCATTACCAACGTTTTTTTAATTGGATTAATACAAGAAATAGTCTATGGTACACGTGATTATAGATAAACTCAATTCTATAGTAATTTTACGCAAATGTTATTTGAAAGTCGATTTTGGTAGATTATTGCAAACATTAACAAAGATAAGGAAATTTTGTTAAGAAAATTGTATGTTTGTTTGATTTGTTTTGTTCAAAATTAAGTTACTATTTTCCAAATTTCATTATTTTCGCACTCGCACCGAACACAAATTTGCACTGGTGTGTGATGGATTAATATATTAAGAGGGTTTTCATCTTGTCGGCCTGAATAAAATGGCTGTTTTATAGTGCATTTGTCTACGTAAAAACATTCATTGTTTCATTTACTTAGTTAGATTGATAATGGTTATGCGAGTGATATAGTTTGTCAGAATTATACACGTTAAAATGTATTCCAATATATTATTTTACTGAATTATATTTTAAGAAGAAACTTGTAAATAAAAAGCTCGTCCAGGCTAGGTAGGATTAACAGTATTAAACACAAAATAGTTAAAAGTAATACTTCATCCTAATATCTCTTTTTTAAAAAAAAAACTGTACTTTTTATTGTAAGAATAGTCTTACGAAGTAACTGTACTATAATGTACAGACGCCTGCAAATCAGACTATCCAAGACTCAAATTTCTTCAATATATTTTCAACCTTATTACCAAGACATAAATGTCAAAATCTATTGAGAAAATTTTACCGTTTGTGGTAGTCTTATGGGCAGGCGTATGTACGAAAAGTAAATAATAAATGGTAGTGATAATATTATAGGATATTCTAATATCTTCCATTGTCTTTTTCTATGAAGGTCGGAATACATTTTAACGTTCACAATTGCATATTGTATCCTGGCGAAACTTTGTCCAGTTTTTTAAATACAATCATCCCGTACTGAAATGAAACACTTCATACACTCGTCATATAAAATGACGTACTTATAAAGTGTTTTATTTTAATGTGTAGTTTTCTTGTAAACTTTAAAAAAAAAATAGTGCAATCATCTTGTAGTTTAGTCCAAGCTTGTCCTGTTCTGTCTACTTGTAGAACATGTAACGTAGTCTTAGACAATGTGACTAACATAATTTATCCCCACGTGTGTATTTAGAATATGTGCTGCCGTAGTGTTTGCTATGCCTATCTGTTCCTGCGTTGATTTGTCCAATACATTGTCATTTGTTATTGAAATCCTTATATTTTGCAGAACTGATTGTCTAATAATTCATTACGATTCCACGTCACTCACTCTATAGTTAAATTAGTGTAAACCAAGTCCTCTTTATTTGTCTACTACGTTTTCATTAATCAAGAAATGAGATGAGAGGCTCGCTTTCAGCTAGTGGAATGATAAATATAGCATCAGGCAGTAAAAAGTAATAATTTGCTTTTAAATAATGTATAACTTTTAAGATTTTTTTTCTAAATTACTTTTAATATTATTCGCTATGGTAAGTGAGCCTCGGTTACGTATTTCAAAGAATAAATAATTATAATTTTTAAAAGTTTTAGGAAACTATAAGGATTACTGTAACAACCACAATTCGCCAATAAAGGTATCCTACAAATACACCAGTATACGACGCGTAGGATATATAACGGTATATGTATGGTCATATGTTATTGCATCATGGAATTGCAGCAACACAAATAATGCGACAAGTTAGTATCGTTACGTTTTTGTTTTGACGCACGACAAAAAGTCTGTCACTGGCGAAGTTTTTCGTGTGCTGTTTCACATGACTAATGAAGAGTGCAAAATAAGAGATAGCACGAAGATCTAACCGTATCATAAAGCGAAATAGAGCAATTTCATAACATTACCTTTTGAACCATTTACAGCTATTTCTGTATATCTGTATTTGACTGTATTTGGAGCAATAAGCCAATGTACAAACTTCTTTACGCACAAAGAAACGTTCTGCATCTATTAGATAAAATGTCTGATTCGTTACGTGTGTTAAAATATGCCAAATTCGAATTTTGCCACAATAAAAAGGAACTTTTCATTGATACTACAATATACTGTATTAATCATATTAAACGATTTAAAAGATTACAAGTAGATTTGCTACCACACTAAGTACTATCACGTCTCTGGTGTCAAATATTGAATAGAAGAAATGCGTGACGTGTTTCCACAAATTCAGTGGGGTGATACTCCGCCTTGAATCAGCGAATGCGTCGCGAACGTGAAGTGGTGCGTGTCGGTTAATTAGTGAAGCGAACCTACTTTGTCCAAGTATAAATTCGAATCATGGCGTTTGCTATTTTAGCCTACTACTACTGCTATAACAACTGGATAGGTTGCCTAATACATATGACAACTAATTGTAGGTACCTATTTATGGAACCGCCCCCATCACGGTAGGACCGAACACAATTTTTTTTGACTTAAACATCAAAGTGGACTGTATCGTATCTGTATAAGCTTACAGGCTTATTTTATCACTAACTGTCATTACTTTCGCGACTACCTGAAGATTGCTGTAGTGTCTAGAGGTGAACTTTTGGACACTACAGCTATATTTGCTAAAATAACAGAAATCAGTGTGCTAAGTACAAGTTTGTTTACTGTTGGAACAAGTAAAGTTATCTACAATTAGTATGGGGTCGAAACAGCGCCATCTAGGGACAAACTTGTGTAACTAAATTGGAGAAGCATCGACATACAAATTCTAGATAAAACTATAGTGCTTCTATAAGTAATTTAGCAGCCAGTCCAGTCGTTATTTTGGACATCACGTAGGCCAACTCAAAAAGGTTAGTAGCCATCTCAAAGTGGCCACTATAAGTTAGTCACGAACCGAGCTCAGACGCACCCCTTCCCGTTCGTGGCGAATTCGCTTTCATAGGATGCAGCGTAAAGCAGGTTACCCACTTTGAGGTGTAGCACGTAATGTATCTGATACTGTATCGAGTGAGTACGTCCGCCGCGCTCGTCAGAGAGCGTGCACGCAGCGAACCGCCGGCGTCGGTTGGTGGTTTATGTGCGAACACAAAAGCGCTCGCAGTATGTTCGTGTACCGATCAGAATAAGGAAGTAAGGAAGTATTACATACAGCATTCTCTCTTCATACAAAACGGTCGAAACGACGAGCATCGAAATGTCGGTTGTGTCGAAAGGCGCACTCGCGACAGTTGCTAACCGGTGTCAACCGACATTTCAAAGCGCGTCGTTTCGGCCGTTTTGTATGAATAGAATACTGTATGTACTTTCCTTATTCTGTGCCGATAAATAGTAACTTGTGGCTGAGACGTACACACTTATAGGCTACAGTATCATATACGTTACGTACTACGCCTCTATAAGGTGCCGTGCGTAATGTGGGCACGTGGTTGCAGCCGCGGGCTTGTGCGTGGGCTCGTGCATTAGGCAGTGCGTGTGCGCGTCGGCGGCATACTCGCTAGACGACGCCGCGCCGGACGCCGCCAGCACTCACGGTACGGCGGCTGCCTCAAGGCACGCTGGTTGATCGATAACGCAATGCCAGTTCAATAAATATACTAATAAACAACGAAATAAGACTCCTGCATGTAAAAGATTTATACTGGTATTCTATACTAATATTATTTATTTATTTATTTATTTCATTGTTACACCAACAAAGTAAACACCATCACATTAAAAAAAAAACGCTGTATAAATCAGACGCTTGATAAGTGTCACCTCAATTATAGGTGTAAACTACATGCATACAAAAGTGCTACAGCAAAAATCACAAACTATGCTAAGATTAAGATAATAATAATATAATGAATTAACAATAAAAAATATAATTTAAATTAACAAAAGTAGTTATAATAATAATAATAAAGAAAATAAATAAAGAAGATAATAATAATAATTTAAAAATCGATTAACCATAAAAATATAATTTAATTTAACAAGAGTAATAATGAAAATAATTTAGTTCAAGAATAATAATATTACAAATAATTTAATTTGACAATAATAATAATAAAATAAAAAAATAAATTACAATTAATAATAATAAAAACAATACATGCAAATTGACTTTAAAATAATACATAATACAAAATACAACATTGATAGTCTCGATTGACATTAAGTTAACAATAGATTTTTACATTTCCGAAAGAACAATTCTCAGACTTGTCTTAAAATTATGCATGCGACCTGAGAAAATATCAATTTCGTATTGTTTTTTTAAACCACCCTCACTAATTATATCGACTTTGATATTGTGTATTTTATTGTAACAGCTGACAATTCTATTTAACGGAGAGTACTGACCTAAAAAATTATAAAGAGGAAAGCTTTGTATTTTTGTATGTATGTATGTATGTTTGCAACGAATAAACTCAAAAACTACAAAAGTAAACTCAAAGCTGTACGAAGTCTGCCGGGTCAGCTAGTTTTTAATAAAAATGTAAAATATATGACGCATTTAAAATGGTTGAATTGAAGTAAGCAATCCAAATGAGTCAGAAGAGACACATCTAATTTAACTTTACTTTAAAATAGATACATTCGTTCCTAAAAACATATTATTATTTCCCTATCTATCATGTATATGTTGACACACTGTCATAATGAAAAATTTCCTGTGTAATATATGCTAATTTCTTGATTGATTTCGCTCTTTTGCTGTATTTTTTTTTATTATTTCATCGTTTCTTCAATGATAAATTAAAAATATACCTTAGTTGTTTATTAGAAGTGGTAATTGCGTTGCGATTGAACCGGCATTGCCGTAGTCAAAATTGTTTCGACGTATCCAAACGCTTGGCATTCTGCTGTTAGACCTTCGCCTTCGTCTGGGTTGCAATCTAACAATGAGTCATGTTATGAACTGGACTGCTAAAGACTTTTGGAATCTCATTAACTATGATGTTTTAGGAGTTTCTATCGTCTCAAAGCTATCAGGGTTCAGAATTGTTTAGACGATATCAATATCAGGCACTTTATGTTAAAATTATATTTTAAGTAATTGTTATCGTTTTTAATACTCAAATATTAGATGTGATTTTGTTTAGCATGTATTTTTTTGAACCCTGATTTCGATCGTGCTTTCAATGTTGCTTCGTTAGAATCCCTATTTTGCCAATAAGTTATGTCACCATAGTATATGAACATTTGATATCATCTCATGAAAAGCTTGTCATACCTACCATGCAACAATTTGTGTCATATTTCAGGTCTTCCGATTTATGTGTATGTGTTTACTAACTGCAGATTTTTTTAAATATTTTTGTATTTATTATGCTTTCTATGTCTTTTAATATGTTTGTTGTTGTATTTAATTTGTTGTTAATTTATGAATTTATTTGAAATTATGTTGTTTATAACATACAAGTTTAACTGTAACAATTAAACATGTAACAACTTAGGTTTTGGAACTGAAAATCGACTTTTGAACATTTAACCTATAAAGTGCTTTTACGTAAAGAAACGGTATTTTTTAAAAAGCTTGTATCTACTTTTCTATTAAGATGAAATTAAATAGGTATTTGTATATGTAATCAGCAGCTCTTGATCTGATTTTTACTAAATATAATGATTAGGGATCAAGGCTTTTTTTTTTGAGTAAGTCATGGTAAATAAATAAATAATTAAACTTGTGACTACAATTAATACAATCAATTTTAAAAACAAAATAGTATGTCTAAAATATTACATTTAAACGAGTTTGTATTTTTCAAGATAAGATTGCAATTCATCAATCCTATCCATTTTTCAAAAATAACAGCGGAGTAAATGCGCCATAAGACAACGTAAATTCCATACCAATTCCCGGTTTTGTTATACCATTATTTTACGGAATAACCAATTGGTGCTACTTACTGTTTACATTATATACATAATACGGTACAGCGTACATATATACATAAGTAGATAAGTTGTCTAATTAAATAGTTTAATTTTTCTAAAATTAGAATACATTGCCAACTTCACTGGTGAAGGCGTGAACTGACTACAGAATATGTTTCAATAACCATCTTACTAGCATGTAATTCCGCGTCACGTGACTTTATCTCTGCTAAGCGGCATAGAGTGGGGAAGATTTTTTTTGTGGATATGAGGACTATCAACTCCATCGCCATCTGCTGATGTTTCATAGCGAGTTTGTAAGGTAACCTTATTTTGGAACATAGTTTCTATTAACCAAGGAGTCTAGCTTTGTAAAAACAGTCCTATTATAATTTTCAGTCAGTATCAACTAATTACACGACTGCCAAAAAAAGGAGTGTTGTGTTTTTCAGGGT